>OX352255.1:5706668-6252668 GCA_947086465.1 Eupithecia exiguata
TTATGTCAAACCGTACAAAGGTATTAAACCCTTGTTCTTAACAGGCCGAGCGAACCCTAACTCTTGTAGTAGAGGATGGTCATGTTTTGGTATCATACCATGCTGTAAGATGTTGAATAACGCATTGGGATACAGCTCCTTGTGTACGAACTGCGTTTGCTGCATAACTGTACTAGGTATGATTAGTATGTTGGTTCTCTCAATCGTGGTTCTGATTTTGTTGTTCAAAACCGATTGTTCAAAAGGAGATTGTTTTTGGTTTTTGTATGATTTGTGATTGTAATGTACCATTAAAAACTTCCCTGTCACGGCTTCGTTTGCTTTTTACGATGGAGTTTATAGTCTTGAGGAAAATATATACAGGTATCGCTTGTATTAAGAGTGGCACGCTCGAATAAATAAAACCGGCCAAGTGCGAGTCGGACTCGCGCACGAAGGGTTCCGTACCATTATCTATGAAAACGGCAAAAATATCACGTTTTTTGTATGGGAGCCCCCTTAAATATTTATTCTGTTTTTTAGTATTTGTTGTTTTTAGAATCCGTTGCTCAAATAAATTTTGAAAATTTATTTCGTTAATTTATGAACTAAAACGAACATTTTCCGACTTCTTTTTGCCTTAGCTATCTAAATAATATATTTTTTATTTTTTTCTCTTATAGTTGAGTAAAATGCAGTAGTGTCTGTTATTTTGCCGGCAACCATACCTACCCTTCAAACCGAAACAGCAAGCGTTTGCGTGATTTAATATTGAAATTTCCTTATTGATTGGTATTGATTGGCTGATTGCAAATGTGACGCCATTTAATTAATTGATTCAAACCCTTACCCCGCACCCCTGCCGCGGATCCACAACAGCGAAACCGTAACACGAGTTCCACTGCGCAGCACTAATGCATTTGTCACCGTTCGAGAAATACATGCGAAACAAACGCGGTATTGCGAAAATGCAAGATGGCGGACCGAATGCGAAGACGTAGCTGGCGTCCGAGCAGATCGGTGGAAACGCGCGGGAAAGAGACAGAATGGTAGTCAAATCTATACGTTAGAACAGGCAGTTTCGCCTCTGGTTGTCGTACAAACGGACAAGTCATGGCGAAACTACTGCGGTTCCGCTACTGTGGTATCACGGTGGTGGTATGCTACGGGCCTCAGGCGTTGCTTTGCCGAAATCTAATGCAAAATATAATGTTTATTACTAATTCCGCGTAAAACTTTCTCTGAAATATTCAACAAATGCAATTCTCGTGCGGAATTGCTTCTAAATATTTTGAGATACCATTTTGAAGATTTGCATTGAAATTCTTAGTGAATGAAGTAACTTCTGCTCGAAGAATTAAATAAAAAAAAAGTGCTGGACAATTCACACAGCATTATCTAGCCCCAAGCTAAGCAGAGCTTGTGTTATGGGTACTAGATAACTGATATACATAATACCATACAATACATAGATAGATATTTTTTTATTATACATAGAAAACGACCAGAACACTGAACAAATGGCTGCAGATCGTACAAATGTTTGCCCCGAGGCGGGAATCGAACCCGCAACCTTCTGCGTCCGTTCACGACCCACCTTCACACTGAGCCTTCACACCAGTGTTAAGGTAGGGAAATTAGATTCCCCGTCTTAACACTGGTGTGAAAGAAATCCCGGCCTTCATACTAGTGTTAAGATTCCGGCGACAACTGCTCGCAACTTCAATTCGTGAATTATTACGTTCCGTAATACCAAAAATGATGACTGAAAACTTTTTGTATTTACGACATTGTGTTGTTATTCTGTAACTAGACAATATAAGCTATGTTCTTTAACAAACAAAACGTAAGATATTGTTGTTTTTAATACAAAACAAATAAAACGAAAACAGGTCATCTTCGACGTAAAAATATTCAGAGTTCAATTTTGTATATTTTTGCTTACATTACATTATAGGTGTTTATTATTAAGAAAAAAACAACCAGGGACCTAGATATATACTATTCGAATACAAAAAACAACATGATATGATGGAAATATGCTCGAATTACAAATCATTTTGGTAGTACGCTTGTATGGGCAAATCATCATCCGCAAACTCAGTGTGAATGACGGGAAAAGGTTAAGTGTGAAGGTGGGTCGCGAAGGAAATTATCCCTTTATTTTCACATGGTCAGACTTTCAAATGGTCAGATTTTCAAATAATCGCTCTTTCTAATCGTCACCTTTTCAAATCGTCAGAATTACCTGGTGGTGTACTTGTAAACATTTAAACAAGTACCTAGGTAGTATATTCTAAGGTTATTTTCGCGAGAACTCATAATAAAACACTGTTTTAACCGGATTGATCGCGTATAGTCTGCCTGTGACCATGGAAGCTGAAAAGCCTCCGAAACGTCAGGTTCAACAAGTGTCAACAAAATATAAAATATACGCGATCAATCCGGTTAAAACAGTGTTTTATTAAGTACCTAGGTGTTAAGAAGTTAGGTATGATATGATATGATATAGATATGAGGGCTTATTCCCAGTAGTTCTGTGCTCGCAGGCAGACCTTCGCCCACCGCGCCACAGAGGTCGTCAATTACACCAACGCAATTAGACAACCAATTGCGTTTGTGTAGGTAAGTGCAGTATAAAAATCAATATGGTTGTATCTGGAATACTTCGCACCCTACAACTAAAACGAGACACGTACCTACAAAACGAATATAAACGAGCATTAAAGTCTGTAGTTATCTCACCAATGTTAACAGGTTTGTTTCATGTCACGGCTCGAACATCAGCTTCAAAAATCAGCATCGATCAACGCTGATCATCAGATAAAGACAGGATATGATTGTATAGTTTGTCTTATGTAACACATATACAGTTAGATAGATAGATGAATAAAATATGCAAAATTCAAATTACTTGTAAAGACAAATGTCACCTCAGTCTGCCTGTGACCATGGAAGCTGAAAAGCCTCCGAAACGTCAGGTTATAAACAAAATATAAAATATACGCGATCAATCCGGTTAAAACAGTGTTTTATTATGAGTTCTCGCGAAAATAACCTTAAGGTAACAAAAGTGATTTTAAACTAATTAAGTATTAAATTATCCTTAACATAAAACAGAGATAATAACACACATATAACAATCATAATGAAATTAAACAAAATAGCAACTCCATTTTGAAGTACTTATCTTAGGTATTAAAACAGGGACTGTGACAGATATAAGTGTGTGCTGCAGCACGTCAAAAAGGTCATGGCTCAGCGTGAAATTTGCTCAAGGAGCAAACGCTGATTTTCAGCCATAACCAACAAAGCGCAAACAAACGAGAAACAGATCAGGGATCAGTTCTAGATTAGATACAAGTACAGATTTAGTCGTAAGGTTATTTGTATATGGTGTGTTGAAAAAGTTAATAAGACTTCGGTAATGTGTTCCTCGCTCTTGTTAAGTCAAAACTTGTGTTTACGAGGGCTCCTTCTCTAGCTAAGTTAGGTTTTTTACTCATATTGGTGTACCTAGACACCACACTCAACCGGTGATACGTTGCAAACCGACGCGCTATTATTTAGCTACAAACTTACTCCATACCCTACTCTAGATATTCTGATTTGCTTCCATATTTTTGATGGATTTGGAGGGTTTCCTTCCCCTTGTCGGATTATTGGCCGCCGCTAACAATATCCCCCGAGAGGGAAATTATTAACGGTGGGAACCGGGGTGCACCAGCCCGCCACCTACTACCGTTCCCCAGGGACGAATCCCCGAGGACAAGTAGTAGTACGGGCTCACTAGGAAATTATCCGACCATGACACCACTACTCTAGATATTAACGAAATGGTAACAATTATATGTATCTATACCAAGTTCTCTGTATAACAGACAAAATATATCTAATATAATTGGTATACAAAAGCAAAACAACGGATTGGCAAATGCCCAAAAATGTAAAAAGGATCGCATCAGCTAATGCTGATGCTGTTATGCTGTGATCTTCATGTATCATAAGGTGGGTACTGACTGGCGTTACGGGCCGTAAAGTTACGCGTTAGGGAACATTCACACAGCATCTGTTTTACAGGAGCCGTCGTTTTTATAAACACCCAGGACACCCCGAACAAATATTTGCAGATCGTAGAAACATTTGTTCCACGACGAGAATCGAACTCGCAACCTACAGCTTTGCAGATGAACTTTCACCCGCCTCGCTAAGTCGTTACAGAGGTGATGCCTCCCCAAATCAAAGACAGAGACAAAACAGAGTTTTGCCATACCACGCTTGGCCGTCGGATTGGTGATCACAGTCTGTAAATATAATATAAATAAAAAATATACAAAAGGCTCTGGTAGGATCCCTTTACCCCCGAATGGTCAATCTCAACTTTTTTGTTTATGACTTACTGTGCTTGTAGTTAGCCCCAAACGGAATCTCAAGTGGCGAATTAGTTACGTTAAAGTTACATTGTTAAATAATGTAACTACTTGGAATAAAAATGTCCAGCTGGTTAAATCAATGTAACTACAATGTAACTAGGTGGAACGGACGCGATTTTTGACAGATTTCTATTCTATTAAGACATTTATAAAACGACGAAAAGAAGTAAAAAAAAATGAAAAATGCTTTCCCCGTTATATTGAGAATAATTCCGAGGCATATAGGGTTATTTAAAATAACTTTATATTCCAAGGTGATAACCGACGAAACAAAAAACAAAGAGAGAAAGAGGTTCTATGTTCATCTGTATGTATTTTTTATGTACCTACATAATATGTTCGTCGGTTTCTCCGTCGATTATAACCCGATTTGAAAAATGCTTTCCCCGTTATATTGAGAATAATTCCGAGGTGATAACCGACGAAAAAAAAACAAAGAGAGAAAGAGATTATTATGTTCTTCTGTATGTATTTTTTATGTACATACTATGTTCGTCGGTTTCTCCGTCAATTATAACCCGATTTGAAAAATGCTTTCCCCGTTATATTGAGAATAATTCCGAGGTGATAACCGACGAAACAAAAAACAAAGAGAGAAAGAGGTTATAATGTTCTGCTGTATGTATTTTTATGTACATAAATATGTTCGTCGATTTCTCCGCAAATTAGTCCGATTTGAAAAATGCTTTCTCCGTTATATTGAGAATAATTACGAGGATCCCTTAAAAATTCGATTCCCGAGGATATTTTTTTTTTAAAGTCAAAAGTCAATAACTTTATTTCTTTAGGCTTACAAAATAAGCACTTAGACAAGTCAAATTTTATACATAAACAGCTTTATAAATATAGTAATTATTATCTAATAAGAAAAAAATGTTATTGATTTTGTTCGCTTCACTTTTTTGGCCACTAGTGGAAGAAGCGAAAAATTATTTATCCCAAAATACAAAGGAATTGGATACTGACGCTGAGACGTGGACACTCATGGTAGTGCTGGTCCGCAGTCAAAAGTCGCTCAGTGAGCTATGGAGAGAGCTATGCTCGGAGTTTCTCTGAAAGATTGGACTCGCAACGAATACATCCGACAGAGAACCAAAGTTATCGAATTGAAATGAATTAGCAAGCCGAAGGGGCAGTGGGCCGACCATATCTCGCGAAGATCCGACAACCGCTGGGGTAAACGAATTCTTAAGTAGCGACCACGACTGGGTAATTGTAGTCTCGGACGCCCTCCGTCCAGGTGGGATGACGACCTGCGACCAGCAAGCTGGATGCGTCAAGGTGAAGACAGGGTGCTATAGCGCTCATTAGGGGACGCCTATGTCCAGCGGTGGACTAACACAGGCTGATGATGATGATGACTAAGTAATTCTGGCATGTTGCTTTCTTGGTTCCTTCATAATATTACCGTTTGTTACGTACACGGTACGTACTACTGGAACTCGAGCTGAAACTTATTCAATGGTATAAGCGCGCGTAGTGTAAGAGGATTTTTAACATGCTACGTTCGCGGAGTTTGATGGGCAAAGAGCACCGTGATGTATACGACCGCTGAAAAGTTTCATTCATCAAAGGTAGATTGCCAAAACCTGTCATTCTGGCGATACCATAATGGTGAAGCGAATAAGTAGGTGGGATTCGGCCCCTGCTCCAGTGAAACTAATCCATCCTGTCACAATGAAAAAAGGAAATAAGTACGGTGAAAATTATAATAGGTAGGTACCTAATAATATATTTTTAAATTAAACTTAAAAATAAGTCGGGTACCAAGAACACAATATTACAATAATACAATACAAAATGTAACTATGCTTAGATTAGATTAGATTCATTTATTGGTACAAAAAAATATACATGTCAACCATTTCTAATAAAAAACAACTTATTTAAAGAAAATAAATAGGATTACCTAAATACATAGTCATCATAACATACACTGAAGTAGGTACCAGTGTCATACATACATAAAGTAGATCAAAAATGCTTAGGATGCTATTTGCATCCAGCGTTTATATGTGTCTGTTTGAATCAGACGATCAGACATACTAGTAATTATACTAGGTATTCTTACACTTGCCAACCCTGGACAAGAATTTAGCGATGCGAGTTCTTTGGATGGCTTCAAAGGAGCTTACTCTTGCCTCTAGGAACATTCCGGAGGCGCTGCAGCACCATGCTAGACCAAAGAACTACCTAAAAATGTTGTTTTATTTTTATTTAAAACTTTAATGCACTAAGGTACAAAGGGTGGGCTTAATGCCGAGGCATTTTCTACCTGGCGACCAATAACATAATGTTTAAACAGATGGTTGGCGTGCTAGTTTTTGTTCTATAATTAGGTATGAGAAGTTTAACTACATTAAATATATATATCTCTAAATATCCACTAATGAATTAGAATGATCAAAACTGGAAAATAATAGACATTTTATCCAGACTAATTGTGTAACCTCTTTAGAAAATGAATCTCTTTAGAATTTGTTGTGAGCAACCCAAGCGCTTTTTTGGTGTATTGTGTCCAAAGTTGGCAAGTGTAAAAGGACTGACAGAAAGATCTAAAGAGCGTCAGTTTTACATCTTTAGATGAACGGGCAAATTTTCTTAAAATCATATTTCCGACTGTACAGAGCGCTCTCCGCTGTCGCTCTATATCCTCGTCGTCTCAAAAGACGTCATATTGTGACGTCAGTCCTAAAGGTTTGACGTCACAATATGACCATAATAATCAAATAATTATCGAATAATAGAAACAAATCACTTATGACTAGTATTAACTATTGATCTATTGACAGATTGTAACGAACAATCTACAGGTAGCTCAACTGATCCATATCTATACCACGCGCGTCCCCAAGACGCTGGCTGTGGTTCACGCAAAAAGGGTCCATCTGTGGCCTAGTTGCGGAAAGCAGTCGGCAGCGAGTGTACGTGCAGTCAGTACACGGCAGAGCGTTACACAGCCAGCGTTCGTGCAGTCAGTACCCGGCATAGCGTTACACAGCCAGCGTTCGTGCAGTCAGTACGGGGAAAGAAGGCGCTCTAGCAACAACAATCTCTCTCTCGCAACAAGACGGATTTAAGCACACTACGTAACTTATCATTTTCGCTGCGAATGGTACAATACGCCTCATAACGCCGATCAGTTCTCGACTTAAGAGTTAAAATATGGTTTTCCAGGTTACTTATGGGTACACCAGCTAATGAGAGTAAGCGAGTCTTCGACCCATCTATTCGACCCATGTTTCGAATACAAGGTCCTCTGCGTGGAGAGGATTCGTGCTTCGGCAGAAACCTAAAAACTATATGCTTAGTTTTTTTAATTATGAGTGCAATATTAAGCATAGGTATTTCGGTTTTGATTTTTATGCGTAAATAGTTCGTTATGAATGAAAGTGGGTAAACTACGAATCTTGTGGTCTGTTCGAAGAACACCAAAGTTTCATCCCTTAGCGAGGGACTACTTCACGGTGAATGCACGCGGCTTCCGCGTCCCTGTGTAGGTACTACATACACTGCGGCGCTCGTTGTGCACGATACATCATGAAACTTTGTGTTTTTCCTACACAAACTAGATTCGTAGTTAACCCGTTTGTATTGAATTCAAACTACTGTAGTTTTTATTACCTATGTGTAGTTATTGTTGTCAATTTGGCTAGTAGGTACATAAAATTAACAACGGCACCACACAAAATGTCGTTATTCCTTTTTTTACCCACGAGAGGGCGGATTTTGTTTGCGTGTATCTCTATGTAGTTCTGAATTGGATGTATCTATGTGAATCTGTATTTGTGTATCTTTATGTGGTTCTCTGATACTCTTTATAACCTTGAAGCATCCAAACGGCTGAAGTGATTTGATGAGATATCAAAATACTTGTCGGAATTCCTAATTTATTTATGTTTCCTAGCTACATTTAAAAAGGTACCTATTAGGCCTTTGCCCTTACATATTTCGAAAACAGTGTAACGGCCTTCGACATTTTTAGAGATTGTAGGTAAATTAGTAGGAACTTACACTAAAGCCGTTCTCTTGATATAATGTTTGTATAATTATATTATATTAATAATATACAAGAGTTGTAATTCTGTTAAAAAATCATCAACGTGAAAGTCATAAGTATGGGGACAGTGTTTACAAAGATTATAGCTTGAGGTTCACTGTAGTTTATGTATAGCTTAGTGTTCGTTTTGTTTGTTTGTACGTCATTTTGTAATTGTAATAATATAATCTTTAAACTAATAATTTCTTTTATTATTGCTCAGACGGGTAGTTCCACTTACCATACTGATTATGTGTCCTCCTAGGAGGTTAGCCTAGTGCGCAAGACATATTATAGCGCCCAAGGGTGTGCGCAAACACAGGTGCACTTTCTTTTCGCTCATCCTCAGAACGGACCTGCGTACCTAGTACATAACCTATATATACTCGAATCTAGAATCCAAAATATTTCTTGTTAAGTAGGAAAAACGCCGTATTTGTGAATACACAATTTCGTGCTATGTGGTAGCGGTATTGGATCAATAAGCTCAGACCTTAAGAATCCGGCGACAGCTGCTCGCAACTTCAATTCGTGAATTATTATCTTCCCTAATACCAAAAATGTTGACTGAAAACTTTTAGTATTTACGACATTGTGTTGTTATTCTGTAACTAGACAATTTAAGCTATGTTCCTTAACAAATAAAACGTAAGATATTGTTGTTTTTAATTCAAAACAAATAGGACGAAAACGAGTCATTTTCGGCGTAAAAATATGCAAAATTCGTTTTGCATATTTTTGATTACATTATATGTGTGTACTATTAAGAAAAACAACCACGGACCAAAATATATACTATTCGAATACAAAAAACAACATGATATGGTGGAAATATGCTCGAATTACAAATCATTTTGGTAGTACGTTTGTATGGGTAAATCATCATCCGCAGGCCTCTTAACACGTTACATTACGCCCCGTAACGCCGATTAGTACCCGGAATAGCGTTCCACAGCGAGCATTCGTGCAGTCAGTACGGGGAAAGAAGGCCCTCGCATCGAGCAACGAGGCAAATTTTAGCACTCTACGTAACGTTTCCTGCTCACTGCAAATAATAATAATGCTGGATAATTCACACAACAATCAGTCCCAAGATAAGCAAAGCTTGTGTTATGGGTACAAGATAACTGATATACATATTAAAATACAATATGTATAGATAGATATTTTTTATTATAAATAGAAAACGACAAAAACGCCCTGAACAAATGTCTGCAGATCGTACACACACTGAGAGAAAACTTCGGTTGAACCAACCGAAAACCAACCGAAACTACATGTCAATATAGCGCCAATCGAGAAATTTGTTACTTTAACAAATATGACTTTGTTATTGTAACACTTAGAAATAGTTATATTTACGAAAAAATTGATTAATACAATTGTTATTTGGTAACAATAACCATAATTCTTAGTAACTACAACCAATTCATATTTACCAATTTTTCGTCCTACAAATACATTCGGTTGAATTTGGTTGGTACAACAAATTCATATTTGTTGTATTCACCATTGATAATTTAGTAATTTTTATTCATTTTATTCAATTGTCATTTACCAATTATTCTACGCAAAAACCATTTTTTACTGCTGGTTCTTGTTGAAGTTACCAATATGTTTTGTTATAAATACAAATTTGATGTCAAAAAATACTACTATTTTTGTACTATTGAACAAAAAAAATTGTTAAAATAGCCATATCTTTGGGTAAGACTTAACGAAAATGTTTGTTGGATCTATGGATTGTTATAGTACATACTACTATGTTATTATGTGATATTAACAGCAACTTCAACTTCTAACCAATAGTGTTTTTAAATTTAACATAAAAAGTATGTTCCAATAACAATAGCTCTGAGTAAAATAACAAAATATTAATTTAATTAACATTGAAGTTTAGGTTAGATCAACTAAAAAGTGGTAGTATTACTGTTTGATAATACTAGTACAGCTGTTGTTGCTACTAATTAGTCTGTTAAAGTAACAAGCGTATTAGTGACGCATACTGAAAAATATGTTGAATTTACAAAGATTTTCGTTTGACAAACTAAAAATATGGTTGGCTAGTGATTAATAATACGTATAAATCTGTTTATTACTACCTATATTGTCTGTTAAAGCAATAAACTCTTTTTGTAGGGCTTAATGAAAATGTTTGTTGTAATTACTGCATGATTTTGATTGGACAAACTAATAAAGCAGTTGAATAACTGTTTAACAATACTAGTGAAGCTGTTTCTTTCAACCAATATTGTTTGTTAAACTAACAAATTCTGTGTAGGCCTAACTGAAAATGTTTGTTCAAATTACTTTGACATTAGTTGGACTAACTAATAAAACGGTTGAATTACTGTTTAATAATACTAGTAAAAGCTGTTTATTTCAACCAATATTATCTGTTAACCTAACAATTTTTTTGGGTAGGGCTGACTGAAAATGTTTGTTCAAATTACTTTGACATTAGTTGGACTTACTAATAAAGCGGTTGAATTACTGTTTAATAATACTAGTAAAAGCTGTTTATTTCAACCAATATTATCTGTTAACCTAACAATTTTTTTGGGTAGGGCTGACTGAAAATGTTTGTTCAAATTACTTTGACATTAGTTGGACTTACTAATAAAGCGGTTGAATTACTGTTGAATAATACTAGTAAAAAGTGTTTATTTAACCAATATTGTCTGTTAAACTAACAAAGTCTTTTTGTAGGGCTTAATGAAAATGTTTGTTCAAATTACTTTGACATTAGTTGGACTTACTAATAAAGCGGTTGAATTACTGTTTAATAATACTAGTAAAAAGTGTTTATTTAACCAATATTGTCTGTTAAACTAACAAAGTCTTTTTGTAGGGCTTAATGAAAATGTTTGTTCAAATTACTTTGACATTAGTTGGACTTACTAATAAAGCGGTTGAATTACTGTTTAATAATACTAGTAAAAAGTGTTTATTTAACCAATATTGTCTGTTAAACTAACAAAGTCTTTTTGTAGGGCTTAATGAAAATGTTTGTTCAAATTACTTTCTGATTTCGGTTGGACCAACATAAAAAGCGGTTGAATTACTGTTGAATTATACTAGTAAAACTGTTTATTTCAACCAATTTTGTATGTTAAAGTGATAAAATATGTTTGTTGAAATTACTTCGGGATTTTGGTTGGACTGACGAATAAAGCGGTTTATAGTAATGTTTAATAATACTGATACAGCTGTTTATTTAAACGAATATTGTCTGTTACAGGTATAAATGATTCGGGTAGGGCTTACTAAATAAAACAGTTAGGCCATGTCGAGAGCGCGAGCCATCGAGGCACATTTTGTTGTGTTTTTTGCTCATCACAGCTGTCTATGCAGCTGACCAACACTTATTAGGAAAGCAATGACTGTATTCGCCACTAGGAAGAGACACGAGTTTCAATTGATATAAGCATCGATAGGTTAGTCAATCTTAGTAGTGTCGTCGAATAGTCATTAGGTACTTTCCCAATAAGTGTTGGGCAGCTGCATAGACAGCTGTGATGAGCAAAAAACACAACAAAATGTGCCTCGATGGCTCGCGCTCTGGGCATGGCTTAACTGTTTTATTTAGTAAGCCCTACCTGAAGCATTTATACCTGTAACAGACAATATTCTTTTAAAATAAACAGCTTTATCAGTATTATTTAACATTATTATTAACCGCTTTATACGTAGTCCTACCGAAATCCCGAAATAATGTCAACAAATAGATTTTATTACATACAATAACAGATAATATTGGTTGAAATAAACAGCTTTTATTAGTATTATTAAATCAGTAATTCAACCGCTTTATTAGTTGGTTCAACAATAATTCGAAAGAAATTCAATAAACATTAAAAGTTTGTAAAAGTAACAAACTTTTGGGTTGGGATAGAGCATAGAAAATTTTCAGAAAATGCTCTGCCCAAAAATTTTAGCACACAATATTAGGTGAAACAAAACATAAAATAACAGCTGCATTACAAAAAAAATCCAATTCTGATATAAACAGCATAACATTAATTAAAAATCCGACTCTTAGAGTACCTACGCATCTACCTATCTACATACCTATTCAAAGATAAAATAAACTAATCATAAGGAAAAGAAAAAATAAGAAAAAACTTCAGTACATGTTAATCAGTTGTTTTATTTTCATTAAAAAATAACTCTTATCCACTATATGAAGTACTATTAGTTAAGTATTTAACTTTATAAACAATTATATAGGATGTGCCAAATAGTAGTGTCAGTTGAAAGTCTCCAGAGTAGGTCACACTCGGGTGATTTTGAGTCTTTATAATAATATCCTAAAAATAGCATGCCCACAAAATATATCTACTACTACGTCAATTACTGAACACTATTGCAAAGTGATACTGGAACTACAGATATGTGTTTATAAATTATAAATATCTACTTATGACTTCCAATTGATACTACTCTCGGGGATACCCAGTATGCTAGATATATCGTACCCTACAGTAGGTATCTCCATTTGACAAAGTATGTGGAGTGCAAGGAAATACAATTATATCCGAAACATCAATTACTGTCCAATCGTGACCTACTTCACCAACATCTAGTTGATACGATCTTAGATGTTCATTAAACCCTAAACAAGTAACAGTTACACATAATGATTTACTCTTGCAATCGTTTCATAAAATTTGATACTTGGCTGAATTTTTTGTCGGTTGGCAGTTGAATGTCATAAAAGTATTGCTGAACAAAAAGCCACAACTGCTCACATTCTTTAGGATATGCTAAATTCAAAACCATAAAGGACTTGAAGCAAACGTCAACAGCTTTTGTCATCAAATCAAACCTGAATTTGATGTCGTCTATTGCCACATAATAAGCGCCAGGCCCTGCAGGAGTGCCAACGCTTATAATTAACGGTTGGCAAGTCAGCCCTTTTTTATTGTAGCACTTGTGGCGATTCTGCAACTCTTCATCTATATCAGCATAATTCTGAAACAAGTATAAACATAACTGTTAGTGTCAATAAGTGAACAAAACAATAGAGGTGTTTTATCGTGGCGTACTTATACAATTTAATTTAATTTATTTTTTGTATTAGGTTGAAATTAATGTTTTATTATACTTTTACTTTAAATACTTGTTACTACTCATTATTTTATTTTATTCAAAACATAGGAATTTCATTCGTTACGTATCCGCCAATAAAGAATAGCTGTAGTAGCCAATAACTGCGTTCATTTCGATACGACCAATTATATTATAAGCAGGTAAAAATTTACTTATGGTTTATTAGTTTGCTAGTTACATACTCGTAGTTACAAGTGTAGTTTATAAGATTATAAGAGCGTGTGAAAAATACTTATTTTATTACATTTCAACTTACTTCGACATGTGTTACGAACGCTTGCTTCGATTCTGCAATTGACACTTTATTGAACTTTTTTTTGTCTGCATTCATAACCTTGGACGTAGGTTTGATTAGGTACGCCAGTGAACTGAAAATTGCTAAATCTCGAACATCTGAAACATATTTTCATTATTATTAGAGAAACTTTCTATAACAACCAGATAAATCACAACAAGGTTTATAAATACTATACAATACGGGCGAAGCCGGGGTGGGTTTGCTAGTGGCCAGCTCTGGTATAGAAGGAAGGTCTCCGACTGTTATAGTCATCACCGACATCTCAGCGTGCAGTAGGTAACTAATTACTTAATTACTTACTGTCATTCTCTTGCAAACATTGCTGTTTTAATTGGTCTCCAACCGCTGGTTCCTGCTCTATTATTTTTAATAATCGTATTTTGAACGAGTCCCATTTTTCATATAGCTTTTGATTTTTATCCGGGTAGATATGGGAAAAATCTATGTCAATCTGAAAATAATAAATGGGTTCAGTATAAAATAAATAATGTAGGTCATAACATAATCCTTACGATTCCTTACTATCCCACTAATATTATAAATGTGAAAGTTTGGATGGATAGATGTTTGTTACTCAATCACGGCAGAACGGCTGAACGGATCTGGATAAATTTTGGCACAGACATAGATTATAGTCTGGAATAGCACATAGGCATATTTTATACCGGCATTTGAAATGAAATTTATTTATTGCATAGAAACACAGACAAAAAAATACCGAAAACAATCATTTTTCTAAATTTAGCTAATAGTTAGATACTTTAAATCTATGTATGCGTTGATTGAATTGGCTAGCCTTAGATATCTACGCTAGGCTTGAAAAGCCTGTGATATAGACATCTATGCCATCCCTCATTACAATGACACTGATTCAATAAAAGTTAAAAAATATAAATTGAATTCCTGTTTACTTAAATAGTTTCTTATTGTTAAATATATTTTAAATTACTATTAGAAATCATTATATTATTTTATTACATTACAAATTATTATTTTCTATCTTTCAAGATACGAATATTAATTTATGCAAAACAAATTCTGAGACAAACATACAATAAAATTAAAATAAAAACAAAAAAGAGTGAAAGCGCACATGCGCGCATTTCCACGGGAACTACGCGGGTGAAACCGCGAGGGGATTATATAATAATAATAATATTATAATTGACGACCGAAGTGGCGCGGTGGGCGAAGGTCTGTCTGCGACGCAGGAGGTTGCGGGTTCGATTCCCGCCTCGGGACAAATGTTTGTACGATTGCAGACATTTGTTCAGGGTGTTCTGGTCGTTTTCTATGTATAATAAAAAATATCTATCTATGTATGTATTACATTATGTATATCAGTTATCTAGTACCCATAACACAAGCTCTGCTTAGCTTGGGGCTAGATAACGCTGTGTAAATTGTCCAGCATTATTTATTATTATTATTATTATCAATTATAAATATTATAAATGCGAAAGTAACTCTGTCTATCTGTTCGGCTTTCATGGGTAGGGTAGGGTAGAGTAGGGTAGGGTCGGGTCACTAGTCATAAAATAAATGTATTAAAATATAATAAATTACCAGTCGATGCCCATTCGTTGATTTGAGGCAAGGCCATGCATTGATCATTGTAGGCAGCTTTTCATCACAGTCGTATGTTTTTTTTTTGCGGTATGCGCATGTCTCTTTCCACTTTTCTTCCACTAGTGGCCATGGATCACGGTTATATTTAAGCCATTTCATCTTTTCTTCATCCTCAGTATCTTGAATAAGTAAAAAAAAGAATAAATGTAATTTTGCAAGTAAAACGTGAGGTAACTGACTTCAAACAAACATTAAAAAAAGTTATTGACAACCTCCTCCTTTTTTTGGGAGTCGGTTAAAAATAAATTAATACGTCGGACATTGTAATTTTGACGATACATACTTAGGGCAGACTGTTTCGCCAGAATTACAATGAAATAAATAATATGAAACAAACATTAAGAGGCTACCCAGAGCTAAACTAGCGCCACTCTCTAAAAAAATCATAAAGCCAGGCCTTTTTAAATAAAGTTTATTTTTCGAGAGTGGCGCTAGTTTATTTCGGGTTAGTTTGCCTCTTAAATAAGTAACAACATCACGTAACTGGCGAAGTACCTAGGTGCTAAGCCAACACTGCTTACCCCTTCCCGGATTCTGGCGTGATGTTTTATTATGAAATTAAGTAAATAAAATGCTTACCATCATAATCTATGGTTGCTTCAGGGTCGCTGTTGTTGTAGCTCGTTTTGCGCTTTTTAGCAAGCACACCCGCAGTTCTCAATGTTCTGAGTTGGTTATAGTACCTATCAACCAGCTTGCCTTTAGCTGGCATAGTTTTATTTGTACCAATTGTCCTACAGGGAACGTAGTAGGTTTCCTAAAAAAATAGTTTGGTTAGAACATTTAAATTAACACAGAAAATTATAAACAAATAAGTAGCGTCCAAAACTACATTACATTTCTACAACTACATTCTATCTACTTGTTGTTATGAAAAAAAAATATAGAATATTGTTACTAAAACCTTGCACTCGTCAGGGCATAAATGCACAATCTCTGCAGAAATAGCCTCAAAATCGGCTTTAGACATTTTTTTAAATGTTTTTATGTAGTATTCTACAATAGCCTTAACCAAACTACCACGAGAACTTGACTCAAGTTTCTTGTTTTCAATAGATTGCAAAGCTACTCTGCCTTGCATACTGGAGTTTAATACTTCTTGCAAGTTTAACTAAAAAATATGAAAAAGGTACTCTGTTAAATGCATCAGGTTGTATGAGTAGGAAGGTCAGTATTCATATTTAATTATTATGCATAGATACATACATTGCTTTTGTTATGATGATTTTCATCATCAAGTAATAGATCACATGATGATGCATCTGATGTGTCCAGAGAATCAGTGTTCTGCAATGACAAGTAAGTACATACTTATTTAAAAACATTGCTAGGAAATCTAGGTGCATACCTATTTAAGAACATATGACATGACATCAATCAACCAATCTGCGACCCGATGCTACCTATGTGGTGATGAAGTGAAGACCTAATACAATTGATAAGTAAGAAGGCAATTAGGCTCACCCTCTATTACAGGGATTCAAATACATAAATAGCGCACATCACGGATGTTCTCTATTCTCCCAAGGGGTAGGCACCTCTAAGCACTTCTACCTACGCCCTTCCCCATTGGGAATACAGGCATCTTATTTTTCTTCCAGTCCTTGTATCATGTTATTTATTAAAATAACCTTAATCACTGTAGATAGGTTAGTAGCTATGTAGATACAAGCATGTCCTAATAATCATATACCTTACCTACTAGTACCTACCTAACTATTTGGATAAAATGATGCGAGTAGTTAAGTACATTTAAATGCTATAGGTATATATATATATATATACATATAGCTATATCGTTAGGTACTTACAGAATGCACGGTAGCTATTTCAGCTTTGTAGATTTTATAACCCAATTTAAACTTTATCCTGTCCCTCAGCCGATGGTCTGGTATAAGTATTTTTAATTCTGCATCTTCAAGTCCGTCCAGACACGTTATGTCAATATTATCATAGATTTAAATCGTTAGATGTGCCCTTTGGTGCGTTTACCCCGCCGTCCTTGTTGCCTACGCGAAGTGAGATAGCTCGCTCACTTGAAATCAGTGTGCATCTAAACAGAGAGTAAGCCGAACGTGTGACCTTTGCCAATTTTTGTTGAAAACCGTCTCAAAATGCCATCGTGTGCATTTCGCAAGTGCAACAACAATTCTAAAAATACAAATAAAGCCAAAGGTGTAAAATTTCACTCGTAAGTATTGATATTTAATTAAATAACTAAATATTTTTCCTTCCACTGTGTAAAATAACAAATTTTAAAATGGCGAGCGACGAAAGAGGTAGAAATGTTCGGAACTAATGTGGGAGAAAAAGAGATGACACTATTTTGTCGGTAGGTTCTCACAAAACAACCGAGAAACGTTCGGTCGGTAGGGTCAGCAGACTCAATGGACCATAAGGGGGCATCCGTTAATTACGAGAGGCGTTTGGGGGGGCAGTTCCTTCTAAAGGTTCTAGGTTTCGTGTTGGCGCGTGATTCAATTTTGGAAAAGAAAATCATTAACCATTTGCGGCGAATTACTTTTTCGTTAGATTTATTCCTTAAGAACGCAGAAATATTACTACCACAAATAAATTTGAATCTCGCTTCAACACGAACCGAACAATCTTAGTATTTTATTGTTAGATTTTTACCTGACTACCAACGAACTCCTCCGTTGGTTGTCCGTAGGTAGTCAGGTAAAAATCTAACAACGGTAATAACGGTAATGCGGTTGGCACCACAAACCACAGACAAATTTGAATCTCAGGCCAACACGAAACGAAAAATCTTTCTTTCATTAACATTACATTAAATTACCATTTGGAAAATCTGACGTGAGATTAAGGGAGGGGGGGGGGGGGGGGTCGAAAAATTGCCTTAATGAACTCACGTAATTTATGGATGGATCTGATCGAAGATTAAGCTTTTACAGGTTAATTACTTTGAGAAACCTAGTTGGCATGCTTTTTCCCACACAAAATGTATACGAATTATGTTTTAAAACAGAGTCATTTTTGAAATTACACAAAAAACTAAAAGGCAATCACTATAAATTAATAATGTAATGAAAATGAGTATAAAGTTTTTCAAACGAAAATAATGAAATTGTTCATTGAATCGAAGGTTTTTAATAATTTAAACGACCATTCTCTAGAGTAACCAGCAACTTGGAACCATAAAATTCTATTAATAAAGTCAGTCATTAAATACTACTCCGAAATACATAAAAATGTAAATATTAAAATAACAAACAGGCAAAGGTATAATAAACTGATATTGTTTCAAGGAAAATAAAAAAAAAATCTTTGTAAATCATTGTTTTATTATTACTTACCGACCTTACCGCGTCTCTACGTTTGCAGTCTATACACCGGCCAAACTCGGTATAGAATGTTTGTAAATAATCCACCCATACATAACCTAAAATCCTGTTTTCGCGTCTTTTTATATGGAACTAGCTGCTGCCCCCGGCTTTGCACGCGCTTTTTAAGTAGCCTATGTATGTCCGTCCCCAGAATATGTACCTATGTATTTACATAACTTGTCGATTTGTGTTCATTTCTTTAAAAAATTTTGCTTACAATTGTAAAAATTAAAATTTAATAGTTGAAATTGACGCCAAGCAAGTGAGTTTTAGTTCATTTGCGTCCTGATTTCTTTATAAACATTCTACATCGACTTTGGCTGGTGTATAGGTAACTATTTTGTAATCTGATGAATTTGCAGACCGTACAAAAGAGTGCAGTCTGTGTAAGACTGCACACTTTTCACGCATTGGCATATTTTCTATTTCAGGGCACAATAGAACCTTTATTTTATATAGAAAGTGTGTGCAATTTGATTGCACATTAAATGGTTATAATAATAATTAGGTTTATTGGCAATAAAACTTTTTTTAACTACTCATTAGGTAGTGTGCGTGCGTCGTACGCACGCACACATTTAGATATTTTCAATTTCAGGGCAGATAGGTCATTTATTTTTTCCCAGAAGTTTGTGCAATGTAATTGCACAAACAATGTTAATAATAACAATTAGATTTAATGACAAAAACACTAAATTTGAACTACTCATTATAGTAGTGTGCGTGCGTAGGCATTGGTTAACGCACACATTCAAAGACAATGCCACAGTTTTTTGGTCCGAGGGCGCATCTAACGATTTAAATCTATGAATATTATTACCTGAAAAGTATGATAAATAAGTAGGTATCTAAAACAAATGCCTTTATTATCTTGCCAAATTCAACTGTACGTTTAACCAAAGTTATCGGTAAAAATCACTATGGTCTGTGGTAGAACAAATTGTTAGTACCTACCTACAACACGCAGATGTTAACTTGGCACATAGGTTATTATTATAGGTGTACATAGGTAGATTTGTTCTATACAGATAGGTACCTAGATACTTACTGATAAAAACGTCGATCGTTTCTTGGAAAACATCCCAACTAGCAAGAAGCTCGTCCATTATTATTATCCAAAGAATCGGTGTTCTGTAATAAAATATTTACTTTAAATAGGTATTACTTATGTAGGCTATCTCTGTCACCCTTTTAACTGTAGGTTTAATCAAAGTTAACTGGTAGGTATAACCAAAGTCAACGGTTAAATTTTGAAAATGAATGCACTAAATAGCATAGATATATACAGGGTGTGTCAAGACCACTACCGAAAACAAAGGGGGGTGGTGCAGCACCCCAAAACAAAACGAATAAAAAAAACCGTTGTCCGAAAAAAACATTCTAGCGGGAGATATGAATTTTTAAAGATTTTTATTTGTTTTGCTAGCCAGCAATGTACACGTAAGTTTACAAGTGCCGTAAGTTAGTACCTAATAGGTATGTACGTTCTTAGTCTTACCTAATTCCGGTGCAGTCTCGGTCGAATCAGAAATGGCACGAACTGCGCTCCTCCTCGTTCATGGCACAGCTGAGCACGTCTGATTGTGGACCGATGAACACGATCCAGGAATGTAGGATCCTCGGCGCTTCTCGCATTTACCCCAGCATTTACGCTGCAGTCCGCGTACCTACTCGAAGGTTTCTCCTAGCAAAGTCCAAGACCTGTTCTTGCACCTGAACACCTACCCCTCTGCCACCCCCGTGCCTTTGGGGCGTAATACGTTCATTATTCAGGACCCTTTGATATGCAGCCGTGAAGACTTTAGCATCAGACGGATGTGTCTGATTGGGGTACCTATCCCGGTAAATGCGCAAGGCTCGTGACGCATTTCCTCTCACTTCACCATAACACATTAGCAACTGTCCATACTCCCTCGCACTAAACATAATAAACTCGTAAACAAAACACTAACATAATTAAAGACCTAGTACTCTAAGACTAACGATTAATGAAATAAAAACACACCAAAACTAACTGAAAACTAAACTAAACTGCCTAATACCTAATTAGAAAAACTCATAAAACAGAAGAAAAACACGAACGTATTGCAATTTTTATGCACCGCGCAAGTGTTCACTGCGAATAATGAACACGTACTAAAAACAAAATGAATCAAAAGATTAGTGAAATTAGGTAAATAATGTCCTTTTAAAAAAGCCGAAAAACGCCGAACGACATTGCTCTGTCATAATCTCTTATGATTATGTGTCTTATTGACACAGTCATATGATTCAGTTTCCTTTTACACTACATTTTTCTTTGACAAAATGTAGGCCGACACAGTTGATGCCTATTACCTATTTGTAATTAGGGTTCAGTACTTAAAGGGTGCTAACGGGACCCTATTATAAAACCTCGGCTGTCTGTCGTCTGTTCGTGGTGTACATTTTTTCAGCGAATTACAAAGAATAGAACTACGGACAAGTGCGGTATTTTTCCGTAACTTTTATGTTTTGTAAAAAGCAGGTAAAAATACCATAAAATAATTTGAATTTCGCGCCAACCGGCGACGATCACCCTTATTCCGCAGAAGCTCAAGTTTGTGATCAAGTGATCGATCACCCATCGATCTAAATAAAATTCAGGAGATAACTAAGTACTAGCCTATAAGTAGGTACCTATCTTATTTCTTACGAGATAGATAAAATAGGTACCACTCATGATGGTTGGTATGTTTAGAATTACCTTGCAGTAACATCGTTTAAAATAAAGCTACGGAACCAATTTGTTAAAGTAAATAAAATTTGCTCAAATTGTCGGTAAAAGTCAAAGGCGTTACACGTGCGTCCGCGGCCTTTGTCGGAAAGTTTGGAGAGGTGCCGCTGCGCCGCGCGCGTGTCAAAGGAAAGCCGAACTAGGTATCTATTCTCTAGGCAGGACGATGACCTCTGAAAATAAACGCGGGTCTGTCAGCTGTTCTTAACAAAAGTGGGTACTTATTTCAGACTGATTAAATGTACCTATTTTAAATTTTGATGTTTCTAATCAATTCTTGGTATGCTTTCAAGGTCATGGCCGCGAATTAAATCGTAACCGCGCGCGTGTCAAAGGAAAGTCGAACTACCTATTCTCTAGGCAGGACGATGACCTCTAAAAATAAACGCGGGTCTGTCAGCTGTTCTTAACAAAAGTAGGCACTTATTTTAGACTGATTAAAAAATTAAAATGTACAGATTAAAATGTATTTTAAATTTTGATGTTTCTAATCAATTCTTGGCATGCTTTCAAGGTCATGGCCGCGAATTATATCGTAGCCGCGCGCGTGTCAAAGGAAAGCCGAACTACCTATTCTCTAGGCAGGACGATGATCTCTAAAAATAAACGCGGGTCTGTCAGCTGTTTTTAACAAATGTAGGTACCTATTTATTTTAGACAGATTAAAATGTATTTAAATTTGTATGTTTCTAATGAATTCTAGGTATGCTTTCAAGGTCATGGCCGAGAATTAAATCGTAGGTAGTTATGTACCTACCTACTAACTATTTATTGAAAAGATAAGTTCGTAGGCGCGGAACTTTCACGTGTCGGTAGGGTAATAACCGCGCCCGCGCGGATAGGGACCTATTTGGCTGTGCGGTGCGGTTGGTGTTTTGCAATACATTGCTGCTTTTTTTATTTTATTAATTTTTTGCTTATTTAAATTACTTATTTAGGTAGATATGTTCTTATAGTGTTGTGCTATGGGTATGTACCTAGAAAAAAAAATAAAAAAAATTGATGGGTCGACATATTTTTCGCGTTTTTTTTTCGCTAAATATTTTCAAAATCATGGTCTGATTGCACCCCCCCAGTTTTCGGTAGTAGTCTTGACACACCCTGTATATAACACACTCGACGATAACTCCGATAATAGCGTAAATGTATGAAGACATTACCTAAGATAAAGTAAAGTTCTATTCCAGGTCCTGAACTATGTTTATAATTATAAATACTAAAGTCTATAATAACCTACTCATTACTTCAGCCAAATCCAGTTCAGTTCAGTAGGTACCTAGTTTAGTTTTGACGTGAAAACAGATCAGATAAACACCCGCACATACTACTACAACATCCAAACTTTCGTATAATATTATAATAACATAATGGGACTACGAGTAAGATAAGTTGGTACGTACTTACTGATAAAACCATCAATTGGAGCCTGACGTAGTATACTATTAGTCTATGAGCCTGACCCACAACACACTTGAACACACTAGACAACAGCTTCCCACAGTTTTTCTATCACAAACTTCAATTCAATAACGGCCGGCGCGTGCGGCGGACGGAGACAAACAGAAAGAAATTACACCACACACAGAACAGACCGAACGAACGAAATGCATGTTGCACACAATGTCGGGTCGGGACGGGGAGTTGATGGGTGGAGGGGGTGGCTGCCGTGGATTGCCTATCGCTAGTGTTGCCGGGAATAAAAAAAGTCCGGAACCGAATCTTATTTTACCCAAATGAGCCATCGATAGATAAAAATAAAAAAAAGATAAGACTCATTATTGTGATATAATGTAAGCTACCATCTTTTACATTTGCTACACCCTGACCGGCTACATAATTATAAACTACCAACTAGGAGTGTTAGAATAATAAAATATTCATGTACCTACCACCTTTTAATTATGATTGCAATAAATGAAATATGAATATGAATAAATAAGTTAATAAGGTTTTCCTTTTCTTTCTACAAACTTACCTACAATAAATAATAAATTCAGGCGTTACTTTGCGGAAATCCATTGCAAAATATAAGAATGAAAATATTTAGTAACAATTCCGCGAAAAAACCTTCCTAACTAAACTTCTTCATACTAAACACTAAACCATAGTATGTGAGGAAAAATTATTGACGACTGACGCGGCCCTCCGATATAGCATAAAATATGCCGAAAATTGTGAAAAATCTCTTAACATGGCAACACTCAGGGATGACTAAAGGGGGAGTGTCAATCTTACTTTCGTTCGTTCGTCGCGCAAGCACGCGCAAGCAAGACGGAAGATGCGAACGAGCGATCACGAAAAGATTAACCAATAATTTTAGTCAAAACAACAACGCATTTATTTAAATGTAATCAAACAGTCTTGTAAACAATTTGAATCAATTTAATCCGTTTTTTTCGAACAGAGAAGAAAGTAGGTAATGAAAAAAAACCGAAGAATAATACCTAGGTACTTGTACCTACCTACCTATCTTTACTTAGTTCTAGGTGGTTCTAGATACAGCCGATCACTATGACGAGTACAGAATACATTGAGGTGACCAGACATCCTGAACCAGTGTGACCAGATTAAATTTTACGAAAATACCGAGGCACCTCAAAAAAATACTGAAATATACCGACTCACATAGGACAGATATACCAATAAAAATACTGATTTTCTAGGTACTTTATTGAAGTTTGTGCAGATACAACAGCAAAGTATAAAGTTTGTAAATAGATATTTTCACGAAAGGAAGGTACGACTACTCCGTTAAAATGTTATTTAAGCTCTGTGCATGCTACTGGATACGAAGAATTGATAAAATAAGAAACTTTTATTCCATGAGGCCTGCCCTTAACACTTCATCTCAATCTATCTACCAACACCTTCGGGTGTTCCGTAACCGGAGTCGGAAGCGGAGTTACGACTCCGCTTCCGACTCCAACAAACCAAATTCTAAAACTCCGACTTCGGTTCCGTTAAGCCACCTCCGTAACATCCCTAGTATAAACTAAATCCGGGAAAGTCCCGGATTTAGTTTATATTAGGGTTTTAATTATTATTATTAAATGTTCGCGTACCGGGGAATTCCGTAAATATTGTCACAAAAACACTCACTCACTACGGTGTTGCCATAAGTTCAACCAATATATACCCAAAAATACTAAAACCAACCAAATTCTAAAACTCCGACTTCGGTTCCGTTAAGCCACCTCCGTAACATCCCTAGTATAAACTAAATCCGGGAAAGTCCCGGATTTAGTTTATATTAGGGTTTTAATTATTATTATTAAATGTTCGCGTACCGGGGAATTCCGCAAATATTGTCACAAAAACACTCACTCACTACGGTGTTGCCATAAGTTCAACCAAAATATACCCAAAAATACTGACTGCCAGCAATATACCTGAAAATATACTGATGTTCGGAAAAATCGATGAAATATACTGAAAAAGTATTAAAATACTGAATCTGGTCACACTGTCCTGAACTGAACAAGATTAGGTATATGTAGGCATTGATCTAGAAATAGTATGTAGGTATTTAGGCATAATTCTATTGGCCTAACCTACCTTTTGAGTTTAATCAAAATCAGTTCGGCAGTTGTCGTCGGACAAACATAGATAAGTAGGTACATACATACTACCTACATACAAAACGATAAATCCCTCAAGTAGACTCTGAGACCTTCGCTAGTAGGTAACTTATTCAAATCTGTGAAATTCTATTTTAATCTAATCAAACAGGTGAAACAAAGATCTCCGAGGCTTTGAACAATTTGTACCTACTCCAGTTACTATATAGGTAGGTCAGTACGGTACATACCTACATACTTACCCGTTCCGACCTACCTACACAGTAACTGGCACCATACCTACTTACTCACAAGCTTACATAAGCTTCTGACTAAGTAAGTATGGTGATGGACGAATGATTGGCGTTCGCAGGATCAATGTTTTTTTCCGACGATAACTATTATAATGATAGCTCAAAAACCGCCTAAGGGGTCAAAAATTCCTGAATAATTGAGCTCTTTCATCATCAAAGTAAATCATAATCACGGTTGTATTTTTAACGCCATAGGTAGAACTCTCGCACCGAGGCAGGGTTCCGTACAAAGTAGGTAGTAGGTAGTAGGTACCTATGGTCCTATGTAAATATCTGTCACGGGTGGATCCGCTTTTTTCAAGAAAGTAGGTAGGTACACCTACTTAAAATGGTTGTTTCTCCCCAAAAACTAAGTTTGAAAAACTGTTGTTATCCGTGTCCCCAACATACCTAGGTGATGGCGGTCAGTTTACCAACTATATGGTGATGTGCAATAGTTTTCGAGTCATGTAACGATTTATGTGGGCACAATATGGAATGCAGGCTTATGGCTAGATCTTGAGGCTTGTTGACAATCCTCGTCAACGGAGAAGATTAGGGCTTGAAAGTGGTACCTAAAGGATGCAAAATCTGTTCAGTTATGTATGATGATTGATGACAAGCATTGAGATAGAAATATTGTTTATTATTCAAACTTTTACCTACTATTATTTCTTCTGTGTTCAAACTAGTTTGGCCGGGTAGGTAGTAGGTACTTACCTACCGCATACCGTAGCGACCACCGCTTCAATAACACGCCTTCGATAGCAGGGGCACTTTTTCATTGTCTGCTATCTAGGTAGGTAGTAGGTAGGTACTGAGGGCTTATTCCAGTTTTCCCCCTTGACAAATCCCCCTTGATGGGCAAAACTGGATTTTCATTTTTTTAAAGTCCAGAAATCCCCCCACTGTTTTCTCTTATTCCAGTTTTCCCCCTTGAGAAAATTTGTTCAAGGGGAATTTCTGGAACACCATGTTTAGAAAGTCCTGAAATCCCCCTCAACTATTTTTATTTCTTGAGAGAAGAAACCCAAACAAAAAAAAAACGAATGTACCTACCTAACAGCCAGTATTTTCAAAAATAGCACCAAATATCAAAATTTATAAAAACCATCATAATGTCAAAAGTGACAGAATTTATCAAGAGTGGGTTCACTTCACAATAAAATATCACATCACGATCTCAGCGAGCAAAAATCAAACTCACTTGTCAATATCCTTCAATTAAGCTGCAGGTTTTGCCAAAGAAAATGACACACCCACATACAATACCTACTTATGTACAGTTGCGGCCATTAGTGGAGGGAGACATACCATAAAGATCATATTCAAAACAAATATGAATGATTTGATGATTTTAAAAAGGTCGTAAGCACCACGAATGGCTGCAAGACAATGTCTTTAGAAACTAAGTCTCCACTTCTGACCGCTATTATAGTACATTACCTACTCTCGAAATATGTTACCCTCCTTTCTGGGGCAGTCGGGTAAAATATCCAAAACCCTCGTTTGGTCAACATGCAACGTTCAGTAATTATACCAAATATGTTCGGTTCAATGTACTAAAACTTTGTGGTGGCTTTTATCAAATAGATTCCCTAACTTTAACAACGTGAATTGGTCAATGTAAACGATATTTCTTGTTAATATTACTAAATTGACACTGTTTCGCTTCACATGCACAAATAGTATCTATTACCGACATACTTTTATTAGATCAACCAATACAAGGCGTATTTAACACAGAAATATTTAATCAAAACCTTTGTTTGGTTCAAAATGCAACGTTCAGTAATTATATCAAATATGTTCGGTTCAGTGTACTAAAACTTTGTGGTGGCTTTTATCAAATAGATTCCCTAACTTTAACAACGTGAATTGGTCAATGTAAACGATATTTCTTGTTAATATTACTAAATTGACACTGTTTCGCTTCACATGCACAAATAGTATCTATTACCGACATACTTTTATTAGATCAACCAATACAAGGCGTATTTAACACAGAAATATTTAATCAAAACCTTTGTTTGGTTCAAAATGCAACGTTCAGTAATTATATCAAATATGTTCGGTTCAGTGTACTAAAACTTTGTTGTGGCTTTTATCAAATCGATTCCCTAACTTTAACAACGTGAATTGGTCAATGTAAACGATATTTCTTGTTAATATTACAATTTATTGGATACTCGTTTTGATTTATCGCATTCACTGAATAGTTACAAAATTAATTTGTATTTAAAAACAAACATTTGGTTAATTTTCTTAATTGTGCGTAGGTTCATTTTACAAACAATATATTTGTAATTTCAAAGATTATGTTTTGTAGTTTTCTTGTAGAACAGTCACAGTTACAGTATAATCAACAAAACAGAAGTTAGCCAAGTTACTTTTGTTATTTTAACATTGTTTTTTAGTCATTATAACTACTTAGACACTGGTAATCACAACAAATTTGATTTTGTTGTATCCATCAAGTTGGTTTTGTAACGCTTTTGTACTTTTAACTAATATCTAGTAAATTGAACCGAAATAAAACCAACCGAAGTCGTTTTGGTTAAATTAACATGTAGTGTTCTCTCAGTGCACATTTGTCCCAAGACGGGAATCGAACCGGCAACCTCCTGCGTCGCAGGCAGACCTTCGCCCACCGCGACACAGAAGTCGTCGGGTCAAATGTTACATAACACCCCGTAACGCCGATCAGTACTCGGTTTTAGAGTTAATATATTGTTTTCCAGGTTAATTATGGGTGCACCAGCTCATGAGGGTAAACGAGTCTTCGACCCATCTACTCAACCCATGTTTCAAATACGAGGTCCTCTGCGTGGAGCGGATTCGTGCTTGGGCAGAAATTTAAAAACTATATGCTTAGTTATCATAGTTATCAGTTCATTATTAGGTATAGGTATGATGGTTTTGATGTTTATGGAAATGTAGTTAATTTTAAATGTAAGTGGGTAAACTACGAACCTTGTTTTCTGTTCGAAGAACACCAAAGTTTCATCCCTTAGCGAAGAACGTCTTCACGGTGAGTGCACGCGGCATCCGCGTTCGTGTGTAGGTACTCCGTGCACTGCACTGCGCATTGCGCACGATTCATCACCTCGTTAATGGGATGAAGTTTTGTGTTCTCGCAACACAAAATAGGTTCGTAGTTAACCCGCTTACATTTATATTGAACTCGTCGAACTACTATAGTTTTTAGAACGTACTTATGTGTAGTTAATAGTGATCGATTTGGCTAGTATACATAAACTTAAAAATGTCGTCATTTCTTTTTCTAACCACGAGAGGGTTTTGTTTTTCGCGTATCTCTATGTAGAATTATCTCCATATGTGATTCTGTATTTGTGTATCTCTATGTGGTTCTCTAATACTCTTTATAACCAGGACGCATCCAAACGGCTGAAATGATTTTAGAGATTTGTGATGTGTTTGTGATTGTATGAGATATCAAAATACTTGTCTGAATTCCTATAATTATGTTTCTCAGCTACATTAAGTAGGTACCTATTAGGCCTTTGCTTCCACATTTTGCGAAGACAGTGTAAACGCAGAGACCAAGTAACTTTTTTTGAAGTAGGTTTTTGTAGGTACCTACTTATTTAAGAAATAAAAAGGCCTTCGACGTTTTTAGGGCTGTTAGGAAAATTTATAGGAACTTAAACTAAAGCCGTTCTCATGATACAATGTTTGTTAAAATTATATGTGTAATATAATATTATATTGTTTTTTTTTTTAAATCTTCGTTTTTTTTATGGGACTTTGAGTCATTGGTGACTATGTCAGTCCCGTAATTGATATACACAAAACAAAAATGAAAATATATATATTTTGCGCCAAGCTTAAAAGAAGTAGAGCTCAAATCGACAAGAGTTGATATTCTGTCAAAAATCATCAACGTGCAAGTCATAGGTTTGGGGACAATGTTTACAAAGACTTATATTTTATTATTACAATTGAGTTTTGAGTTTCAAAGATTGTAACTTGAGTTTGGCTGTAGTATACGTATAGCTTAGTGTTCGTTTTGTCGTTATTTTGTAACTGTAAGAATATAATTTTGAAACTAATAATTTCTTTTATTATTGCAATTGCTCAGACGGGTAGTTCCACATACCTTACTGATTATGTGTCCTCCTAGGAGGTTAGCCTGGTGCACAAGACATATTATAGTGTCCGAGGGTGTGCGCAAACACAGGTGCCCTTTCTTTTCCCTCACCTCAGTACGAACCTACGTACCTAGTACCTAACCTATATCATACTCGATTCTAGAATCCTAAATATTTCTCGTAAAGTAGGAAAAATGCCATATTTGTGAATGCATTGCAATGCATTGCGATTTTGTGCTTTATGGTATTGGATTGAGAGACACACACAGAGCTTTACACGTTACATTATGCCCTGTAACGCCGGTCAGTACCCGGCATAGCGTTACGTTACGAGCGTTCGTGGAGTCAGTACGGGGAGAGAACGACCTTGCGTCGAGCAACGAGACGGATTTTAGCACACTACGTAAAGTGTCATGCTCGCTGCGAATGTTACATTACGCTCCGTAACGCCAATCAGTATCCGTCATAGCGTTACACAGGGAGCGTTCTTTCAGTCAGTACGGGTAAAGAAGTCCCTCGCGTCGAGCAACGAGACGGATTCTAGGACACGGCGTAACGTATCATGCTGGCTGCGAATGGTACATTACGCCTCGTAACGCCGTCCAGTACTCGGTTTTAGAATTAAAATGTTTCAGAGTCAAACATCAAATATCAAAGTGGTTTATTTCCTTTAGACCTTACAGGACTCTTGGACACGTCACAAAATACAAATTACATACGTAAGTAAAACTAGGAAATAAAGTGATGACTTTGATTTTTTGTTCACTTCAATCTTTTTAAGGTAAAGTAAAGAAGCGAACAAGAAACCTTTACCTTGTTAGAATGTTAGTTTTCGAGTCGGAGCAAAAGTAGTCCCAAGATTTTTTATCATGAGATTTTTACACACATTTTTTAGTAAATATGGACACGCCAGCTAAGCGAGTCTTCGACCCGTCTACTCTACGCAGGTATCAACGACGAGGCCCTCTGCGTGGAGAGGATACGTGCTTGGGCAGAAACTTAAAAATTATATTCCTAGTTTCAATAATTATCTCTTCAATAATAGCTATAGGCGTGATGGTTTGGAATTTTATACGTATGTAGTTCGTTATGGTTATGAATGAAAGTGGGTAAACTACGAACCTTGTGGTCTGTTAGAAGCACACCAAAGTTTCATCCCAGGAGGAACGTCTTCACGGTGAGATCACGCGGCTTCCGCGTCCCTGTGTAGGTACTATGTACACTGCGGTGCTCGTTGCGCGCGATTCATCTCCTCGTTAAGGTATGAAACTGTGTTTTTCCTACATAAACTAGATTCGTAGTTAACCCTTTTTATTGAATTCGTCATTTATTACCTACCTATGTGTAGTTATTGGTGTCAATTTGGCTAGTAGGTACATAAACGAAGGTGGAGGAGATCGTGGAGTATGTGAAGAGGAAGACCAACACTTTGGTGAGGGTCGAGCTGTTGGAGTCGCGTCATAATGATTTTAAATCATTTGTGGTGCGTATTCCAACGGAGAACATTTCGACCTTCACTAAGGAAGAATTCTGGCCGAAGAATGTGCTGTTTCGGCGTTTTCGCGGACGATTACCGGTCGCAGCACATATCGCGTGTCACACGTCGCCGACTCTACGTGGTAGTAAATAGGTATATATTTTATGTATGTTAGAATAAGGTATATATTTTATATGGGCCGTAGTTTTTAAGTATTTTACATCCTGTACTAGACTAACGTTGCCTGAAATAAATGTTTTATTATTATTATTATTATAAACTTTTTAAGTATCTCTCTGTGGTTCTTTATTTGTTGAATCTCTGTGTGGTTCTATTTTTGAAGTATCTTTATGTGGTTCTATATTTGAAGTATCTCTTATGTCGTTCTATATTTGAAGTACCTTTATGTGGTTCTATATTTGAAGTACCTTTATGTGGTTCTATATTTGAAGTATCTCTTATATGATTCTGTATTTCGAATATCTCTATGTGGTTCTATATTTGAAGTATCTCTATGTGGTTATATATTTGAAGTATCTTTATGTGGTTCTATATTTGAAGTACCTTTATGTGGTTCTATATTTGAAGTATCTCTATATATATATATATATATCTCTATGTGGTTCTCTGATACACCTAATAGCCTCGAAGCATCCAAACAGCTGAAGTAATTTCATGTGAGATGTGAAAATACTCGTATGGACTCGTATAATTAAAACGTTTGTGACTATCATGGTTATTAACATAGGAGTCATTTGTAACGGGATATTTATCATGATTAGATTTTTGAGTTTCAACTCAAATATCTCGTTTTATGTGACTTCTATCGTACAATTCAGTTTCTTAGGCCTTTGCCCGCACATTTTGCGAAAAAAATTGAAAACGCGGAGAGCGAGTAAGGTTTTTTAGGCATAGCTCAGTGTTTTGTTAGTTTTTACTTTATTTTGTAATTTTAAGATTAAAATCTTTACACTTATATTTTTTTTATTATTGCAAATGGTAAGACGGGTAGTTCCACGTATCTAGCTGATGATGTATCCTCCTAGGAGACAAGATAGGTTTGCAGAACATATTATATTGCACGCACAAGTGTGACAAGTGCGCAAACACCGGTGTACTTTCTTTTCCCTCACGCTTAGCACGTGTCTACCTACCTAGTACCGTAGTTTAATATTTATTTATTCTCAAAAAGACAAATTTTATAATGCTATAGATTCAAAACAGGAGAGGGCCTAAAATAGATCCTTGGGGGACATTACAAGTTATGGGCTCTGTTTTACTTTGGGTATTTTCTATTTTAACAACTTGCAATCTATTCGACAGGTACGATTCGACATTTTAAGAGTTCCTTTGACGCTTATACATACATTCTCACTTTTTAATTAATAACTTGTGATTTACAGTGTCAAAAGCTTTGTTTAGGTCTATGAATATGCCTAGAATAATGTTTTTCTTATCAATGTTAGATTTAATTTACCTACCTACCTAATGTATGTACTCGATTTTAGAATCCAAAATATTTCTTGTAAACTAGCAAAACGCGTGCCCGTGAAGGGGCACTCGTTTTGCCACGGGCACAAAGTAGTTTGACAAAAAGGAGTTTAAAAGGGCTTATAAGTTTTTGTCGGTAACTTCGGTTTACCACATCTTTTTTTTAAATCGCGGTTAAATAAGCTTACCAGCGTTGTGTTATGCTTAGCAGAGCTTGTGTTTGTGTTATGGGTACTAGATAACTGATATACATAACATACATTACATTGATAGATATTTTTTACTTCACATAGAAAACGACCAGAACCCCAGAACCTGCAGATCATACAAATATTTGTCCCAAGGCGGGAATCGAACCCGCAACCTCCTGCGCCGTAGGCGGACCTTCGCCCATCGCGCCACAGAGGTCGTCAAGTGAAAATAAATCTTAAGAACAATAGATATTTTCATTAGTGAGTTAATCAGAAACCTGAAGCTTTATGATTAGAATTTTCTTTTTGTCTGAATGTCCTCTATCCAGATATACGATTTTAATTGTGCATCGCGACTCTGAAAAGAAAAGTGTGTGTTAACATACAATAATCGAATTAAAAGTAAATCTGTACGTATACCCTTGTGTTTAAATTAATTATGGAGAAATTTTTCAGGCTAATTATGGAGGATGAAGATAAAAAGGTTACACCAATTCCCAGTTCCCAAATTAAAAGTCCTTCAGAAGGAGAACCAACGTGCCACGGTCATACTTGCAAACTTGCGTAGGTATCTGATATTAAGGCCGTGCTCACTTTTGATACGATTTCATCCGAATTTGATTCGCGTGTAAACGTACGACTACGCACGAATGATCTCGACCTTCCAAGGACTATGGGAGCGCTCACACTGCATGCGATCAGTCGTACGTACGTTTACTTACAACGTCCGAATACAATCTGAACTTGTTGGGATTTATCACGCAGTCGTACGTTCAGTTTTACATAAACCGGTGCACTGCCTATTTGACGGAGAAAAACGCATTCAGAGTGAGCACTCAATTCGTACGAACAGTACTCGTACGTTTACGTACGAACAAATTCGTGTCCAAAGTGAGGAAGGCCTAATGGTTATTATGTACGTTTTTTCTTAAACTTCTGTAATTTTGATACTTGTATTTATGACTGTCGGTTCGGCTGCTAATTTAGAAAAAATATTTGATATAAAAACGTGGTCGTAAAAAAATCTGCTTATCATCAACATCATCAGCTTATATTAGTCCTCTGCTGGACATAGGCCTCCCCTAATGAGCGCCATAGCGCTCTGTCTTCAGCTTGCCGCATCCAGCATCTTCTCATCTTCAATTCGTTGTGAATCCTATCCTTCCGTCACAAAAAAAGGCAATGTTGTTTTCACTCGAAACTGGGTGCAGTTTTATTTTTCATTTTTTTCCTTATTAATTTAGAAATTTGTGGATGTTTTTCGGTAATGAGTGATAACTAATCGAATTAAAATAAAATCTGTACGTACACATTTTTTGTTCAAATTAATTATGGAGAATTTTTTCAGGTTAATTATGGAGCAGAAAGATAAAAAGGTTACACAAATCCACAGACGCACTCAATCTGGGTTACAAATTAGAAATCCTTTAGAAGGAGAAACAACGTGCCTGGGTCAAAAGTGCAAAGTTAGGTATCTGATATTAATGCTTTTAATGTTCATTATTTCTACAACTTTTGTAGTTTTGATATTTGTATTTATGAGTGCTAATTCGGCTGCTTATTTAGAAAAAATATTTGATTTAAAGTAGTGATTATAAAAAAATCTACTAAAATTAATTTAATGTATTTTTGTGCTGTCAATTAAGCGTTTATAATCGAATCGAATATAATCTTCAGACTAATATTTTCTTTTGTTTTTATTTTATTCATTAAGTATTATAATAATGCCGGACAATCCACACAGCATAAGCTAACCCCAAGCTTAACAGAGCTTATGTTATTGGTACTAGATGACTGATATACATAATACAATACATTAAATAGATAGATTTTTTATTACGCAAAGAAAATACCCAGAACACCCGGAAAAAGTAATTGCAGATCGCACAAAGATTTGTCCTAAGGCGGAAGTCTAACCCGCAACCCCCTGCTTCGCAGGCGGACCTTCGCCCGCCACGTCACATCAGTCGTAAATTTTTGCGGCTTCTAAGACAGTTAGGCCCGTATTTAATTTATGAAATCTTGCTCAGCCATAGATTTGATTCAAACATCAAAGAAAGTGCTATAAATCCTTTAGACCTTACAGAACTCTTGGACACGTCACAAAACCACGCGCGGCGCCCTGGGTTTTATTCTTAGAGTATCGGTTTATACCGTAGAGTATAGGTATATAGAGACGGCGTATTGTTCTATAGGAACTTTCGGTTATACAAATATGATCTAAATCGATATTGAACTCATAAACTTATAGCTATCTCGTTTTATCTTACCTACAATAACCAATGTAAAAAGAGACATCAATATAATGTGCGAAACCTATTTTTGGCAACATTGAAACGTGACGTCATAGCAAAGCATGATTGAGGCCGGTTCGCCATTTAACTTTCAGGTATGTAAACTGTCAACGAGAGTTGCATTTACAGTAAAAATTCTAAAATTATTTGAGTTCGGGACTTTTTCATGTGAATACTTATATAGTAAGCGAAAGAAAGCTAATAGGAAGATGCCAAACAGCAGTTTGGTAGGTTGCGGCTTAAAAACAAGTGAAAATCGTCCAAACATAACATTACACCGGTACGTATTCTTATTTTGCTAAATTACCAAATAATACAATAAATACCTTATGTGTTGGCTTTCATAGGAATAGTTTACATAAAATTCATACCGAATGTAGCTTATTTTTGTAAGTTTTAAGTGTAATTAAAGAAAACATGAAACTGTTTGTTTGGCGATAGTGTTGTCCTTCAAGGCATTTTTCATAGGTATCGATGTTTTCAAGTGTAAATTGTAGTGTATTAATTTTCAACTGGTTTTTTACGTTCTAGGTTACCCGAAAATTACGGTAAAAGAAAAAGTGGCTGGACTCAATTGGAGTAGAAAATTTGAAGTTTGGTACGAAAGATATTTTCGTTCGTTCTCTTCATTTTGAAGAAACTTGCTTCAATCGAACTTTAAATAACAAGACTGCGAGAGGATGCCGTACCGTCACGAATCTTTTTAGTAAGTATTTTACTTGACCTTACTCCCACAAACTTCTATTGCAAAGTAATGCATAAATGCATTAACAAACTTGACTACCTTTATTTTTCCAAAGGGCTTAAATTTTGATATTAATGAATATTAAGTTTTAAGTAAATAAATCTGACCCAAAGTAATATTAAAGCCTACCATACTTCAAATCCCCTCTAAAATGTACATTTCCATAAATCCTCCCTTAGCAAATTATTTCCATGCAAAATAAAGTTATTTCGCAAACGATGTGGCACCTTCACCTTTTTTTTTAGAATTTCTTTAAGATTTTAGATTTTTTTTCAAAGTTGAACTTCCCAGTACCTTTCTAGAATCTATAATTGTAGGCTGACAAATAATGTTGCATTATAAATTTATTCTTCATGTTTGTTTCAGCCACTAGTGCCAGCGCGATCCAGTACTTTAATAGAAATAATGTAAATTTGAGATTTATACTGTAAATGAATGAGACTGATTACATTAGGTACTTGTAAAATTGAAAATTTAGGTGTAGTATTAGTTGAATTTTTGAATTAGGTAGGTATATTGCAAATGTGTAAATGAATGAGACTGTTGCATTGCTTCTACAATCGAAAATACAGGTGGCGTCTGTGTTAAATTTTTGATTTATACTGTAAATGAATAAGACGGATTACGGATTACATTGCTTGTTTAATTAAAAATGTAGGAGTCTGTGTTAAATTTGTGATATAATATAATAAATGAATGAGACTTGTTGAATTGCTTATAAAATGTGGTGTCTATCTTTTTGTGATTTATATTATAATAATAAATAATACTAGCTGTTCCCCGCGGTTTCATCCCCGTTAAATTCGTATTTCATATAATATCTAGAGGGATATTCCTGTAACTCTACCATGGGAGTTTGTTATTTTACTAAGACAAAAAGTAGCCTATGTTACTCTCCATCCTTTCTTAGTTAGGTTCCGGTTTCTTAGTTAAGCCGTGACTGAATGACAAACAAATACACTTTCGCATTTATAATATAAGCATAGATAGCGTCTACGCTAAAGATACAGATTACACATTGTTATACCCATATTGTTATACAAATATAAATATACTATCTCACAAATCACTGTTGCATACAAACAATATATTTTGCAATTAAGTAGCTTGTTGTTTCATTTCAGTAGGCCCTTTTTTCTTAAATGAACACAACGTTTATTAACAAAGAAAATTTGAATCAAATAGTATAAACAAATTAGAACTAGTATTTACCTACAATTGAAACAAATGAGCTAACTGCAGACTGTTCAATAAACTGGTTTGGTGAACTTTGATCTTTAATTCTAAGGAGGTCTGGCACGTGTCTAAACGCATGAGTCTTGACTCGGAATATACATGAAAAAATTACCATTGTTATAATAGCTCATTTTCTTAACTTCTCAGTGGTTGCGTCTCATGAGCGCGGTCGAGCCATAGCTGGGTACGTGCATTCACATACTTTGTATCTCTAATTTAAGCATTATAAGACTATATGATTATAGAATTCTGTTTCATAATCGTCGTGAAAACAATAAAATCACTACGAAACTGCTAAAATATCGTCACAAAAATACTTGTTTCGATAAAAATATCGAGGTACAAAAGGGCAGCACTACGGAAAGGAGCCATTTAAGTTTCTAGGTAAGTTTAGGTATACACGTTTTTTTCGTAGGTATGCCGTCTCTAGGTATACTCTAAGGTTTATACCTACATGAAAATTCCATAGATAGTGCCCATCCATAGACTATAAGATCAATGGCGAAAATCACCTCCCACAAAAAGCTTCACCTGACTTTCTGTAGGTGGCGTTATCTAAGTTTCCAACCCCCGTCTTACGTCTTACGTCGTAGATGGAGAAGTGCCTTATTCCTCTGTCTTACGTAGTTATTGTATACTCTTTGATAGTATACTGTATACTCTTTGTCAGTTATGAATAATAATTATTAGGAAAAAATCGTTTAAATGGAAATAAAATTACAGTTTGAAGTTGTTTCATATACTGGGACATTATCACAAAGGTGTCTCGCGTAAGTAGGGGAACGGGGGGTGCAGTGAATCACTTTTTTTTTAAAAAGCTCTAACGACATTATTATTAAGGTTGGAATTTACTTGCGTTGTGTCAAATGGAGAATGATGTTTAAGCTACAATATTCTGTGATAAAATCGTTAATATAACAAAAAAGACGTAAGTTATAAAGATTTGAAAAAAATATGGAAAATTATCCACTGCGCCCCTTGATAGGGGCACAGTGGATATTGATTAGGGGTACTATGGATCACATTGGGGTGCAGTGGATAGTTGCCTTCATTTTGTCATGTAGTTATTGTAGGGGCACTATGAACCAACTGGCAAGTTTTCAAAATAATAGAAGGATTCATATTCTAAGGTTTTTATTTATTATACTCTGGGTAATTTCTAAGAAATTAATAAATCCCAAAAATTTACGATCCCGACGGGATTCGAACCCGCACCTTCCCCTTCAGCGCAGGGGTGCTCTTTTTCCAACTAAGCTACGTGATCTTCATCTATCACTAAGACTATGAATGAAGATCACGTAGCTTAGTTGGAAAAAGAGCACCCCTGCGCTGAAGGGGAAGGTGCGGGTTCGAATCCCGTCGGGATCGTAAATTTTTGGGATTTATTAATTTCTTAGGATTCATATTGTTTTACTTTTTATTAAGTTATAAAAACCTAGCTATTAAAAATCTTAAAATTAAAATTCTTTTGGTTTGGAGGATAGGAGACAACAATGATGCCACCAAATTCTACATAATATTAATAGTCTTTTCATACTTGGGAACTTCTCAAATCACTTCTTCCACTATATCAAATCTATGCCATTCTTCATCAAATCAGCACTATGTAGACCAATATTAGTCTTCCTCTTTCGATTAGAAACCATTTGGCAAGCTAATACAAAAGAAAAATAGTTGATGTTTTGTACAATACAAAGGGGACACAGTGAATAAATGATCCACTGAACCCCAAGAGAAATCAGTCCAGTGTGCCCCAGAAGGTGTATTTGAAAACATTTTTGAAAAAACAGTTAGTTTTTAAATACTACAATATATTTGAACATCGATTTCCATAGTTATTGAAACTGTGGTTTATAAAAACTAAAAACCACAGCAATACTTCCATTAGATTTTACAAAAAAAGTTCGTTAAATTGACCAATAAAAATATAAATGCAACTTATCCGTCCCAGTGTAACCGTAGCGCCCCTTCTCGACGTTGTGGTCCGAGGGTCACTGGCGCGGGGAGGGGGAGGTTAGTTAGTCGGCGCTTGGCTTGTGTTTACGTGTATGTGTGAGCCGTAGTAAATGAGATATAGATGTTTAACCACTGTGCCCCGTGATTCACTGCGCCCCCCGTTCCCCTACAGCCTACCTACTGATCAAAAGTGGATCTTGTCGAGACTTCACCAGGAATGATTGTTCTGATGTACAGGTAACTACCTCCTCAACAAACTTATGTCCACTGGACATGCCTCCCCCAAACGAGGGGCGCACGGTGGATCGAGCCCATACAATGGGTTGGACATAGCGTGCCTAAATTTTCAAAGTCGTAATTTCATACAATTGAATATTCCATTCGATAGCTTTTTTAAATCTAAGCAATAAATATTCTATTGCATTTTTGGCCTAGAGTCATAGTTCAGGAGTAAATGGCATAAAACTGATTTCATTGTATGGAAAACAACATACAAACAGAAATAGTGGGCGTATTTCGTCCTACTTCGTTCTGTGGTCTATAATAGCATGTTTTTGGCACTGTACCGCAATTTTCCTTCAAAGACATCTTGCGTTTTTTTGCGGTTTTTGAGTAACATCGAAAACAAAAAATGTGGCCATATTTTATTTTGCCATTCGATAGCGTTATCAAAACTAAGCAAATATTATTCCGTTGCTATTTAGCATCAGACTTATAGTTAAGGAGTAAATGGCATAAAACTGATTTCATAGTACTATGGCGAGCAACATATAAACATAAATAGGGGGCGTGTTTCGCCCTCTTTCGTTCTAGGGTCAGGTCACACGTCGCTTCGACCAGACACTCTTTTCGACCCCCCCTTTTTGTCCTGGTTGCCAAATTTTAGAGATGGCAACCCTATGTGAGAGCGCTTCTTACTGTAATCCACGTAGTATTAAATTCTCTTTGCTGTACATTGACGCTACCATGGGTAGACTTGATAGTGAAATGTGATTTTTCAGGTTGAATTCTGGGAGTAAGGCCTTCCACCGCAGCGCCACTGATAATGGCCGATGATGAAAGTCAAAGTGAAGGAGTTCCACAAGAGTGTTGGGATATAATAAGTTGCCTTGTTGGTGGAGTTTTACTAATTATGGTCATTATAGGTTTAATATTACCCAGCAGGGACGATTCCAAAAGCACATATTATCCACCACCATCAATTTGGAAAAAAATAAAAATAAAACCAAAATAAACCTTAAAATTAAATGAAAATCCTTTTATTTTTCGACATAAATTACAATCTAACCCACTTCGGAACTTCCACTTTGGAATAAAGTGAAAATAAAACCTACATAAACCTTAAAATTAAATGAAAAACCTTTTATTTTTTGACATAAATTACAATCAACTACCTATCGCCGTACTTCTATATCTATCTTTACTTACTATAATAATCATAGTGATTCAGTTCCAAAAGAGTAGATAGATAGATAGATAGAACATACTTTATTGCACACTTAAAACTAAAAAGAATTTACAAATTAAACAATAACAATATAAGTGACAATTGGCGGTCTTATCGCTCAAGACCGATCTCTGCCAGACAACCCGGTATGGATAGGATTATTGGATATATATGGGGTAAGATCGGTGTGCATCTAATGGTATTAATTATAAATGTATACATATTAACTCAATATTTTATATATAAGATACATATAAATACATAAAAATACATACATACCTAACCTATAAATATATACCTATTATCTACTTACAATACAATATGAAAACAAGGGCGTGTTCAGTGACAAGAGGATAAAAAGTGTTTCTTTACCATATCCTTGAAAATTGGTAGTGACTTAGCACACCTTACAGTGACCGGCAATGCATTCCATAGTTGGAAGAGTAGGCTTCAGTACTTCATAGTAGTATCACTTGTACCATTATTGATGGTACTATAGACACGAGGGGTAGGGTCAAGTGTCCAACAATGAAATACCAAAATTTCAGTCTCATTTTTACCCGACTACCAACAGGGGAGGGTTATGAGGTTAGCACCCTATGTTTGTATGTTTGTATATTTGTATGTTTGTATGTATGTGGCCGATTTCTTTGTACCCACGTAGCGCTGAAACTACTGGTTCGATTTCAACAAATTATGTATCGATTGATTCGTCTCAATACCCCGATGGTTATAGGCTATAGGATTTAGGGCTCCGACCCCGAATAAGCCTTCAAAACGCGTATTAAAGTTTAGGTAGCCGCAGGCTGCAGGCCCCATAGAGAAAAATTACAATACCTACGACCTATTTTCATTTTCAACTCTATGCCTATCAAATATGACCGATACGTCATTCTATTTTGTCAATGTAAATGTTTCAAACTTTTATAACTTTCACGTAGTCGGGTTGTAGTTTTTAACTTTATCTTGTTGTAGATATGGATTCCATTTTTTACAGGAAGGGAGTCTACTTAATTAGGTATAATATGACATATAAAGTTTTATAAATAAATAGATACAGTCATATCCAATAAAAGGTGTTTTTATAAAAAAGTGGAATTGTTTCACTGTCCACCTATCTGTACACAATGAAACACCCTGCGTCCAACAATGAAACACCGTTATTAACATTATCTTTTTTATATTTCGTGTGGTTATAGGAACAAGTAATGATAAAAATAATAAATCCAATTAAAAAAGCTTTTAATAAAAGTATTAGGTACGCACTTCACTACATTTTTTTTGTATTTCTTTAATGTATTTCTACATTTTTCTTAATTTTCGTTAGCACCATCTGAAGAAAAAAAACAGATAAAGATATATTATTTTCGGTTGAGTTTATTAAGGGCCACTAAGGCAAAGTGCGAAACCGTGAGAGCTATCGAAATTCATGTTAGGAGTTACGCAATCGACTTTCAACTTGTTAAAAATGCAACAAAATGAAAAATACTTAACTTTTTTTCTTTTAATTGTAACTTTTTTTAATGCAAAACTCATTATTTTGAAAGTCGAGCACGTAACTCTTGGCATGGCTTTTCAATAACTCTCACGATATCAGACTTGGCCTAAGTGGCCCTTAAAAAACTCACCTATCAGTGATTTAGTATTAAAAATCATTATTATCATGCTTGTATAAATGACTTGGCCTAAGTGGCCCTTAAAAAACTCACCTATCAGTGATTTAGTATTAAAAATCATTATTATCATGCTTGTATAAATGATCACTTTAGTAAAATCATACCTACCAAATTATTAAAGGTAGGTACTACAATAATAAATATGATAATGGTATAGAATGAACCAAGTTGTACGCGATGAAACATTGTTTCATTGTGTCCACCCTTGCACTGTTTCATTGTTGGACACCTAGGGTAATTTATAATAATCTTAAAAAATTTATTAATATTAATCTACCAAAATCTAACAATTTAATAGGTAATCTAGTCGACGTGAATCTTTGATACATGTACGAAGCAACGCTATATTGAGAAAAAAGGATTGTCTTTAGTATTTAACTGAGAAATGAAAGAAAACCAAAAATAAAACTTACTTTTTCGGGCAAAAATCCAAAATTGCTTTACTTTACAGACATGTCGTTTTACAAGCAGCGCGAACGCAAGCTAGGCAGGTGCATGCAGGGGATGTACGAGGCTGTCTGGACTAGAAATACTGCACCGTCTAACAAAGTCGCATTTCAGAAATATAGCGCTGTTTCACTGTGTACGACTGTTTCACTGTTGGACACTCGACCCTACATAGAATTATAGTGTTCGATCTTTTGCTCAAATAAGGACGTTCGGATAGTTTTATTATACGTACCTATAGGAAATACCCAGAACACCCGGTACCAGTGTTGCCAGATCTACTGATTTAGCAGTAGATCTACCTGCTTTTTGAACCGTCTACTGATCTACTGCTTTTTTGCTCAAATTTTGTGAAATCTACCTGCTTTTTCCGAGCATCAATAGCAAGTGACTCCATGTCTTTATTTTAGCTCACGTGACAAGTTACCAATGACACGAACTTCACAAAACTGAAACAGATGAATGAAAAAACTAGACTAGATAAGATCACGTAGCTTAGTTGGAAAAAGAGCAACCCTGCGCTGAAGGGGAAGGTGCGGGTTCGAATCCCGTCGAGATCGTAAATTTTTGGGATTTATTAATTTCTTAGAAATTACCCAGAGTACTATAATAAAAAAAATAAAAACCTCAGATGAATGAAACTGAAGAGTTCCATGTTCCTTCGTTTCTTCCTTCCAGCTTTCACTTTCTGTCTGTCTGTCTTGGTATGTCTGTTCATATTTTTCGATTGATTGGTCGGTCCGTTTGTTCGTTCGAAAAACTTTTGCAAGATGCAAACTGAGTGAGACTGTTTATCCAGTTATTACTTTACTATGCACTAAATAATATGTCCAAAACCACAAATCAAAGTTCAATCAGACTGAAAAGAACTGAGCAAAGCACAGCCGACAGGCCGCCTGGCCTCGCTTTCCACAAAGCTAAACACTAGAAAAGCCCAATCCTTGCCAGTTTTTAAAGCTCGTGTCAAGGAGTTTTTCCTTTCAGAAAAGTGAATAATGGTAGGTACTTTACTTTGACTATTTATTTATTTATTTAAGTAGTTAGTGTAGTATGTTATTTATCTCAGTTAGGTCTTTTTAATATTAAATACATATGTATTTTAGATAATCTTAGGTACACCCCCTGCCTTTCTTAAATGCAAAATTCTTTCCATCCCAAGGTTGCCTGGAAGAGATCGCTTCTAAGCGATAAGGCCGCCCATTGTACTTATCTTATGCAGTGGCGGCGTAGCGTGGGCTGGCACCCGGGGCGTTTTTCTACCAAGCACCCCCCCCCCCCCCGGGGGTCGGTTGACTATCCGCACCCTCAATTTCTAACAACAGGAATTATAAGTATCGGCGAGCGAAGCGAGCCGCGATATTTTTTTGGATTTTCGGATGTTAGGTGAAATGTATCTAAGTTTGTCATAGGTGACCTTAATAATTGACTTAATTATGACCTTATTAATATTAAATATGTGAATTTAAAGGTGACCTATTATTTAAAAAATAAATTTATCAATAACTACGGCTTGCGGAGCGAACCACTATAGGTAATTTTGGAGTTCGGTGAGGTTAGCAAAAATACAAGTATTGTAAAACCACGACGAAATTTTTATTACTTTTTCGGGTGATCACAAACAAGTTGAACAAAGTAGAGTACCTATGACAAAATTAATAACAGCGATCCCTGAAACGTTTGGAGAAATTGCGGCGGCTGCGAAGATTGTTATGAAACAAATACAAAATAAAAATCACCAAGTGGAGTGAGTCACAACCTGTTTTGAAATTGGTGAGGCATACTTAGCAAAAAAAGTAAGCTATGACAAATGAATGAATGAATGAATGAGAAAAGATTTTTTTTTACGATTTACAACAAAATAAAGCACAGTACAATGCAATTACTCATTATATTGCACATCAAATAAAATAGTTACACAGGGCAGGGAAAGACTAATACAGATAAAGTTCTATGTACAATGCCTTATCGGTTTGAGCGATCTCTGCTAGGCAACCTTTCTACAACCGATTTTAAACTATTCAAGTATTTATTTTGCAATCATAATAAAAAACAACGGCGAGCGAAGCGAGCCGCAATTTTTGGAACGAAGTTCCTTATCGCGCGTTGCGAAAGCTAGCAGGGAGCTAGACCGAAACTCGTAAGTCTATGGTAAATGCGACCCCAGAAACTCCTAAGTCTATGGTAAAACGACACTTACGTTTTGCTATTGTTAGATAAGACATTATTACAAAGGAATAAGGTTCAAATTGAAACACCGCATATTTCAGAATTCTTGACAATGATCGCGCAAAGGCACTGACATTGTTGATGCACGGACGAAGGAAATCAATCACCCTTCCGTGGTTAGTTTAGTAGTTTGGCTGGTTTGTGAAAACAAAAACAACTTTTCCGACTGTTTTTTTTCTTGAAAACGAAAAGATTAGTTCCAAAGTAAGTACATTTAATAAATTACTACCGCGTTTTATGCGTTACCAAAGTTATCAAGTGTTTTGTTACACAACAGTGTGGTAATATGATAATATGGCTATTTCAGAAATCCAGCAAGAAAAATAGTATCAGACAGGCAGATGGAAATGCTTGTGGCTATTATGGAAGCAAACAGGGGATTCGCAGTGGGCCGCCTGGCTAATAACGGCCCACTGGCAACAAGCTGAAAAACTTTGGGAGGACCTTGCGTGCTGTTGGGGCTAGTGCCACTAAAACCTTAGCCAAGTGGAGAGTTGTAAGTACCTTTTATCTGTTAATTTGAATGTTTGTCACTAATGCTAATTACCCATCTAATTTTAAAGCTTTAGCACTGTACCAATAAACAATTTTTACTTTACTTTTAAGAATTTATATCCTGACATAACAATAATAGATTACCAAGTTCAATTGATGTTTGAACTTGGTAATCTATTATTCATTGATGTTTAATAAGTAGATAATTATTATGTTATGCCTAGTGTTGATTATTTTATTAATGTGCATGCTGTAACATCCTATTCTATAGACACATAGACATAAGACCCCTAAACTGTTATTAGAATCTAGCTTTGTGATCCCATGTTGGATGTCTTATTCAATAAATATATAACTGGCAGGCTCTTTAGCTCAGAGAACCGAGTACTACTGAGGAATAAAGGTTCTCTCAAAGGATGGTCATAACAAATGTTGTAGTGTCAGCGGGCCATGGCATTCAATTACCAAACTCATACTTAGTGTTATAATGTATTTAACAGCGCACACAGCCTGACACCGCTACTGCCTCCATACCTGCCTCAGCCCGTTCCCGAGCCTCAAATTAAATTGAAAGAGCCCTAAAATTTAAATTTAAAGAGCCTCAGCCGCTTCCTGAGCCAGCTCTCACGATTGAGCTGGACTGCTTCCTCCCAGGTGTGCTATCATATCCTTGATCCTATCCAATACTGTATAGCATAGGCACAACATGTATTTCCTCTTTGATGATGCAAGATTTATTGTTTATAACGGTTCGGTCTATTGTTACTTAAAATCGACTGTCTAATATCTAAAATTTTATACATTCCTTCTCATAAGTTCTCATCTACTGGGAAAATAAAATGTTATCTTTTGTATTGTAACAGTATAAATATTAATGTACAGAGTCAACGTCGGTCGCCACCGCTCCAGCAGATATGCCAACGCCACTACCGCAATTGACCCCAACGCGCAGGCGATCATGTACCTAATAATTTGTATCTGATGTACTTTAAATTTTAGGGTCTCGTACCATTATTCATGTCACATCACATCAATGGCTAGCCAATTAGTGTCCACTGCTGGGCATAGCCTCCTCCAAAGCTCTATTTTTATACACTGTTACAGATACATCACATGCTGCAGATGGGCCTCAGTGGGCAATGCAGATTGAGGAGCGGCATTTAGCGAACGAGAAGATCTCGCGTTCGCTAGAGGCCATGGCTGCCTCCTTGGCAGCGATACGCAGCGCTCTGTAGCGCGAATTGAAGAAAAACTTTAGTTAGGTTTACTGTTGTTACGGTAAATCTTTCGTAATTTAATCTATATGATGGGATGTGTAATTTGTTCTTGATTCATGTATTTTTATTGTGAACATCACACATTTTCAATAAGCTATTATATTTACTGTTTTTGTGCGCATATTGGTACTATTTTCATAGGCTTTAATAATTATAATAATAATGCTGGAGACAATCACAAACATATGTTTCCTACTTCAGTTACCACAAGCCAATTATTACTAAAATTGAGCCTACTGATTAAGTATATATTACATTATATTTGTTAATAATAAAAATATATTATTATAACTTAATTTTTTTTTTATTACAATTCCTTCACTAATTAATCGAAAGGAACTTCGTTCCATCCGGGTGTCCCTTGACACCTCTCAAGTTTTTTTTATATGTCTACGTGTGTAGTTTTCGGTATCACCCCTTCGGATTCGGATTTGAATTGCCGTCTGCGCGCCCCGAGGGGTGCCGAGATGGCACCCCTTGGAGCTCGGTACCCGGGGCGGACCGCCCCTCCGCCCCCCCCCCCCCCTTACGCCGCTAGTGATCTTATGTTATGTCTCTTTGTTATGTTATTTTCTCGTGTACAATAAAGAATTTTTGTATTTGTAAACAGTTTAGGAATGTGGGCAAAGAAAACGCTTCCTAAATTTAAAAAAAAAGGGTTAGTAGCTTTGTTGTATGTTTTTTTTGCATGAAAATACTCGCAAAACACAATACATAGGTACTTAAAATCTACCTGCTTTTTTTCCCAATCTACTGCTTTTTTAACAAAATTTCTACTGCTTTTTTCAGATTCCATCTGGCAACACTGCCCGGTACAGATGTTAGGAAATCGTACAAAAAATTGTCGCAAGGCAGAATCGAACGCACAACCTCCTGCATCGCAGACGGGCATTCGCCCGCCGCGGCACAGCGCTCGGCTAATTCTTGGTTAGTTCTCTAAAATATAACTAGATGTCGCCACTAGACAAATTAGAAGCCGCTATCGAAGCGTTCCCGCCGCGAGACGGTTTCAGAACCCTGGATTAGATTCTAGTGACTCATGCACAGTATATAGGTCTTTACCTATGTAGTTTTTAAAGCGTTGTCACATCTAAAGATGTTGAATGCCAAGAAATTAATAAAATATCGCTCATCTGAACTTTAATTAATTTGTAAAATAGCATCTCTCACCTAGCGAGTAATAATTCAATCAAAGAGATTCTCGAGAATAAACACACTAGTACGCTATAATTTGATTTGATTATGTTCCTTTATTAATAAAGTGAAAAAGGTCATTAAGAAAAATATTAGTCCTAGAATAGATCCTTGTGGAACTCCCCGTTTTGCGTTCATTACCTTAGATTTATACATATAGATATGCAGCGGCGCGTGGACGGAGGAAATCACCCCCCCCCCCCCTTGGGGTGCGGCGTGTCCCCTCCCCCCAGTCAAGCAAGCGAAGCAACTTAAAGCAAGCCCAGTGTTGCCAGACCGTGGGCAATTGCCCACGATGGGCAATTTTAGGATTTTTGTTGAAAGAATGGCAAAAGGACGGAAAGGTCTTGAAACCGGTAAAATATGGGCAATAACGTTAGGCTAAATAAATGAACAAACTTAATTTTATTTCTCTGGAAAAAATAATTATATCGATAATACTTTATCAGATAGTACTCTGAATGAAACATTTTATAATGTATGTTAGCCGTGTCGCGCGCGCCGTTCGCATAGTGGTTCCGGTTCACAACTAACTTCACGTTGGAGTTGTCAAAGGATGCTAATGCCATATACAAAATTTCTTTTATGGGCAGGAGTTTCTAAAAGTTACGATTGTTCTAGGTACAAAGAGTGTCAAGGTTCCGCAGATTCCCCTACACGTCGTTATTGTTTTAACGTTTATGGGCGATTTATTGTTGGAAAGGGCAATTTCAACAACCTTGTGTGGGCAAGAGTTCTGATCGGGTCTGGCAACACTGACTGAGCAAGCCGAATGTAAAAGTAATGTAATGTACAGGGTTGCCATCCGTACGAGGTTCCTCGTACAAATACGAGATTTTTGGTCTTCCGTACGAGGTACGAGGGCACTATCAACCTAGTACAATTATATACGAGATTTTGACATAACATAACACTTGTCACTTTGGCGCGATGATTGTCTATTAGTTCGCTCGCTATCCCATGAACCAAGAAATCCCCGAGAAATAAAACATTTCGTTCTTCGCATTATTTGTCTGTCGCCTTGATCACACATGTCATAGCGCCAACCAGAGAGGTGTAAGTTCACAAAATAAATAAAAATCTCGTGCAAAAATAAAAAGAAAAACGATGAGAATGAGGATGTTCCTGATATAATATTTGGAGATGAAAACTGAGAAGTACATAGTTACCTATGCAAAGTTTTGAACCTACAAACAAATCTCGTTCATTAGTTATTTACGATAGTAATGTTAAGGATTATTTTAATACAAAGTGATGTTTTATTTAGTAGAAACTTGCAATAGTTTATTTCTTTGTGTAAAACGTCCTAAATTTAACAGTTTGATATGCATTAATTTGGGTTTAGTCACCTTTTAGAGGCAAGTACGAGGTTCAAAAGCCATAATACGAGATTTTTAGCTGCTTAATACCTACGAGGAAAAAAATTCTATGGTTGGCAACCCTGGTAATGTAATGTATTGTATTGTTGAATTGAATTGAAATTGGAATTAGTGGAAGATTGCTTTACTTGCGCTATTATCACTTTTTTATTGAAGGTTTTTGCAGCAAACTATTGGTGTTTAATCACCATAATAGAACGAATAAGTGTACTGTTATGTGAAATGATATGTGTTACTAAGTATATTTCGTGAAAACTGATCGGCGTGGCCATTTTACAATGACGCAGTTTTTGCCACCGAATTTGTTGGCATTATTCGCTGCGAGGGATCCCATCCCATACCTGCCGCCCGCAGCGAAGCTCCCACACGAGAAAAAGCAAAAAGGATACGATGGAGTCGGAGCTTTTCTCAACCTTTTTGAGGTTAGTTTAAGCCTGCTATTTTTACCTGACCAACCAAATTGCAAATGGCCCCGGCTCTTTGACAATAAATATTCATGATACAGAATTTTAGGCTGGAGCTTGCAGAACAATGTTTGTTTATATTACCTACGTTACTTAGGTAATCCTCTCAACCCGTACTTGAGAGTATTATGAGAATATGCTCCCACATCATGGACTCCTAAAATGACACAAGAATCACACACTATAGGTCACACCAAACAAATAATTATACCTATAATGTAGGGCGCATTCCATTACTCTGATTTTTCCTTCTGGACTACAACATGGGGTTCTTTAAAAAGGGTCTTCTAAGGCATTTAAAATGTCGGCAACGGGCGTGTGATGTCCCTGATGTTACTGGCGTCCATAGGCTGCGGTACCACGGTACCCATCAAGTGGGCCGCAACCTGTTTGCCACCTTGCCTTGGTGGTATAAAAAAAAACTACTACTGTTCGTTCGTGGCATGAAAAATCTCATCAACCAAGCTCTGTAGCATATACTGTATGCTTAGCTTAAGGCTATGATTGCGTTGATTCTCCTCCAGCGTTACCTATTAATTTATTTAATTCATTAGTTCTTTTAATGTGCATGTTATTCTGTTTGTCTGTTTCCTGGCTGGAAGGATTACAATTACAAGGAGATGGGTATTTCAGGAAAGGACATTATATTATATCCCAAGATATATTAATAAATAAATTACATACATGATGCCGAATCACCATCTTACAAAAAAAACAATATTACATACTAAAACTAGAGACTAAATCCTGTTGTTCGGTAAATTGCAGCATGTGGAAAAAACTAAAAAAACAAACTTTGCACACAGCACCCCTCAGAGACGCCTCCTCCGACCCGCGTGGAAACTAGAGAGGAGCGCATGGAACGGCGCCGACGTGAACGCGCTGAGCAGACAGCATACAAACTCGAGCAGGAGATAGCGCTGTGGGATCCCACGGCTAATACTCGCTCCACTGCCGACCCCTTCAAGACTCTGTTTGTGGCCCGAGTTGTAAGTATCTATTGCCTACAGATTATCAGTTAATATTAGCGCTGCGTAAAACGTCCAAGTGTAAAATTAAGGGTTGCTACCTGATGAAGGGCATCACCTTTCTTTTGAGTATTTTAAACTGCAATTACCTCCCCTGTCTCTCTGTCTGTCTGTCACCAGGTTGTATGTCTTGCTGTTTTAAAGTTAGACAGTTTGATTATGTATTTATGTTGCCGCTATAACAACAAATACTAAAAAACAATAAAATAAATATATATAGGGGCTCCCATACAACAAACGTGATTTTTTTGCTCAATATTGATAACTGCGACAGGTAGACGCTTGAATATTCGCGCAGCATACAAACGCTAAATCGGGTAGCGGAGAGAACCGACCTTTTTAATTGCTCCCTGAGCGAATTTCAAAGAACGTTGCATATTTTATGCTATTATGACATGGTGTAAGTATCTTGTAACGTCGGACGAATTTTATAACGATTACTATTTTTCATTTATTGTATTTTTTAATTTTAATGTTATCTTAATTTCTAGGGTCGTAAAGTATTTATGTAAGTTAAGGTTTTTTTTTGTATTTTTATGTAAATTGTCAATTTATGTGTTATGGTGTATTATAGGATTATGTATGATTTATTTTAATAATTAATTGACATGTAATAAATAAGTTAATGGGTGTGGTAAAATTTTATGTTATGAGAAGTTAAAATGTTGTCTAATTAAGTATGTACACTATTGAATTGGGTGCCCCTGTAGTAATAGTTGTACTTTTTATGAATAAATAAATAAATAAATATTAGTTATATTCACTCTAAAAATAAACAATGATATAAAAAAAAAAAAAATTAATTTCCCATACAACACTCATGATTTTATTGCCGTTTTTATTGATAATGGTGGTAGGGCACGTAGGTAACTTCGTATGCGAGTCTAACTCGCACTTAGCCGGTTTTATTTTTATTCGGTGAGGAAACTCGTTTACTAATAAACTGGTCTGGGGGGGACCAGAATGATGTGAGACTCGACGCCTGAGAAGAACGTAATACCCACTAAAACCTCCCTCTCGCCATTTTCGTCGAACCACGGGAACATTATAACCTACCGCGGCTCGACTGGCGTCCCCTCTTCCTCCCATACATGGCCGGCGAGCTCACCGTACCACACACTCGCCGACCCCATTCATCCGTCACCTTTCCTCCCCCCGATTGTTGGTACACCTAGCCTACTCTGACACTAACGCCCGAATACTGAAACGCATCTCAGATTTAAGCACGTCTCAAGTCGTCGTTTTTGACAGTTTTCAATGAAAATCTGTCAAAAATTTGTCGCTTGAGACGTGCTTATAATTGAGTTGCGTTTGAGTATTCGGGAGTAAATCTTATTATCTCAAACATAATAATGTTTATATCATCATCAGCCTTTATTATTCCACTGCTGGATAGGCCTTCCCTAATGAGTGCCGTAGCCTGTATTCAGCTCGCCGCATCCAGCATCTGCCCGCAGTCTTTCGCAAATCGTCATCTCACCTGGCCGGAGGGCGTCCTACGTTTACCGAGTCGCGGTCTCCATTCAAAAACACTAATGTTTAATAATTTTAACTAGTTGCTAAATGGAATGTTTCCTTTTTCAGAACTATGACACATCTGAATCCAAACTCAGACGAGAATTTGAAGGTTATGGTGCTATCAAAAAGGTAAGAGAAATTTATAGGGTCATCACCACCCAACTACAACAGCCTATAATAGTCCACTGCTGGACCTAAGCCTTCCATAAAAAGATGGATAGTGACGTTCGAAAAAAAACGGATTTTTACTATTTAGTCAAGTAACCCGCCTTAAAGGCTTAGCTTGCGTCAAATCCGGTAGTTCTGTTTTTTTGCAGACTTTTAAGTTGGCCCAATTAATAATCTAATCAGTTAATAAGCTAATTTGACGATTTGGACCCTAAAGCACAAATTTTTGTACCTCCTCAAGACGTTTTTAAAGTGGACTAACATTGGTACAATATGAGACTAGATTTTTATTTTAAGACATACTTTCCGAGACTCCAGGTTTTCAAAAAATTATCTGAGCGTCTGGTCTATGCGACGCGTGACCCGAGAGCTGGTGAGTATCTGGCGCAGCGCATCAGCATTGCCATACAGCGGGGCAATGCAGCCAGCGTCTTGGGGACGTGCGACTGGTATTGATATGGATCAGTTGAGCTACCTGTAGATTGTTTGCAACAGTCTGCAATTAGCTCAATTGTTTCAAGTGTAAGTACTAGTTTTAATTTAATTCTTTTATTTGATTGTGATTTTCTTTGTTAATAAAGATTGGTATATTAGATATTCTTTATTGACAAAGAAAATTACAATAAAATTAAAACTAGTATTAACAATAGAAACAATTAAGCTAACTGCAGACTGTTATAATTTAGTAGCAATAAATAAATTATTGCTACTAAATTATTATTGTTACAAACAGTCTACAGGTAGCTCAACTGATCCATATCAATACCAGTCGCGCGCGTGCCCAAGACGCTGGCTGCATTGCCCCGCTCTGTTTAGCAATGCTGATGCGCTGCGCCAGATACTCACCAGCTCTCGGGTCACGCGTCACTTCGACCAGACGATCAGATAATTTTTTGAAAACCCGGAGAGCCTCGGTACCCCACGGAACTACAATTGTCTCTGTAGGTCCAATAGTTTCCGAGATAAACCTTTAAAACATTTATCATTTTTTCGAACTTCGCAATTTTTAGCAAATAAAACTGTTTTATTATAAAATTAAAATTTGTTGAAATACTGCAAAACTAAAATTGATTCAAAGTTTGTTCATACATAGCACTTAAAATGTACACAAAACTTCTTATCTGCAATCTAAATTAGGTACTTGTAGAACCTTGGAAAATTGTAAAAACTCGTTTTTTTTAAGCGTCACTAAGCTCCTTATCACCTGCATCATATCCACCTTCACACGTCCACAACTGGACAGAGGCTTCCGTAAGTCTTTCGATTCGGTCGAGAAAACAACACGTGCTAACTATTAGGTATTCTGTGGTATATTTCTATACTATGTAATGTGTTTTTTAAGCTTCGGTAGTGTCATCGTTTCAATAAGCATCAATGATCCTTATGTAAAATGTTCTAAATAAATGATTTTATTATCTTACTAGCAGCGCCTTGTGGTTTCACCCGCGTAGTTCCTGTTCCCATGGGAATTCCGGGATAAAAAGTATGCCTATGTACTATTCCAGACTATAATCTATCTCTGTGCCAAATTTCGTCCAGATCCGTTCAGCTGTTCTGGCGTGATTGAGTAACAAACATCCATCCATCCATCTATCCAAACTTTGACATTTATAATATCAGTGGGATTTCGAGCGCGGCGCGGGCGGCGACTACTATAACCTAATCTATGCAATTCCGGAACATGCGGAGTTTCAATTTCTTATTCGAACCTTATTCCTTTCGAATAATGTCGTCGTCGCTAACAATGAGAGATATTTAGAATAGAATAGAATATTATTTATTTGTAACTCCATCAACATATAGGTACAGACATAATTTAGAGACAAGGGACAAAACTACTGTCGATAAGAGTCACAAAACGGTCCCTGTCTCAGCATGAGTTAGTTGTAAACACTTTACAACCAACGCTGGTCTTCCGACAGAGCCGTTTATATGATTGAATTTATATGATTGAGTTAGAGAACATTTGTAGGTATAGATTCGAAAGTAAAAAGAAATCAAATACTTGATATTTGACAAAGCGGGCGAGGTCGCGAGCAGCAGCTAGTTGCTCATAAAAGTGTTTTAACATTTCAGATACACATGGTATTCAACAAAGAGAATGACAAACCTCGTGGCTACGCTTTCATCGAGTATGAACATGAGCGTGACATGCACTGTGAGTATCTGCTTACTCTACGACCTTGTTCATACCTTACGTGTGGAAGGACTAAATAGTTAGCTCAGCATCACTAGATAATTTAAGAATAATTTGGTGTTATTTTACTAAAAGCAAAAAATTTTATGATTTACACGACAAAAATTTACGATAGAAATAGTAATTTCTCGCGGATAAATTTACAATCGTCCCTCGCGATCATGTTTTATGCAATAACGAAAGAGTTATTTTAACATAAGAATAATAATAATAGAAAGGGTTTCATGTATAAACCTAAACTATATAAAATCTGTTTCTCAGGCATAAACTAACTATTTAGTCCACACCCCTTTTATATCCATGTCATATTTTGAATTTATAACTCAAATTGTACATTAAATGTTTTTTTTTTAACAATATGACACAGATATCAATTTGTAAGACCTTCTCGGAGGTTGATAATGCTGCCATAAAATATATTTATACATAAATAATGCTGGACAATTCCGCAGCATCAGCATTAGCTTAAGTTAAAAATGAAAATTTATGATTACGGTACTTTAAGCTGTAAAATTTAGAATTTAACTTAAAATTTAACATTACCTATCCGTCCTAGACTTGTAGCCTAGAGCGGTAGCGGTAAATTTAGCTTGGATTTGCGCGGTATCCCGAGTATTTCAATGAGCGGTACCGCATTCGTGCGTAGTCGCTATCGAGAGCGGTATCATGAGCCGAATGAGAACATAAAAAATGCTTGGCGAGAAATTACGATTCTATTTCTCTCTCGCTTCTTCAGAGTAGTGGCTTTGGGTAGTGAATACCGCGTCTGAAGAGGCATTTATAATGTTCCACATAAAAGGGACAAATCTTTTTTACTGTAAAATTTTTAGTAGTTTGACGAATTCACTATGAATTTATGTGGGTTAACTACTAGCCTTGTTTTAGTTCTATAAGGTTCGTAGTTAACCCGAATACGGACATAAGTCTGTTGAAATAAAAGTGATTTTCGTGTAGCACCTCCGAGAAGGTCGAATAACGGCGCAAGGCGCCTCTCGGTACCCCACAGTGAAATGACTTGTATTGAATTAATAAGGATTTTTCCTTTTACACACAGACCCAGCCGTAAAGACACTTCTCCATACCAGAATGGCCACGTTATAATAGGTTTGTATGTGGTAAGACGCCAACATACAATAATTTTCAAAGAACCGACTTCAAACAAAAAAAATACGCATTTTGAATATTTTAATCATAAAAACTATCGAAGTTTGACGAAATCAGTTTCATCCTGATGATGTCCCTCGCTAAGGAATCAAATGGTGTTCATCCAACACAAACTAGGTTCATAGATAACCCGCTTGCATTCACAATGAATTAAATTACCCATTCTAAATTACCTAGTGTGATCTAAAATCTTCGGTTGGTATAGGTAAGTTATTCGATTTAGGGGAGAAATTTTCGGGGCTATGATTCTAACCCATTTGTTGAAGTCGGTTGTAAAATTAACGGTAAAAAAATGTAGTGGTCCCTGTATATTTATTTTATTATTAGTTAAAACGCGCTAAAAAGGAGACGTAAGTAAAAGCGCCCAGGTAAACTTGTAAATGCCATCTGGTCCGGAAAAAACATTGTAAGTAAATTTGTCACGGTAGGTAAAACGGTGGGTATCTTATTTGCATACATTGTAATATCAAGATATAAATTTTCAACGGAAACGTCTGTCGGCTCGGTCGGTAGGTAAAGAGAGTGGGTATACTTTTTTATTACTTTTATACATTATGTGTTGTCTCTTTTATTTTCAGGTTATATTGCATAATATTTCAAATTCTGTGACACATTAACAGAAATTTCCTGTTAATTCCTGGAACTTCACATTGCTATACGTGTTCGCGTATTCGTCTTATATGCCAAAATTTCACGAATAACATCGTTGTTTTGCAAAATTCGTGAATCACATCGTCGTATTTTGTCATGTAATGTAAGTCGAATACGCGAACACGAATAGCGCTCTGAAGTGCCAGCATAACAGCTACCTACATACTTAATCTTATAAGGAATAAATAAATAAAAATAAAGTAAAACGTTTATCTGACATATTTTAATTCATCAAAGACCGCGCATAAAAATAGCTACTCAAAGAATTTGAAATATGTTTTAGCGTTAATTTGGAATCTACTCCAAAACATGCATTATCACAATAAACTTATGTAGACCATTATATTAAATACGACCATTCAAAATTGTACAAAAAAATTGATTAACCCTGACTTTTGTAAAATATCACAATATAAAGTAATCTAACAACCAAATTGATTGAAATAAGTTGGTATAATGGTTTAACTAATAGTCTATAATAGTCTACATAAGCAAAGAATTTTCTAAAATCTTTAGTGCTAATCTGAAAATGTCTATCGGTAGTCGAAATTTGACATTTATACAAAAAATTTACAAAATTCGCCTGGTCATGAAAACTATCGCTAGATTGTTTATTATGGACGGCCTCAAAGGTGTTTTTCCCCAGCTGCGGTACTTAAGCTGTAGTGGAAAAACACGATAAGGGTCAATCAAGCACATTAAAAGGGAATCAAAGCTGCAATATTTAAATTAACATACCCAATTTCCATTACGTAATCCTAAATTTCTATAAAAAAAGTGCGCATTCGAAAGAATGCACTTTTTTAAAACTATTGAAAATTTAATGTGATCGCAATGGTCACATAGTGAAGACTGAGCAATGTTAATTTTAAGATTGACGTTACGATTCGCTTTCAGTGTGCGTCCACTATATAACCTTCGAATATTTAAACGCAAAAATATTTGAGCAGATTTCAACCCGTAATTTTTGTCAGAACAATGAAAAATTTGCTCGAATCAAAGCCATCGTTTTCTCCGAAGTCTTAAGAGATGGGATTTGTACCAAATCAAATAGGAGACGTCACGATAACGTCTCGATAGTCAACAAAATTCGGCTCCGAGTTTACGTTCTGGATGGTATCAATCAAGACGTACCATTTTTCTATAGGATTTGATTACAGCACCACTTAAGAAGGTCATGAACCTCCAAGTTCCCATACAAACGTACTTTTCGATTCATTTGGAAACTGCATCCCCGATACTTTATCATTATAAAGTGAGAGCGAAAATTCATTTTTATCCATTTTCAAGCGTTTTTATTACTTTCGCTCTAATTTAATGATGATTATGTATTTTGAAAAACTAAAACGATACAAGCATCGCTATTTCTTATCCGATTGTGTATGCAAAAGTTCATTGCAATAGGGGACGTGTAGTTTGCAAATGAATCGAATAGTACGTTTGTATGGGAACTTAGAGGTTCAGTCCCACCTTAAGTGTGAACAGGGAGCTACGCAAATTCCATACAAAAATAGTAGTGTGAAAACGTCAACTGAGCTCAGGTGGCCAGAAAAGGTAAATCGAAGTTTCTGATTGGTTTTCGTGCAAAAAGAATTCTTATGTCGCTTGCATAATGTTAGCGTTTGCACACAAACGAATCGGGAACTTCGATTTCGTTTTTTAGGGGTTCCGTACCAAAATTTAAAAAAAAAAAACAAAATTCAATAACTTTATTTCTTTAGGCTTACAAAATAAGCACTTAGACAAGTCAAATTTTATACATAAACAGTTTTATAGATTATCAAATAAGAAACAAAATGTCATTGATTTTGTTCGCTTCAATTTTTTGTCCACTAGTGGAAGAAGCGAAAAATAAACCACTAGTAAGTTTGTATAATGCTTAAAATATCCAAAGGGTAAAATGGGACCCTATTACTATGACTCCGCTGTCCGTCCGTCTGTCACCAGGCTGTATCTCTTATACCGTGATAGTTACAGTTTAAATTTCCACAGATGATGTATTTATTTCTGTTGCCGCTATAACAAAATATACTAACATAACAGAATAAAGTAAATATTTAAAGGGGGCATACAACAAACGTGATTTTTTTTGCTCGTTTTTGCTCGATATTGATCACGGCAACAGGTAGACGCTTGAAATATTGACAGAATATTTAGTTATATATTCACCTTAAGAATAAATAATTCAATTAAAATAAAATAAAAAAATTAGGGGGGCTCCCATACAACAAACGTGTTTTTTTTGCCGTTTTTATAGATAATGGTACGGAACCCTTCGTACGCGAGTCTGACTCGCACTTGGTCGGTTTTTACAAGTAGGCCTCCTGAGCTCAGTTGATGACAGTACCGAGACATGATCGTGGCGTTTTGTATTAGATAGGCCTAGTGCCCTGTCCGCACGTCAGAGGCGCTGTACCAAGTACCTTGCGTTCCACTACGCAAATCTCATGCTCTGACTTGCGCCTTGAGTATTTGAAGGTAGGCTGTTGTAAACTTCAGATGAGCACTACAGATTTATGTGAATACAGTAAGTACAGTGTGCGTCTGTTACAGCGGCGTACAAGCACGCCGATGGGAAGAAAATCGACGGAAAACGCGTCCTGGTGGACGTGGAACGGGCGCGTACTGTAAAAGGATGGCTGCCGAGACGGCTGGGTGAGTTATTATTCATGATTTTCACAGGACTAAGACAATACTTATTTATTAACATTCATGATTTCATGATTCAAGATTCAAGATTCTAGATTCAAGATTGTTCATTGTGTTCATGTTGTACATAGTAGGTCTTAAAATAAATGTGTACAGTTTCAACATGAGCCCGGTTGGGGCACAACAATGATTTTCACAGGACTAAGACAACACTTATTTATTTTGTTTTATATGGGAAACAAACAGTTTTTATAAACTAAACAAAGAAACTACTACAGTAACACTTAAACCAGCAAAGTTTCCACCGTTAAATGGAACATTAATAGAAATAGAAAACAGACAGTTCAGACATCATTAAGCAACTAAAACAAATCAATTAATTAATCAAACAAATAAAAAAACGTGATTCAAGAGAAAGGTTTATATGTATAGTACATCAGCATTGCACCCGAGCGAAGCCGGGGCGGGTCGCTATTAAGAAAGAAAATTACAATCAAATAAAAGAATTAAATTAAAACTAGTATTTACAGTTGAAACAGTTGAGCTAACTGCAGGCTGTTAAGTACAATACAACATTATTAAGTATGAAAAAATTAAACTAAACCAAAAAGTTTATAAAGTAATTTTATGATAGATAAAAAACATTTTATGATGCCCGCGGCTTCTCACACGTTTCAATAGCTTATTGTCCAGCCCCGGGATACCATTTACCTGCCTGCAAAATTTCATTAGGATCCGTTTAGCCGATGCGTGAAACGGTAACAGACAGACTTGCCCAGTCGGGATAGAATTTCACTTTACATTAATTCCCATCCCGGCAATTATTACATCAGCCTTTCGGGGGGCCAGTGGGAGTCTAAATTCAAAATGGCGAACAAATTAAATCAAAAATTCTTTATTTCCATCATACAAAAATGTGCATTTAGAAAAGGTCAAATTCTTAAAATAAAACACTGACACGGAAATAAAGTGGTACTTTTGATTTCTGTCGCTTCGGTATGTGGACTAAAGTAAAGAAGCTACTAAGAAACCTTTAGCCTGTCAGTTGTTATTTTTCTAGAATGAATGTATTTATTGATAGATTTCGCAACTCACTAGGAGTTTTGTTGTAGAAGCGTATACATTGCTCTTTCTCTATTTCGGCGGGACTCGAACCCGCGCCCCACCCTCAGTACGGGTGTGCTCTAACCAACTAAGCTATGAAACCCTAGTAGGTTCAACCGAAAAATCTTTGGGACCTCCACGTAAGAGGTCAACCGAAAATCTTTGGGACCTCTACGTAAGAGGTGGGGCGCGGGTTCGAGTCCCGCCGAAATAGAAAAAAAAATTGAGAACTTATTTCATTTCTTAGAGATACCCAAAGGTAAGGAATTCGAAGTCGGCTTTTGTATTTTGTTTTTCAAAAAGCTAAATTGTAATTTATTGTTTAATGACACCATGTTTATAACAATGACCGTGTCTTTCAGGTGGCGGCCTCGGCGGCACCCGTCGCGGCGGCAACGACGTCAACATCAAGCACTCCGGGAGAGAGGACAACGAGCGGGAGAGAGAGAGATACCGACTCGAACAACGCGACAGGGACGAGCGCGGGAAGCACGCCGATAGAGGTGAACCTTTACTAGCGTGTAGTGTTACCATAGCAACGACGTCAACATCACAGTCCGCACAGCACATCATCGATGTGCTGTGCGGACGTGCATTTATTGGCAACTAGCAGCGCCTTGCGGTTTCACCCGCGTAGTTCCCGTTCCCGTGGGAATTCCGGGATAAAAAGTAGCCTATGTTCTATTCCAGACTATAATCTATCTCTGTGCCAAATTTCAACCAGATCCGTTCAGCCGTTCTGGCGTGATAAAGGAACAAACATCCATCCATCTAAACTTTCACGTTTATAATATTAGTGAGATGACACTACCGGCTGCACTACCAGTAGTGTCTTTATTAATCAACGACACTACCGCGCCTATTTTGGATCAAATTGTACAGTCAACAACGACACTACCAGCCGCACTGCCAGGGTTGGATTGAAGTTTAGTAATAGTTATGTAAAGTAAGTAATTATACCTTACAGTCCAGTGGGACTGGACCCGACCTCGTCTGTCGCACTCGTACCGAACGCACGCTCATTGTAAATCTGATTCGCTTTCTAATGCCGGGTACAGACCAAGCGAGCGAGAGCGAGCTAAGGCTAACGAACGAACTCAAAAGTACCAGTGTGGACGTCATTGCGAAAGCAAGCGAGTCCAAACAAGGGCCTTCGTTCGTCTTCTGCCGTGCTCCGGCGACTATCGCTACATCAAAGCAATATGGAGCGAACGTGCCGATTGCCAAATCCCAATCGTTTGCATTCGCTCGCTCTCGCTCGCTTGGTCTGTACCCGGCATAACTGATCAACTTCCGACGTTTTACATTTAAACGCTACATAGGTATAAGAAGATAGTAAAAGTGATAACAAAACCCAAGGAATATTGGTGGAAAATATTTAACGACATTGGTATCACCGAAGCAAAGCACAGAAGCTCCAAACAGTTTTTCGTTTTGAATGCTCTCATTCATCATTTAATTGATCTCTCGTTCGTTTTCACATTCAAAATTTAACATTTTTCGCTGCACATGTGAGATTATCCGTTATCGAAATTTATGTTTTACAAACTTTTTAGTGATAACGTCAATATTATTGTACGTTGTTGTTTTCTGTTATTGTTATCAGTTTTTGTTAAGTTTTCATTTATAAATCTCTTTGTTGACATAAAATATCTAGGATTCTAAATCGTAGTATAGGCATACTCACCCTGCCCTGCATAACCATCCCCCAGGTGGCGCTGTATGCGAGGAAGAACCTTGACTCGTACAATGTGTGCATATCATGTAGAATCTAACTCTAAAAAAATCTAACTTAAACTAACTTACAAATATAATAAATAATATAATATCTAACTTAAACTAAACTAGAATCTAACTCTAAATCTAACTTTTAGAATGGCAATATCTTAGAAATGGTGATTCTTAGGAAAAGTATAAGGATAGTTTTTGTAGATAATTTTATAAACTACAATTTTTGTCTGGGCTATATTTTTGATGAAACTTATCGTTTATGAGAAAAATCCATAAAGCCGAATTTAGACTGGGGACTTTTGCCCCTTTATTTCTAGTGTACCAAAATTCAGCTCTGTCGTAACTATTGTTGTTTGATCACTCTATTTTTAGGGTTCCGGACCCAAAGGGTAAAACGGGACCCTATTACTAAGGCTCCGCTGTCCGTCTGTCACCAGGCTGTATCTCCTGAACCGTGATAGTTAGACAGTTGAAATTTTCACAGATGATGTATTTCTGTTGCCGCTATAACAACAAATACTAAAAACCAGAATTAAATAAATATTTCAGAGGGCTCGCATACAACAAACGTGATTTTTTTGCTCGTTTGTCTAGATAATGGTACGGAACCCTTCGTGCGCGAGTCCCACTCGCACTTAGCCGGTTTTATTATATTTATTTTGACGGTTTTACAACAAAACTACGTAGCTGCTAGTTATGTAGTTTTGCGCTTATTGTAAGCTATTTGTTACAATTAATCGACGATTATTGTCGTTTTGGAATGAAATGACATTACTAGCAATATCAATAGATTCCAAAACTACAATAGATTCAAAGTTTGTTAAAAAGATTCAGAAGACAAGTCAAAGTAATTTTATTTTCTTTCGGCTTACAATTTAAGTACTCTGACAAGTAAAATTTTATTCACAAATGATTTGTCAAATAAGAAATAACGTGTTATTGTTTTTTTCTAGACTTCAATTTCATAGCAAGTGGCTTACAATGTGCGCACACATCTTATCAGCTTTCCAATTACTTGTAAAACCCAAAAAAAAACAGTTTTTTTTGATGCAAGTTTGTACACTTGATGCGCAAGTCTAACTCGCACTTGACGTTTTATTTAACTGTAAAATGTATGTTAAGTTAACGCCCATAATGGAATGCACATTTTCGTGCTGTGTGGTAACGGCGTTGGATTAATGTGCGTAGAGCTAAGTTGCTCTCCTATATCACTACAGAAACAAAACATTAACCTTTACCTTACTTCCACAGGCGCCCGTCGTCGGTCTCGCTCCCGCTCTGCGCGCCGTCGGTCAGGCTCTCGCACGCGCCGCGCCGGCCGCGAGCCCCGCGAGCGCGAGCGAGAGAGAGACAAGGAGAGGGACAGAGATCGCGATAAGAGACCCGACCGAGCGGAGAGGAACGAAGAGGACACTGAGAAGTAAGTACACCACGACCAGATACTTAGAGACTGCTTCTTCCAAGAGCCAATGAATCATCACCCAACACTTACCAGTGCAGCGAAGCCACAGCGCGTGCTAGTGACCGGACGCGCGACAATGGACCGCCTAACGCGATCAAAATCAAAACCGCGTTGATCGTAGATCGTGTTGGCTTGCCAGTGGATCGCGCTCATCCGGATATCTTACGAAAAGATATTATTCTGATATTTTACGAAAGACACAGAGTCACGACGCGCACTATGTTTCAAAATATAACTTTACTAGCTGTTCCCAGCGGTTTCACCCGCGTTAAATTGGAATTTTACGTTTCTAGGAAGGACGAATTTTCGTATCAAAATATGAATATTCCCGTATGACGTATTTATTCTCTATTCTACCTTATACAACAATCCCCGTGCAGGGGATAGGCGGGCAGGTCGCTACATGCAATTTGCGTCTTTCATGGAAATTTTACGTGATGCGTTTACACAAGGGTGAATTATTTAGTGATATTCTGGTGTTGGCGAATGGCGTACCAGTTTTTTTTACAAATGATTTTGATTTAATTCAGTTTTGAAGATTTTTTCTGTGTTTTGTGACTATTAAGAAATAATTATTTACGAACGTGTTTTAAAACAACGCGAGCGAAACCGCAGGCACCAGTTTCAAATAAATCCTAACATATCTGTTCATCATTTCAGCAGCCGCCGCCGTCGCCGCAGCGGGTCGCGGTCGCGCCGGCGTCGCGACAAAGAACGCTCGCGGTCGCGCAAACGTAGCCGACGCGACAAGGAACGCAAGGAGCATAAGGTCAAGCCGGAGAATATCAAGGTCAAGGAGGAACCAGCTGATGGTAAGTCTACGTCGAGACAAGGAACGCAAAGAGCAAGGTCGCTAGCGCAAACGGATCACGGACCTTTTTATAGTTTGTTTAAATTTTAAAGTGGCAAAACTTTAATATAATGCACTGCATCCATCCAAATCAATGCAATATCCGTTTAAAATGTTCTCTCTATTCCAGACTACCCCGAGTTCTCAATCCCAGCGCTGGACGTCCAGATCAAGCAGGAGCCAGAAGACGAAAACAAATACAACCCCGAGGATGAAAACGGTGACGGAGAAGAATTCAACTACTAGGATACACGTTATCCACATACATAGGATTATCGTGCAGTTGTGTGAACGTGTAGGATACGTGCCGTCTTCTGTTGTGTATAAGTCGTGGGTTTGAATATGACAGCGGGATCGCTTAGATCATATTCAATTAAATATAATCTATACGAAATTTCATGATATACCACTATCATTTCGAATCCCGCTCTTTATGTACACGACTAATACACACTACTCGTGCAGTTATTTGTAAGATACAAATAGTTATCTATTGTTTACATCAAGCTAAAAAACTTAGGTATAGCAACCACAGGTGATTTACATTCTATGAACTGTCTGGAAGTCAAAAATACACACAATTAGCTAGTCTTGGAAATAAATTCGGTGAAACTTGCGCGTCAAACAGGCGGGACGCGTCAGCCGCGCGATGGACGCTGCAATGGAGCCTTGCACGTCTACGCGACCGCGACGCGTGTACATTATAAAGGTGACACACACAGTGAAGATGCTATAACATTTATCATAAGATACCTTACTATAAAATATAGCATCTTAAGGTATCATACTAGTGTATGATACCTTAATATGTTTATCTTACCAGTGTAAGATACGATAATATAATATATAATTATGATCTCATTCTCTTGAAAAACGGCGAAGGTGTCACACGTATTTTTTATTTAAACGCTATATAGCAAGGCATCATAATGATGAAGTCGCCTTATCGCTCGGTATCATAAGATACCGAAATATGAAAATATATATTAAATTAACAGTATGCGATGGCTCATAGTGGTATGGCGAGCGATATTTTATCTTAAGATGAAATACTATAGCATCTTCGTCGTCTGTGATACGTGTCGCGTTGACGACGTTCCCGATTCGCGTCCCGCGTGTTTGACGCGCAGGTTTGGTCGAAGCTTAAATTCGTTTAGTATTTTTCTCATGATCTTAGAGTCAGAGCGTTTTCCCACGACGCACGACATCACACGACAAAATGCGGTGGCGACTCCGGGCGTCATACATCTATGAACCTGTCGTTGCGTGTGTGAAACGGTTCATAGAACTGTATGACGTCCGAAGTCGTCACCGCATTTTGTCGTGTGTGTCGTGCCTCGTGTGAAAACGCCGTCAAGAAACATAGTAATGAAAGTTTGATGTATTTTATTGAAATGAATGCATGATGCAAGATAATAAATTTACTAAACTTCGTTCTCAAATCGCGAAATCTTAAGAAACGGGGCTTACTTGAAAACGTTGCAAAGATGTTTGCAGTTCATACTTGCTTGTAAATCTTTGAATAAGTATTGTAGGAAATAGTATAGTAGTTAAATTTTCTTATTTAAACTGGATTAAATGTTGGATGTTCTTATTTGAGTGACCTAAGTTTGTATGACTCAAATTTTCGTATCTTCGATTTAAAAATGTAGCTTATTGAGACATTTTATTAATCCATACGTATTCTTAAGTAACTCTGTCTGTCTGTATGTTACCATTTCACGCCTAAACGGCTGAACTGATCATAATGAAATTCGGTAGGAAAGTAAATGGTATCCCCGAGACAGACATCGGCTACTTTTTATTTGGAAAAGTGTGTGCAAAACGGCAGGCAAAAATAGTTATAATAACAAAAAAATGTCTGCCTATTGATTATAATCTTGATATATATTGAATTTACGAAAATTGTGACTCGATTCAAGATGTTTGACTTTAGTGTTTCAGTTTTACTCATGGCCAGTTCAGGGGGCCTGTTTAAACACTAAATTTCGTGTTTCGTTTCGGCCAATCGGTGTACTCTTATCAAAGAAGTATTAGTGGAACCGCTGTACAAAAATTGTTCTGAACACCCCTCGGATTTTATAACGGTGAGGTGAGGTACAAACATATGCAGACAGGTAAATACGCTGACATTCTCAACAAAAATTGTGTTCTATTGTAAACGTTCCTGTCCGTGCATTACATGTAATACATTATTGGTCTGGCTGTGATAATCGTGCATTACTACATGTAATGCATTAGCCAAAGGCAAAAAAAACATTAAATAATAAAATAAATGAATAATTTTTTAATTCCTTTATGTTCAAAGATTCTAGTACACCGAATTAAGAGTGCCAATTTGCTCAAAAAAAGAAACAACTAATCGATTGCATATTTTGGAGTATTTAAATAGGCCTTCAGATACCCAAACTGGATCTTGGCCTCCGACACAATACTTCTAGGCCTTTGATTTTTAATGTCGTGTGACATAGATAATAATCAAAGCTTTTAGGCATTATAGTTTTTGAGATGTCTTTCTTTATGCATGTTTTATTCGAAAAGATAATTAGAAAATTATATTTAAAAATGATATTGACGTGTTTGAGAGGTTTCATACAATTTACTTGAAATTCAACCGACGAAGCTGCTAATTCTCCGAATATCTTAATAATTATGACCCTACATTGTGTTAAAAATCATCCTAAATGAGTGAAAATTACTTTTCTACTAATCTTGAATCTTAGTGAATGTTTCGTCTCTTTCTAATTTGAATAACCGTTAGATAGATCCCATAACTGGGCATTGGTCTTCCATTCTCGCTTACATACATTTATCTCTGAGGCTATAAACAGACTGTTTTGGTTTATAATAGTACTATAACCACTATGTATGGAAATGAAGATTAGTTTTGCCCAACGCAAGGTGGGATAGGGCGTCAGACTACAATCATAAAGCACCGTCAAAAAGAGGCAAAACGTTCGAGTTTTTTTTTTGCATATATTTTTTCACTGAATATGCAAGTTGTATTAACAATTCTAGTTGAAGCTTTGGTCTCTTGATCGGGACACAACGCTGCGGTATAAGGTGGCCGGTGACGCAGACTGCGGCCAAGATCATTCTAGACGTTTTTTCATAGGTATCCGGCACCGCATACCGCAGCGTTGTGCGTTCCGATCAAGAGACCAATGCTTTGCCTACACCGGTTTAACTTTATAGTCACCTCTGGTCTTCTAAGATATACCTAACGTCCAAATAGCAAGTCCATGATTTTAGATGACAGATGTTCTTGAATAAATGATAATGAATTTGTATAATAATTGTTTTTTTTTTTACCCCCAAACCTACATTTAATGACGACACACTCATTCATCCGGAGCTCCGTGTAGCGGCGCCGCTTTCACGCATTCACTAAGGCTGGGAATGCGTTAAAAGCGAACGTTTTTGAAGATGTTTGGCCGAAGAAAAGCCAAAAATCTAGTACCATAACACACTAATATTATAAATGCGAAAGGATGGATTTTTGTTACCTCATTCATCACGCTATAACGACTGAACTGATCGGGCTGAAATTTTGCATAGAAGTAGCTCTAAGCCTGGAATCAAACAAAGGGTAGTTACAACATTTAAACAGCGCGTGCCGAGCCAAGGGCAAAAGCTTTATATGTGAGAATCTTCTGATGTTGTCCATTGGGCCGGGAAAACGGCCCAATGGACAACCAAGGGAGACCAGTTTCTGTTGGTCCTACTATGACGTATTAGAACCGAAATAATCCATTGATCGTTAGCGAAACTCACTTGCGCCACTAGTGGCTTGATTTTATGACGGCCGTTGGCTCGCCACCTGAATGGCTCGGTTTGTGGTGTCTGTGACGAGGGTCCACATTGGAATTTGACTTTTCTGAATACGCTATTCATTAGTAAAAGTTCTGAAACATTTGTTATTTAATATTTTATTTATTATTTTATTTTGTTATTTAATATTTAATGTGGTCTCTTCAGTAAAAGTATCCAGTCAATAGTAGTAATAGTTACAATTGGTTATTGTGGCCCCTCAGATGTGGCTTGGAGATTGTCATATTATCTCATTATCTGATCAAAACTCATAGATTCCATGAATTACGTTTAGTAAAACGTTTGATAGAGTAAATTACAAAAATCAGCCCTGAACGGAAAGGACTGATTTTTGTAATTTACTAACACCCCAACAAATAAAATAGTGTCCCAGAAAATGGACTCAACCGGAATTGGTCTAAACGGCTAGGTATTAGACCTAACGGTAATTAGACCCCTAAGGGATTCACCTAACCGGGAATTAGACGTAACGGACATAGGGAACCTAATGGTAACAAATCTCACTAATATTATAAACGTGAAAGTTTAGATGGATGGATGTTTGTTCCTTTATCACGCCAGAACGGCAAAACGGATCTGGATGAAATTTGGTACAGAGATAGATTATAGTCTGGAATAGGACATAGGCTACTTTTTATCCCGAAATTCCTACGGGAACGGGAACTACGCGGGTGAAACCGCGAGGCGCTGCTAGTGTTTTAATAAACGTAGTAAATCATGGAATCAATCAGCTTTGGTATAAATCCAGATATCAACTTGATACCTGCGAGATGTAAATTCAATAATTATTAAACGCACTGTCTAAATTAATAGATTTGCGTTATTCAAAAACACATTAGATAACTGTATACTAATACAAGTTGACATAAATTTCTGTTCAAACCACTATCAGAACCCGAAACGCTTCGTTAGCGCGATCTAGCCCTCGTCCACTTTTAGCAGCGACATCTATTGGTAATATATAGGCAACTTCACAGGGCCTTGCAAAACTACCTTGTTTGGTTTTCTTGCTTTTCTCATACTTTTGGGTCAAATTTGAAGTCCACGTGTTTATTTTACTTTTGACAGCTTTAGCGATAATCAATTAGCCATGTCATTAAAGTGCTATTTTTTTTTATCTGGAAGTTGTAATCGTTGCTGTTAATTTTTATTTTTAATAGTAGTGCTAGGTACATACACTTTTTATGATATAATAACAATATCTAGATTAATAACGTACTTTTATACCATTTCGTATACAATTTAATGCAAAAATCTACTTGAATAATAAATAGATAGTAAGTAAAAATACTTTATTGCACACAGATTACCTAGATTTATCTTAGAAATAATAAACAAAGGAAGGAGGTACTTAAGTAACAATAGAATAAGCGACAATTGGCGGTCTTATCGCTCAAGAGCGATCTCTCCCAGACAACCTTGAATGGACAGGATCTTTGAATTTTGCATGGGGTAATATCTGTGTGCATCTGGTGTGCATAATAAAAGTATTAACTACTTAGAAAATAAACAAATACCATGTTACTTTGTATTGATCTATGGTACAGCGAGCCAGATCGGCATATCTGCCGATACCGATGATGCCAGAGATCGGTATTTCATCCGATGACGTCATCCGCTAATCCGATTCGATGATGCCCTCGTCACTGCGAGGATAATGTTGCGGATGACATCATTGGCAAACTCGACCGGTGGGATTGCAAAAATACAGGCTTGAATAATATGGCACGTAAGTTGTTCAATTCAAGGCTGGCAACGCTATGCACGTGGTACACGTAATCCGGTAACGTAGAAGACCGGTAAGGGCCGCCCGTTGTACTTTTATGTTTTTTTGATAATGATAAGAGTCGATGATACTGAAATCGCTTAGCGTCAGCGATCATATCTTCCTTAATACTGAAGCATTTACTTTGAGATTAATACAGGGTTATTGGTAAATTAGTGACAATACGTGAACTGAAGGCGCCAAGTCTAAATAAAAAAAAAATAAGTCACCTATGTTTAATAAAAAATATCTATCTATGTACCTATTGTATTGTATTTTGTATAAACAGGGTGGGGCTAATTTTTGGCCCCTTAAAGGTAGCTTTAAGCCTTAAGGTACCTTTTCTTTTGTAGTTAGAAGGTTTTGTTCTTAGGAACTTACTATTTTCTTTTGAAAAAAAAATATGGCCATTTTTATTTTTTTGAAAAAAAGTACGGTTCACCCAAAAAATTACATTTGTCAAAAAAACAAGTTGGTCTTAATCGACTCTATTTCCAGCTAAGGACAGGATCATCAGGTTACATCTATGAAAAACTACAAGGTTAAATTGTGCACAACTCTTTATTTTTTTGTCTTTTACAATTCTCTTAAACTATGCCACATTCTGTGACAATTTTTTTTACATTTTTTACTTTGCTTCTTAAATTAATCCTACGCGCTGAACTTGCTCGTGCAATTGTTTGACGCGTAAGCATCAGGTACCTTTGAACGTGCTTTGTCATTTTAGTCGGTTTAAATAACCCTTACATCTCTGCCCTATGTTTTTCTCTTTCACTCATGACTCACCTATCGGCTGTCATCTTCTTACACACACCTTTCTTAGCCTCGTCTTTTTTCTAATATAATAATAAATAATTATTTTCATTATATCAAATAATTATATCAATTTAAGTTACCACAACTCGTTACCTACCTATATTTTTTGCCAATTTTTTTTCCATTTTTAGGCATATTTTACAGGCAAATCGGAAAATAACGTAGATCACAGATATTTTATCACTATAATATGATCCACCATTTACAAAGATGTTTTCATATGCCCGAAATAGTTATTTGTTATACAAGAGTGCAAAGTTGCTTTTTAACCGCGTGCTCAATTTTGATGACCGAGCAAGGGAAGGATTCTCACGAGGTAAAAAATCTTTGCACTCGAGTGCAACACGTAACTTTTCATCCCACCTCAGCGAGGAAAGAGTATTTTTGCTCTTCGATATCCGAGTGTAAAAGCCGTTTTTATCCGCTAGCGGATAAAGAAAATTGAATTCAGAACATCGTGTGCACGATGTTCTAAATTCAATTTACTCTCAGATATCGAAGAGCAAAAATACTCTTTCCGAGATGGAGGGATGAAAAGGAACTTTATTCAACTCTCTGTTGCCATTGGCTAAAGGTCGTCATCACGTGAGGTGAGACGGGGGAGGCGAAAAAATCACGTCACAAGAGGGGACGGAGTTTAGTGGCATTTATTTATTTAACAAAATCATAATATTATCACGCGTGTTTGTTTTATCGTTGAAGTTCAACGTACTAATTTCTGAAGCCGACAGACAGCATTTTTATCACAAACAGAAATTAGAACCTCTAGAAACAAATACTAGTTTTATTGATAAAAAAAAATTAAAATTATGCTTGTTTTTGGGTAGGGATAATGTAGTCTAAAACCTCACCACGTATTACCAGGAGGTATTAAAAGTTGCAAAAAACATCACGATTAACGAACGACCCCTAGTATGATCAGCTGTGCGATTACGCTAAAACCACACATCCTTTATTTGACATTTGAAAGCAATTTCAATGTCCTTGAAAGCTCTTTTAATGGCTTCACCATCCAGCAAATTACGAAGGCGAATAGCCTTCTTAAATTGCTTTCAAACGTCAATACAGGATGGTTGGTTTTTGCGTAATTTCACAGTAGAGCGATTCCAGCGAAGCTTTTCCAGTTCACAGATAATTGGAAACTTTCGCTTGAAGATAATGTTATACTTTTTATTTATTAAAAACAAAAGACATACTGTATCCCTTCTTGTCATTACTTATTTTATTTTCAACCACTGGTCCATCCTTGCAATCTGTTTTCATAGCTCCATGAACATTACTATTTATACTAGATTGTATTGTTGAGTATAATGCCCCAAGCTTAGGTGGTGATGACGGTGAGTTTTCGATTGCTCGAGATATGGAAAAACTTGGTATAGACTCTAGGTTTGATGTCTTAGACTCTGAAATAGATCCTAATGTAGCACTAGAGTCCGTCGATAAGTCTGGTCTTACGATAGATTCAGTGGAAGAAGCCATTAGATTTAATGCAATGGATAACCCAGAACCCCACTTTAAACTCATTGCTGTGCTCTCTAAATTTAAGGCCATGTACACTAATTCAAATGCTGTAGTATTTAATTTTGATGCAATGGACTCCGAACCAGGTACAGACTCTAAACTGAGCGCAGATGATTCTAAATTTGATGCGACGGACTTTAAACTGGATGCAGATGAAATTAAACTTGATACAATGGGGTCTAAGTCGGGGACCGGGGTCACAACAGTAGATGCTGTCAATAAACTTGAATTTGTAGACTCTCCGGTAGCTACAGAAGAACTATTTAAAGCTGTGGTTTCTAAAAGTGCACTGTTCTCTATACTAGACGGATTAGTTTCAACATTCGATGGATAACTCTCAGATACGGTCTCTAGATTTGATGGACTAGGCTCGTACCTAGATAAACTGGCCTCTGAACTAGTAGCATTGTCATCCAAACTTGAATAAGACACTTCTGATGCTAACTCAAGATCGGTAGGAGTAGTTTCCAAATATAATTCTTTGGAATTTAAGTCAGAAGCAGAAATCGAATTTGATTCATTTAGAATAGTTGGGGATAAAATCACGGTAGAATTCAATTGATTTTTGTCAGATTCTTTTACTAGTTTTTTGGATACTGAAATATTTTCAGCAGTTGAATACATTTGACTGGATTCTTCCGATTCTGACTGAGATAAATATCCTGAACCCGAAATTGAACTAGAATCTGATTTTGAATCAATTTCAGAACCTGAATTACTATGACCAGATCCTGATATAGAATTTAAACCAATCTCTGATGATCTAATAGATTCTGAATTGCCAAGTTCAGAACTCGGACTTTCGAAAGATAATAAGTTGTCATTTAACTGTGAAAAGTTTGATTCGTCGGATAAATTTGTTGAATCTGACTCGGAACTAAGTTCAACTGATTCAGAGATCAAATTAGAAGCTTCTGACGGTAATTCTTCTAAGCCAGAGATATCTGATTCGTTTGATTCGGGACCGAATTCACTCTGTCCTGAAGGTAATAGCGAATCAAACTCTAAGGATTTTGAATTCAATCCAGAGTTCGACTCTGCGTAAGAATTAGAGTCATTTGTGACCAACTCGTTTGAAAATACTGAAGTGCTGTCGGATTCAGAGCTAGCTGTACTTGAATTCTCATCAGTTTCAGTTGACTCTTGGTTTGAGTCTGAAACAGAATCTATGAATTCTGAGCTAGGTTCAGAAGAACTTGATGCGTCACCTGATTTACCTAAACTAAATTCATCAGAATAATATTCACTTGCAGAAGAATCTGATGTATGAGAATCTAGTTTGCCACCTAATGCCGCTTGATTGTTCGTGAGTGTTCTACCAGGTATAATTCTGTTAAAATCTTCTGCATTGTAATCATTATTTTCTTTAGAACCCGGGCTAGTATCATTCAAAATAGCGTCGATTACATTATCTTTTGATAAATTCAAATCATTGTCTATGTTAGTTCTAGGAGATACCAAGTCTAAATCGTTTAGATACGAGAGATATTTGTCTAAATCTTTGACATTTTCTTTACGGTGACTATGATGATGAGAATGTGGATGTTGTTTTTCGCCGGACTTTTGTTCTGTTGCGTTCGTATCTCCAATTAATTCTTGGTTAAATTTGTCAGTTTTGTGTTTCAAATCAGAATCAATTTTATCAGCATGCAATTCATCAGCATCAATATTTATAAGATCATGAAGGCCGTCAGTGTGATGTGCAATTATGTGGTGTATGAGATCATGTTTAGGGTTTACATTTTCTTCACCTGGATTAATTTTGTGATGTCCATGCTTAGTAGTAATAATATTCGGTGATTGAGTATCATCAGTAACGGCTACTGCTGCTATGGATACATCAGGATCTGGATGATGATGATGTTTATGAACATTGATTGCTTGAATCTGATCTAATGCATTTTCAATTTTATCAGTTTTGGGAGTTGAATCAGTTGGTTTATCTTCTGTAACTTTTTGATGTTTAGGTATCTGTTTACGATTTGAATCTGTGTCGTCTGATTTAATTTCTGATTGAAAAAGCTGCAAGTCTTGAGCGTTATGTTCGTGATGATAGTGGTTACTTTCTTTATGTTTCGCTTCTGAAACTACAGCAGGAACTTTCCCAGAGTTTGATACAATCTCTGCTTTTTCTTCAGAGTGTTCAATGTTGTGTCTATGTGTATGATGGACGTGCTCATGTTCTGCTGGTAAAACTATGATTGGTTCATTTAAATCATCAATTTCTTCGGTAGATTTCTTAATTTCGGTATTATTATTATCTGGATCATACTCATTAATTTCTGGTTCATCTGTTACATCGCCGTCAACAATAATGTGAATTTCATTTATTTTTGGATACTCATACTGCCTATGCTTTTTTCGATTCTTTTCATTTTGCGAAGAAGGAAAATAAACTTTATTTCTATAGCTTGTGGGTTTCTCTTTGTATATCCTTTCATTATCCTTAACATCTTCAAAACTGTCTAAACTCTCATCGGTGTGGTCCGACACAATTTTGTTGACGTAAGTTTTCTTCAAAATATAAGCTAGAGGTTTCCCCTTTTTCTGATAAGGCATAAATAGATGTTTCTTATTACTTTTGACCCTAAATTCAGGAAAGTCATCATAAACTGGTATCAATTCCTTGATTTTGGTTATTTTGGCGTCGGGACTATCGAGCGAATCTAATATTTGGATCAATTTTGAGGGTAGTTTCACAGGCTTTGAGGTCTCATTGTCATTCTTAGGGGTAGCCGTGTTGTAAGTCCGACAAGAGTGGAGGGACGCTTGGAGTAATACAAGCGTTATAACTGTAACAATAAAGTTCGTATAAGAAACAATAGATTTTATTAACAGACACTTTCGATGACAGAAAATCACGCTAATAGTATAAATACCTATGTACCTACTACGTACATAAGTACGAACGAAAGTACAAAGTTGTAAGAAGTTTAACAGTCATCGCCGGATCGTAGAAACAGCCCGTTTGTAGAATGGCTAAGCCGATTGCAAAACGAACGCTGATTTGTTATTTGTTTATTTAAAACTTAACAAATACCGTTAACAAATACCATTTATGTATATTTACGTATGTCCGGAGAGCCTCGGTTCCCCACGGACCTAGCGTGGGGGACCGAGGCGAGGCTCTCCGGATTTTCAAAAATTATCTGAGCGTCTGGTCTATGCGACGCGTGACCCGAGAGCTGGTGAGTATCTGGCGCAGCGCATCAGCATTGCTATACAGCGGGGCAATGCAGCTAGCGTCTTGGGCACGCGCGCGACTGGTATTGATATGGATCAGTTGAGCTACCTGTAGATTGTTTGCCACAGTCACATGTCAGTACCAACTTAATAAAAAAATAAAAATTGAAAAATTTAATTTGTTGGGAATACCATATTATATTTATTCGACGAGATGGCTGTGTCATATAGTTTGTACATTCCACAATCGTCAATTAACTGAATGTCGCCGTTTTGCAATCGACCTATCCATTCTACAAACGGGCTGATTCAACTACCCGGCGGCGGTGGCGACATATCCACGAATAAAATTTTTAAATAAACTTGACTCACCTACCACCGCCATGTCTTCCTGTGAATGCGCGGCTCGCTTCGCTCGTCCCTCATTTATACCTCTCCATTAATTAATGACTGAACCGTAACAATTAATCCACTAAATCTCATTAATTAACAGCTTCAGTTCATTAGAGATATTAGTTCCGTTTCGCTATTTAATTTGAAGTTGACTTGTGTACGCAATTATTAATAATTAGTCTGGTCTATGCGACGCGTGACCCGAGAGCTGGTGAGTACCTATCAGTATTAATGTAATACATACCTATGTATAAAGAATACATTTTTCATTTCAATATAAATTTTATTGAAAATTATATATTAAATTAATATTTAGAAGAGATCCCTTCGGCACAGGAAGAAGTCCACCCATAGACTTTCAATCAATGAATTATTCTTATACGAAACCATAAACATACGACTTTACTCTAGTAATTTCAAAGACGAACTGACGATGTTATTATCACACGATTACTCGTTGTAGCCCACTTTAAATACTTGCGATACTAGAATCGTATATTATTGACCGTGGCCGTTGTAACATGGGTATTAGATACCCCAACCTAATAGCACCTCATCATCAGCCTATATCAGTCCACAGCTGGACATAGGCCTCCCCTAATGAGCGCCATCGCGCCCTGTCTTCAGCTTGCCGCATCCAGCATCGGCCAGCAGTCTTTCGCAAATCGTCATCCCACCTGGTCGGAGGGCGTCCTACACTACGTTTGCCGAATCGCGGTCTCCACTCAAGAACACGTTTACCCCAGCGGTTGTCGCACCTAATAGTCAACAATTCTACATTGTTAAAACTTCTATCTAATTGCTATGAACCGTGTGGTGATCCAACGGATATTAAACAATACATTATGATAATAATGACGTTTAAGGCGAATATGAAGGCAAAAACACGAAAATTAGGTGTTTTTGAACCCGTTTTCTGACTAAAATATAGATTGTGGAGTTTTGAGATTTATATATCCTTTAACACATATCTTGAAGAAGTCCTTGGCGGTCCCAAATGTTTGCCGTTAATTATAGTTTAGTTGTTATAGTGTTAGTTATAGTGTGTGTTTAGTTGCTTCGAACTCACTTTTTATCGGAGTCTCAAATTCGATCAGTACCAAATTCAGTATAGTGATTCACATAGTACATACCTATTTCGTGGCGGTCCATTATCGTCGAAAACCAGTCAAAATAACGATATTAAACGTAAAAACGTATTTTTCCCTACAAAATCTGTGATACAAGCCTGACCAGTTACTCGTCACCTAACCGCAGAGGATCTTATTATTTAGTTGATTAGGGCACTACATGGTATGCTGAATCGAAAACAAGCACTCATTGCTGCATATAGGCGCGCGGACATGCCCAAGGTCATTTGCCTTACTATTCGCCTTAACGCGTAACGTACATACTTAAATAACATGACTTGATTAATTAAAGATCTTTTCATTAAGATCTTCCAAAAACAAATAAAATTTGGTACGGAACCCTACATGTGCGCGAGAACGACTCGCGTCCGCATGTTCCGTCCGTCTGTCAAATTGGTTCAAATTTGGTTCCACGCCGCTATCAGAACCCGGAACGCTTCGTTAGCGCGATCTAGCCCTCGTCACTTTTGAGCAGCGACATCTAGTTATATTCGGCGGAACTAATACTGAATACTCATTTCTGCCCGCGGCTTCGCTTAGCTTGCTAAAACGCTTAGAAATAAGTGAGACTTAGGTACATATTTTTGAGAATGAGTACCTACCTACTCATATATGTAGGTAGGTACTATAATTAGCAAGTTATACTACATGGTATAAAACAAAGTCGCTTCTCGGCCCCGGTACACAAAAGTGTATAAGTCTGATTAGATAGATAGATAGATAGATATTATTTATTGAAAGAAAGATTACATATTTTTGGTTCATAGTATCTTAAATCCTAAGATAGGTTTAACTAGACACTAGGGTTCTCTAAAAATAGCATTAAAAATATTTTGTAAACACGGTAAGCTAGACAGTTACGCACACAAACACAGCGGTGTCACAGTCTTGTAAGTCGCGGCATGCAGCACACAAGCGCTCCGCCAATCACGCGCAGCCAACGACCAATGACAATTGTACCAGGGTTAAATTGCACTTCTTCAAAATATACAATGGTCAATGTGTACTACTAATGAGTAACTGTTACAAAGACCAAACGACAAATCATCAGCATGACAAAATGCCCTAGTGCGAAAATTCTCGCTGTCTGTCCCTATGTAGGTAAGCATACCTACATAGGGTCTGATATCGGATCTTTAAAACTGCGCAACGAATTTTGATGCGGATTTTTTTTAAGAGGAACGTTCATAATATGTATAATACATGCACCCGTGCGAAGCCGGGGCGGGTAGCAAGTAATTAATAAATTATATAGGTACTGACACAAAGGCGAGCGGTGGAAGCGCAAAAATCAAGTTTTAGCTGATTATCTAATAACGGACATTTATTTGCGAAAATAAGCCGAAGGTTCCCTTGGTATTCTATTATTTAATAGGACGATGACAATAAAAAAATCTGGTGATTAATAGTTTAGGAGAAAAACGGTATTAACTAAGAAAACAGATAGTACTTTGCACAATTATTTCTGATATTTAAAATAGTTCTTTTTCATTTTTGAAACGACTCCCTCGTTTCAAAAATGAAACAGAACTATTTTCTGCCTTACATACATCTGCTTTGTATCACATGGATTTAATATGTATTATTTTCGAAGCATTTTCGACAAAGTTAACGAAGAAATAAGGTTCCCCCCATCTCGGAAAGAGTAATTTTGCTCGCAGGATAAAGTCAATTGAATTTAGATCATCGTGCGTACGATGATGTTCTAAATTCAATTTACTTTATCCTCTAGCGGATAAAAACGGCTTTTACACTCAGATATTGAAGAGCAAAAGTACTCTTTCCTCGCTGAGGTGGGATGAAAAGTTACCTGTTGCACTCGAGCGCAAAGATTTTTTACCTCGTGCTCTTTTGATTCTCTCGCTAACGCTCAGGACTCTAATTTTTGATACACTCACTGCGCTCGTGATTCAATTTTAGAATCCTTCGGTCATCAAAATTGAGCACGCGGTTAAAAAGCAACTTTGCACTCTTGTATAACAAATAAATATTGACGTAATCCAATTCACGTCAATTCACATACTTTTCCATTCTTTATGGTGTATTTTCTTGGGGATAGTTTTAGTAATCAAGAACTTCCTTCCACAAACCCCGAGTCCCTTGTCTTCACATCACAATATTACGAGGTTATAGAGTACATTTTTATTCGCGTCTAGTTGTGTCTAGTTAATAAGTATCTTCTTCTTCAGAAGGAAGCTGTCCTTCCTCTGGTAGGCTCACTTAGTCTGCTCTTACGACATCCACGGACTGAGGAGGGGTCGATTCTTACGACGCGATCGCCACAGATAACGATACGTAATTTGGATTGGGGAATCCAAATTACGTGAGGTTATTTTGGCGATTTTTCGACCCCTCCCTTAATCTCACGTGAGATTTTCCAAAATACTTAATTTAATGTAAAATGACTGAAAGAAAGATTTATGGTAGTAATTTTTCTGCGTTCTTTAGGAATAATTCTGACGGAAAATTAATTCGCCGCAAATGGTTAAAGATTTTCTTTTCCAAAATTGAATCACGCGCCATCACGAAGCCTTTAGTAGGAACTGCTAAAATTCGTGGAAAAAATTACTTACGTGATATTTGCCGAGACCCCCCCTTTCCCCCACGCGAGATTTGGCTCGACTCCCTCCCCCCCTAAACGCCTCACGTAATAAATGAATAGTTATCTGTGGACTTGTACAGTAACGCTTGCTTGGCGGTAGAAAAAGACATGATGGTACTTTCCCAGACGAAAAAAAACACTTTCAAATAAAATAATATGATTCTTCAAAAACATTTTTATAAATCATCTTTGAATATTTTTTTTCTTAAACTAGCTACAAAAGGAATGCTTAACTAATAATTTTCTTTTTATGGTCATCATCACTGGCTTGGTCACATTGCATCTTGAGTTGTCTGGAACAAAAATAAAATCAGTAAACATTTATACTAATACACACTACAGTTGTACTAACTCCTGCCCGCGGCTTCTCTCACGTTTGTCCGGAATAAAGAACATATTTGTAATTCCAGGTTTGGAACTACATCAATGCAAAATTTCACTCCGATCCGTTCAGTACTTTTCTTGTGAAGGGTTTTTGCGAACCATGGGTTTACAAGAATGGCAATTAGAATATAACATGGGCACAGCCATATTCAACATTAACAGCATGAATCATGGACTAACAATGGCTATATTAAACTAGTTTTAAAATTGACTTAATTAGAATGTCAACAGTCCTATTGTATTGTTGTAAGTTAATAGTCCGTTTCGTATCGAAAGGACATTTAAGCAGAACACCCTATTAACAGAACGTCCTAAAAGCTAAACGGCATTATTAGCATTACGGTCTATTAGCAACATGACCTAGTAGCAAATAGGACTAATATCAAAACGACATGTACAGTCTTGTACACCATAAAATGAACATGAAAAAAGATTTCGTATCAATATATAAATCAACTAAAAAACAATAAAAGACGATCGAAACAGAAACAAAAGACGAAAGTCCCGGTCCCGTGGAAAATAAAAAGCAGCGCTACCGACAATGAAAGTTTCGTCAAAATCCACCCACCTGTTTCGGAGTTTAGCCGGAACAAACAGACAAAAATTTTCATTTGAAATCAAATAGGAATCTTGGACAAAGATATCGGATTAGAGTAGAATGGGCTTCCATTCAAGAAATTTATTTGATCAATTATTGGATGAGTTGATTGGGACTAGGGCATGTAAAAACCGGGTTGTAAAAAGAAACCGGGTTTTCGGTTTTTATTTTTTCGGTTAACCGGTTTTTTCGGTTATTTTCGAGTTTTTTACTTAGGTGTCTTAGGACTAAATAAAACCGTAAAAATTTGGATAAAAATGGTGTTTGCTTATTATTTTAATAAGCAAACACGTAAACATGATGAAAAACATGGTGTTTGCTTATTATTTTAAAAAACTAACTCGTTAAAGAGCATTTGGTAATATTCAACTCACTCTTGTTCAGATAAAGTTATACAAATCAACAATAATATAGTAATCCCAATACATTGTGATAAATCAGTCATAAAAGTTACTAAATCTTATTCATTTTTAATATGATTGATTGTTATACCTACCTAGTTATGAAAAGAAATATCGCATTAGTGACGAATCTGCAGTGAGCCCTCTCTTATTTGCATGCCAGTAATAGCAAAACATGTGGATCTTATTTAATTTATATTTTAACATAATTGCATGCTCATACCATGTTAATACTCATGTTTTAAGCAAATAAATGATTCTTATTCTTTTTCTTATTCACTTTATGATTTGGTTTTAAAACGGTTTATCTTACTCAAATAAAGATATAAAAATCAACAAAATGAATATCTTAAAACATTATTGTAAATCCGTCTACAAAATTACTAAGTGTAATTCCCTTTTACTAAAACTCTCTCTTACTCAAATAAAGTTTAAAACATTTGGTAATATTCAACTCACTTTTACTCAAATGAAGTTATAAAAATCAACATTATAGTTATCCCCTGAAACATTATGATAAATCAATCCTAAAAGTTACTAAATGTAATTCTCTTTTTAATTGGTAGTATTTAATCTCTCTCTCTTACTGAAATAAAGGTACAAAATCAACGATAGTTATATTATAACATAGATTGTAATCTACTTTTTGATTTGGCAGTTTTCAACTCTCTCTTTTACTCAAATAAAGTTGAAACACATAGTTAATCACAGATAATCACATAAATCACAGATAATGAACGCTACTTTTTGTTTTGATAATAAGCACAAGTGCGTTGAGAGAGTCGTCACCCAGCAAACTGCTGATTTTGTTGCACATTAGGCCTGCCGATAAAAATATTCTCTCTGGTTCTACAAAAAAGGGAGTAATCGACTTCAGAGCTTGGTACCTACACCTTCTTTAACTTGTATCCCATGTATCCCCCTCCATCATACAGGGCCATTCCTACCCTAACTCGCGTTTCTAAATCGAGTCCACTTGAATCAGCTGTTTTAGGGTTGGCTGTAGGGCCTTTCTTATTTCTAGCCCGATCTGGTCTTTGAGATTTATTATACATCTGTGGTCCTAATATTTCCTGGTTCTGGTTCTATTTCAATGTCTTCTATTGCAAAATTTTTATTCTATCGCGTCTGACAAACAATTTGCCAGTTCAAACGAACAGTTCGACCGTTGACCACAGTAAACCACAGCGACGGTGGCGTCCAATGTGCTCATGCAACGCCGCCTTCGCTATCTTGCTCTTCTCAGCTAATAATAATAGCTTATTGCACGACGACATTCACTAACAACTTTTTAAGCGGACCAGAGAAAGGGGTTTGTTTGTATTTTAGTAATTTTAACGTAATTAGTGTTGTAAAATTATGAGGTGGATAAGATATTATTATCATCGTTTTAAATAAAGTCTGCAAGGCGTACTTTTAAATGAATTTATCATTTATTACTCATTAAAAAAATAATCGAAAACCCGGTTATTTTGAGAAAAAAAACCGGTGAAAAACCGACGTAAAATCAGTCGATTAATCGGTTTACATGCCCTAATTGGGACCCTTAGATATTCATTATTTAAACTATATTGAATCCCGTGACATACGTCTGATTCGATACATATTTTCACCATCTCAATGATCCGATGAATATGCGCATTGTAAATTGATTGATTTGTTAAGTTTTCCTGATCATCTCACTTGGTGACCAGAAAAACGGCGTATGTATATTCAAATTAAATTCCGGACAGGAATTTAAATGATACTAATTAACAGAGTTTCTGAGGGCCGATCCCGGCGGCACTGCAATGCCGGGCCGACCCGTGACGGGAGTGGAGCGAGCCCCGAACATCCCGTCGCTTTACAAAAATCAGTTTAATATACTGGTCCCTCAGTGAGGGAACTTTCAGATATTAAGCTGAAAAGAACAGATACTACACTTTGATCTTAGCCAAAAGGCCGAGAAGCGATACCGTACACCATGTATGGGACGGAGGTCGTTCCGAGCCGTGCGTTCTCGTCAGCGCGATCTAGAGCCCGTCCACTTTTACTAGCGACATCTAGTTATGCACAGGCCGGATTTGTTTCGGTGACGTCACAGCAGCTGACGTCGTAGCAGCTGACGTCAAGTGATCGGTAAGTTCATTGATCCCGTGTGACGTAAGCGGCGGCCGGCGGCGGCCATGATGATAGTGTTTTTAAGGATTCTGTAGCGCAGCGGGCAAAGGTCCGCCTGCGACGCAGGAGGTTGCGGGTTCGATTTCTGCCGCGGGACAAATGTTTCACGTTATTTCTTTTTTTGTATTTTTATAACTTTGTTTGTCCGTAAAAATTGTGTGTTGATGGATAGATAGAGCTGATGAATAAATAAAGATGATTTGGTAGACATTTGTTCCGGTCTAGAGGTGTTTTCTGCATAGCAAATAATTGTCTCTGCTTAGCTAAGCGCTGTCCTCCTGAGTGTGATGCGGGGTGAATGGTCCAGCATTATTTATTACTTCTTTGATCATCACATACTACGGGTATAATTAGTTTTATAACTTCTGAATAACAGCTGTCATTGCTATAATTAACCTCTTACAACTCAATTATTCAGCCAAGTCGAATTGGTTAACTTATTCAGAATTTATTAAACCTTTATTTCTTTTGTTCACAATTATTCAAAGAAAATCCATACAAATTGTGAAATTAGAAGAAGATTCGGATAAAACTTTAATGTCCATTGTGTGTGATTTGATTGTTGACAAGTAAACGTACAAAATCGGTAAGTAAATTTTAATTTACGAGTTAGAGGTCTGCTACATGTTTATTATTTGTGCGCAAGTAATTTTGTCGTGAATAGTATGTTTTTTCGATTAGTTTTGATGCGCCGTTAGAATAATCATGATAACTGATTGTAAATAGTACTTTCAAAGATTATATACCTACTAGGTAGTACTAGTAGTCTGACAAAAGTACTTGGGATGAAATTCCTGATTCTAGCAATCTAATCGCAACAAAATAACATCAGTTGAGTTGAAAACGCTGTAGTTGTCAGTTTAAGCGTTATGGTTTTTGGATCTCATAAATTCCTTGTAAATATAAATCACAAATATTTTCAATGGCGATCGATTATTTTGTTTTTTTAGCTGAATAAAAGTCCACACAAGTCTAGTTACAAAGCTATAACTTGAATAAGAGTAGACTTATTATTATTACACTAACTTCTGTATAAGAGTCGTACATTTGACCACATTTTAGGGTTCTCTAATCGGACAAGTAAAAACCTTTTATAATGTGGAGCTTTCCGTTTAAGTATCTACAAATGCATCGTACCAATTAAATTTCTAAATGTATCCACGTCTGTACTATTATGACGGATCTTTATGCATACGCTGCAGAACTAAGTCTCTACGATAGCTTATCTATGTGGGGGCGGGCCCCATTGAAGTTTATCATCTAAGGTGATTCCTAAGAATACGGTACTTTCTACAATTTCTAACGTTTCTCCTTTTACGTTTATATTAGCCTTAATTTTTTTTATAGAAGAATAAAGAATTTATTCATAGCCACACACATATTTTACAAAAAGGGGAAACACAAAAACACACATGATAAACAGAATCATATCCTTTGAGATTTAAATTTCAAACGTATAATAAAAAATAAGCATGTAGTAGAGTCCCAAGAGTAGGAAAAATTGGTCTTTCCCTATGTGCGCGGCTAATCAGGTCCTGCCTCAGCTTACTGTCGTTATCATCCGAGGACGATAACGACGCTGGTTTTCAGTCAGAACCTATTAGGGTGACGTCGTGTCACGAGTAACAGTCCACAAAGTAGTAACAAAGTCTAACAGTAATACATCCAATACACCCACATTACAATGTAGATGTATAAGGTGTAAGTAACATTAGGGGAGGTCTATGACCAGCAGTGGACTGATATAGGCTGATGATGAAGTAACATAACGTAACATACATTAGGTCAAACAAAACTAATGCAACAAAAATTGATTTGGTTTCGTTTCGTTCGTCATCAGATTATTGACACTAAACCTTCGATCAAAAATAAGTAGTTCGCGGCCGGCGAAGCCGGAAATTTTTGATCGAAGCACTAAACCAATAAAATTATAATATGTACATATAAATAAGCAGGATTTACTACGCAACAAGATCGCCACAAATTATTATTATTATCAATTATTATGTGTACCAGTTGGAGTTCCGAGTAGAAACGTTGTATAATCAATTTCAATCAAACGCTAACTAAATGTTGCGTATTTCAAAAAAAGGATAATTAATAATTACATTACAACTTGATAAAATTGATGAGGACTTCATGTCGCCGAAACCACTATCGGAACCCGAAACGCTTCGTTAGCGCGATCTAGCGCTCGTCCACTTTTAGCAGCGACATCTAGTTATAATGTGACTACACTAAAAGGAATAGAGTCTGGCTGGCTACTCAACATTCGAGTGATTATATTTGCAAACTTTTTAAATGGCTTATATTTTAATCAAGGATCGCGAGAAGGGATCGCCTCTCGCTGGATTTGTCACCCGGCAAACTAATTTTTTTCTGGACCTTTGGGTACCTACGGAACCCTAAAAATGGGTTCAAAAATAAAATATGTTTTTCATAACTATCTTGTTTTTCTATGATTGATTGATTACCTACTAATAAAAAAATCTTTTATTTCAGATGTGATGACTGTGATCCATAATGTCTTAGAAGAAGAAAGATCTCATTTAGACCTGTGTCGATCGTGATTGATCGAATCACAGAGACTCGATCGCAACCCGTAAGTGAATGATCGAATCCCTAATTCGTTCGTCTATCATTCTGGTGTTTATGCTTGTAAAACCAAAGTGAAACTTATGGTGTCATTGTTAAGGTAGTTTTTTCCCCGACAAATACGAATGATCGATCGTTTGCTCCGCGACCCGTGACCTTCAAAAAGATTTGGCAGTGGCAGGCAAATGTTTCTGGATGATTAGGTCTGAATGTCAAAATGTACTGATGATCTACATAACGTATGTACTTCAAAAGGAACTTTTCCCGAAATGACTGATTTTCTTTAGGTCTTCATTATTAAATGTCGGAAATCCGTAAAGCCTGACACAAAAGGTACACTCGGCTACATTATAAAAACATTATCCTATTACAGCAGAGCAGTATGGAAACAAGCTAAAAAATTACAGGTAGCCCGCCACTATGGAAAACAGTCATGGCAAAGAGATTAAAACCACTACGTTAAGTAATGGGTCTCCGCGACATGATCGAGTCTTTTAGATTCGATCTTTCTTTATGCAAGTTAGGTTGCGATCGAACCCAAAAAATAGATGAATGATGATGAACCCATAGATGAATACTAACTAATAAACATCGAATGATCGAACCGGACGAACCGGTCTCGAAAAATGATCGTTCGACACAGGGCAGGTCTTTCGCATAGTCTTAGATTGATTTTTGAAAAACAACATAGGAAAGGATCAACGTACAGTACTTTTGAACTGGTACTGTACGTTGATTCGTTCCTATTTTGTTCTATATTTTGGGTATCTGAATAGGGTTCTGAAACCGTCTCGCGGCGGGAACGCTTCGATAGCGCCTTCTAATTTGTCTAGTGGCGACATCTAGTTATACTTTAGGGAAATAAATAAGAAGTCGCCGAGCGCTGCTGTGCTGCAGCGGGTAAAGGCCCGTCTGCGACGCAGGAGGTTGTGGGTTCGATGCTCGGCTCGGGATTTTTCATGTACAAACTGCAAACATTTGCAGTTGTAAATATCCGAAAGTCCTTCTATGAGCAAAGATCGAACACTACTATGTTATGCAGGAGGTTGCGGATTCGATTCCCGCCTCGAGACAAATGTTTGTACGATCTGCTTATATTTTTTTGTTTAGGGTGTTCTGGTCGTTTTCTATGTAAAATAAAAATGTATTGTATTATGTATATCAGTTATCTAGTAGGTACCCATAACACAAGCTCTGCTTTTTATGTGATAAAAAGTAGCATTTAGTTTTGTACCAGGCTCAGAATGACCTGTATCATTATTATGCAAAATTAATAGTTTCATCACAGTTCGTTTAGTAGTTTTTCCAAGAAGAAGTCACAAATATCCATCCATCTAAACTGTCAGATTTTTAAAATTATTAAATTTTGTGTCAGGGTTGAATAAAAAAATATATGACAAAATAAACTTTTATTATTATTACCTACTTTCGTTTTTATAAGATTCTAATGGTGAAATAATTTTTCAAAACTGGTAGTCTCAAAGCCTATTCCATTCAAAAAAACAAGTTATTGTGACTAACTATAATAGTTAGTCGTATGGTTTCGTAGATAAGAATGTATTCTATAAAACTGTAGTACATCACTTTGCTCTACTGTCAATAGTTTCCACAGCGTACGCGATATCAGGGAATTATATTCGATGATTATTGATTGTGGTTAAGTAACATTTTGTATATGAATGAAAACATTGAAAGAATGAGTTCATGAATTTTGTTTAATTTTAATTTGTACCGAATTGTACTAGGCCGTTCAGCTAAGGTGTCGTTTTGATATTAGTCCCATTTGCTACTAGGTCATGTTGCTAATAGACCGTAATGCTAATATGCCGTTTAGCTTTTAGGTCGTTCTGCTTTCATGTCCTTTCGATACGAAACGGATTTTTTATGGTATTTTTTTCACACCTTAGGTTACCCCAAGGTGTTATTATCGAAGTTTTCATACGAATCCCTAACTTTTTCAAATATTCTATCGTCTATGTTCATCAGGGATAATGTAGGACTCTAATTCTGAAAGAATTTTTCAAATCGGTCCAGTGGTTTCGGAGCCTATTCAATTCAAACAAACAAACAAATCTTTCCTCTCTATAATATTAGCATTAGATATTATTGCCTACTCACAAGGCGTGCGTCCTCAAGGAGCTCTTATTTCTAAATGTTTTCCCACAGAGGTTGCACTTTGGTCGCGCCAAATGATTCTTCATGTGCATGCGCACTGCGCAACGCGGACAACGAACTGGAAACTTTTAATAAAAAAAATATAACAGGTTCATTTTTAATAATAATAATAAAACATTTATTTCAGAGAAAAAATATTAAAGTAATATTATTAACATAGCTTAGGCAAAAATCAGTCTGAAAATGTTTGTTGTATTTCATAAAATAACAAAATAAATTATAAATTCTATTTAAAATTTTCAACTTTTGAAATCTGTTTATAAACACCATGGCGTAATGATATTATGTCATAATCATAAGGTTTTATTCATTTTTCCGTTAGAAAGTTGAATTGAAACATCGTGAAAACTCAATCAAAACATACAATATAATTGTCGTCCACGGCTGGACACTCATTCATAGGCATACAATATAATTGTCGTACACTCATTCATAGGCCTTCCCTCACTGATACACAATGGTCGCACGCACGCTATGTGAGTAGCGCGCCCTATAGATACCTATAACATAAACAAAGTTTTTATAAACCACTCAGACAGCGACAACACCCCACGCTCCCCCGAAGGGAAGTGAACGATCATCGATGGCTGAAGGTAGACTACCTCCGCCTATCTCACGCTCAGGATGTCGCGCCACATCTCATCAACGTGGTTTGAGTTGGTCTCACATGTTGTGGGTACCTGAGGAAGAGCTTACTATAGAAATGATCCTATGAAGTAAGGTCTTGACAAATGAAATTCACTTCGGAGGAGTCGTTCCGCGCCGTGCGTTCTCGTCAGCGCGATCTAGAGCTCGTTCACTTTTAGTAGCGACATCTAGTTATGCGCGGGGCCGGATTGGTTTGGGTGACGTCACTGCGTGCTTATTTTGTAAGCATAAAGAAATACCTACCTAAACTTATTGACTTTGGGTTTGAGAATTGGTCTACGCAGGGCCTCACGGATGTCCTGATGATTATATTTTATGAAAAACTAAAAAGGTGCAAACATATGCTATTTCATACCTAATGTTTGCAAAATTTCAATGGGTTATGTTATGTTATGTTACACGGTCAGTACTATCATGATATCGTACAATATAGGCGTACGACCTTCGATAAAAGTAAGAAAGGTAAAATAAGATGGTAATGCCTCATCTCCCTTTTTACTTTTATCGAAGCGTAGGTACGACCAAAGATTTAAATCTTTGCGTACGATACGACCCAGTGAGAAACCCGAGCACATTTATGTCACCGTGCACAGCTTTATCTCATTGTTTAGAGACGGAAAAAAGTCTTGCAAGCAAATATTCTTCTCAATGTAAAGAGACTCTTCCTTTCATCATCATCAGTCTACCTACAATCTACATATTATATTAGTCCACTACTATAGGTGGTCAAAACAGGTAACCTACCAACAATGATATACCTATATTACTTTCAGGCTTTCAAGGAATTCACTAAATATTTGCGTAAATTCTTCATTTAGGAGGGCCAATTTCCTATCGTGACTCAAGCAACCGATACAAGCTGTAACGTTGGTCGTATTTTATTGTTGTCATAGGCCATCAGCATTTTTCATTCAAAAAAGACGAAATTAGCTTCTTCGGTTGGGATTGTTTGTTTTTATTTTTATTTACCATTACCTACCATACTTTGGAAGCTATTTCAACTCATCACCTGCATTCCTTTCTGTTGTTTTATAGGCTATTTACACGATTCGCTCTATTTATCAGTTGACTTTGCTTGATCGAAACATGGAAACCGGTAAAGTTATTTTCGAAGCGTATAAATGAATGGACATCACTAAGCCAACAAGGTTGCGTTCTGTGTTTTTGCACATCTATGATTAAAGCTCAACTCATTCATTTGATTATTTCCATTCGCTCAAACAATAATCATTCATTCATTCAGTAACTTTGTCAACAATGGACGAAAGCATTTCTCAAAATAAATAATTTTATTTATGAAAATAACCATGTAAGCAAGCAAATCGACATTCGAATCAAATGTGCGAACATCAAAACCGGAATCATGGAGGATATGTGTACGGGATGTCTTTCTACAGGCCGAAAATTGTTATATATTGGAGACACAGAATATTACCATATATACTCGCAAATTATGAATGAAATACCGGTAAGTTTTGTATAAAAACGTAATAAGAACACGGCAAAATTCAACGTATATCACTTTCAACTGCTACCTAAGGTCATAAGTGACTTTTAAACTGAAACATTTAGGTTGCATTTTATGCGATAAACAATGTTATTTTATTACCCATGCAAACAAAAACAGTTTTTTTTTAGTTTTTGTGCCTCATGTAGCCTCCTAATTGCTAAATGCTATGTTCGTTAACTATAGTGCTATAGGTGTTCAGAAGAAAGTATTAACAATAACTAGTTCTGATAATACAAAGCTAATAAATATCTACCTATTTCTGCGAAAGTGAGCAGGTTATTTAATATAATACTTAAACCTTAGGTCAAAGTCCTTGTAGAATGTTTTGTTTACAAATATTCTACATGGAGTGTGGCTTAGGTATAGCTGCGAAGCCGGTTGTAACGGGTAGCCAGTCTAAATACCCACCCGAAGAAGGTTGCGATTGTACATTGCACAATTCTATTACAAAACAAAAAACATCATGTTTGTAGTTTCGGTTTTGTGTCTAATAAAACAATTTATTTCTTTCAAAAAAGATATCCCTCTAAATTTTTATAAAAATAGGTACTGTGAATGGTTAGGTCCCATTTAGAAATTTTGCGATTGAGTCATAAAATATCTACTTTTCAATGATCAAATTTCACAATGAAAACATCAAAAACAAAATGTTTTATGCAGATATATTCTTATATCAGCAAAGAATACAAATAAAAATTATAATATGTTATGTATCTTGTTAAGTATACAACCTGTCAGTAATATGTTGTGTATCTCCACTCCAGGTATACGACCTGTCAGTAATATGCGTGCGAGTGTGCTGGGAGTGCTGCGCGCGGCTGCGTGGCTTCCATCTCTTCAGGCAGAGAGCTGTGAGGAGTCTGACGGAGTTAATGCAGGTAAAGCCGGAAACACACTATTGACACGCGACATAGAAATTCAACACGCGCCGCATTATACCAGATCGCGTAGTGTTTGAAAAATGTGTGCTAATGGCAAGGCACATTGTTGAAACGCAACACGAGGCAATGTGTCGACACCTCATTAACATTAGAACATTTTTTCGTGTCGGGTGTTTATAATGATCACATTATCAGCAGTATCATCTGTTAGTTAAAAATGCGCGCCTCGACAAAATTTGTCACTTGTTTGTCTCGCTCTTTTTGGTGCAAATATGAAACAAGTTCACGACAAAACGAACGTTTTGATTTAACTCGATACACATCGCGTTTTGTTAGGTCGCGTGGCGTTTCAATAGTGTGTTTCCGGCTTAATAGTCCGAATTCCTACTACACTTTTCTAGTAATTGACAGTTCGGTTCATGACAGCTTGGTACATCTCAACATCCCTGCCTGCTTCTTTTTATCCGGCCAACTGCAACCTGGGTCTCTTCAAGACAAGAGAAAGTCACATGAAACAACACACACACACAACACAACACTTTGAATAAGTGTCTCTTAGGCTCGTATTATAAAAGCATGCTCAGTCATCGAGCTCTACTTGAGTGATGCTTATGTCTAGTTTTGAGTGAATACTAATTTTCAAACAATGCTTGGGAGCTCATGTCAAAATCTACACTCACTCAAGTAGCCGTCAAGAGCGGATTTCCTCCGTCCACGCCTTCGAGTAACTGCTTAGACATATTATTGAACGGTTACCAAGCATTACTTGAGTAATTAACGCTTGAGTAGAGATCACGTAATGACTGCATAAGTAATGCTTGGGGAAGCTTTCATAATACGGGCCTTAGACTTTCATGATTTATCGTTAGTCACGTCATCTCTTATCATCAGGTGATAGTTATGGTGGCCAAAAGAAAAAAATAACCAGGGTTGAAGAAGTCGACAACTTTATTTCTTTAGGCTTACAAAATGAGCTCTTTATAGCCCGCGGGTTTGCACGCGTTCTTTCGACAACAAACACAGGATTACCAAGCTCAGGCAAAATGTTATAGTTTGCCATATTTATTTTTTAGTGCACATAAGTCTTGTCTTTTAACGTGAGTTTCTTTGAATAAATTTTATTTATTTATTTTAGTTTCTATGGAAACGTTGGAAACGTTTTCTATCCCATAGGAACTGATTTATGGGATAAAAGGTCTTATTCCAGGCATAGAACTACCTGTACGCAAAATTTCAGTCCAATACGTTGAGTAGTTTTCGCGTGAAGACGTAACAAACATCTATGAATCCAAAATGTCGCAATTTTTAATATCAGTGTGATTAATAACTTTATCATGATTTCAGCAAACGCCGCTCCACTCAACCTCCCCACTCTCGTACCAACCACAGCACAACTTCAGCTACCCGGAACATCCCCCGGATTGCTCCCAACACCTCCAAGACCCCCCGGACATGTGCACGGATGTGGTTGTCAAGACAGAAGACGATGTGAAGTGGTCTATGGAACATTGTGAACCGGAGCCGTTTGCTGATGCATTGTCCCCAGAGCCACTGTCTGAAGATAACAGTGATAAGGTACTTAACAAACTTTGTTGCTCATATCCACCCGCGAACACGCCCTGGTACACCTCCAATATCCCCAAGACTACACAGAACACCTCCAACATCCCTACGACAGCTTCAACACCCCAAGGACTACCCCGAACTCTTCCAGGTTAAGGACCCCAGGACCTTAAGGACATAATATACTTATCCGTTAATAGCCACACCAAAGTAGCAGAGGAGATTTATATTAATATATTAATAAATATCAAAATCAAATAAAACCACTATAGTATGTGGAGACTTCAATATTGACCATTTAGAAGTTTACTCCCTCATTACTAGACCAATCTATTAAATTCTTTTTGACGACCTCTGTGGCGCGGTGAGCGAAGGCCGACACAGGAGGTTGCGGGTTCGATTCCCGCCTCGCGACAAACGTGTGTACGATCTGCAGACATTTGTTCATGGTGTTCTGGTCGTTTTCTATGTAATAAAAAATATCTATCTATGTAATGTATAATATTATGTATATCAGTTATCTAGTACCCATAACACAAGCTCTGCTTAGCTTGGGGCTAGATAATGCTGTGTGTATTGTCCAGCATTATATTTATTTATATTATCTTATACAAGTGTTTTTCTTTCCAAAGCCGTTAAAAAAGAAGAAGAAAACTAAACTCAACCTCAAAACGAACAAAATCAAAGTGAAGAAAAAACGGAAAAAGAAAGCGGCAACTATAGACACAGAAGACAATTTAAACGATGTTAAAATGGAAGAAAAGGATTACAAGGATAGCGATAGAGATAAAGAGAGTGTAAGGGAGAAAGAGATACCGCCAGTTGTAGAACAAACTGTGGTGGAATTGAAAATACTTAAAGAAGTAAGTGTTTTCTTTCTATAAAAGTCCTAACCAAAAAAAAATTCTAACCAAAAAAAAGATTCGTAATTCGAGCATATTTCCAACATAACATGTTGTTTTCTGTATTCGAATGGTCTATATCTAGGTCCCTGGTTGTTTTTTTAAAATAATACACACCTATAATGAAATGTAAGCAGAAATGTGCAAAATGTAATTTTGCATATTTTTACGTCGAAAATGATAAGTTTACGTCCTATTTGTTTTGTAACAATATCTTACGTTTTGTTTGATAAGGAACATAGCTTATATTGTCTAGTTACAGAATAACAACACAATGTAGTAAATACAAAAAGTTTTCAGTCATCATTTTTGGTATTACGGAACATAATAATTTACGAATTGAAGTTGCGAGCAGCTGTCGCCGGATCCTTAATGTTTTCATTTCAGCAGTATTTATTGAATATTTCAGAAACTACCAGTGGTCAAATTGAAACGCGGCGAGGCGACGGCGACGGCGGCGGAGCGGCCGCAGTGTCCGGAGTGCGGGAAGGTTTTCAGCAGCAAGAAAACATACAGATACCATCTCAAGTGAGTATACATACTACATAGTTTATTTATTAACTAGCAGCACCGCGCGGTTTCACTCACGTAGTTCCCGTTCCTGTGGGATTTCAGGAATAAAAAGTAGCCTATGTCCTATTCCAGATTATAATTTATCTCTGAGCCGAATTTCATCCAGATCCCATCAGCTGTTCTGGCGTGATTGAGTAACAAACATCCATCCATCTAATCTAAACTTTCACATTTATAATATTAGTGGGATAACTATTGTGTTACAGATAGATATTTTTTATCTTATTATATAAAGGAACAAGCGATTATCTGGGGACAACGCCCAGCCGAACCGCTGAAGGTAGAAAGCTGAAATTTGGAGGGTAGGCACCTCTTAATACATAAACTCCCGATAAGAAGGGATTTTTGGAAATTCCACCCCTAAGAAAGTTAAGTTAGGGTAAGTTAAATTAAAAAAACTTCAACTCCCCTTGGTTGAATTATTTTTTTGGTGTTTTTTGTAACTCTTTCACCAATGGCTCGATTTGCTTGAAACTTACAGAGAATACTAAAAATATAAAATTATTGAACACGTGTTTCAGGATTTTCCAAAAATTTCCTGAAAATGGGTTAAATCGGGTTATTAAAAATTTGTTTGTGGTTCGTAGTTTGGCTCAGAATTGAAATGGCTGTAACTTTTTACGAAGTTTATGTCCATACAAAGATTTGTATGTAGTTTCTATTAGGTTGAAGAGCAATACAAACCCTATTGTCTACGCGAGCGAAGCCGCGGGCGGAAAGCTAGTTATATGTACATATAAAAGGATCTGAACACCCGGAACAAAAACCTGCAGATCGTACGAACATTTGTCCCGAGGCGGGAATCGAATGAATAATAGTATTTATTTGCTTAAATATAGGTTAACAATGGTGGTTTTAAAATAGAGTATCTCTTTATTTATTTTGTTAAAAGGTAATATTTTTATTTACTTATTTACAAAAAATTACAATATACAATACAATAATAATTACAACTAATATTTACACTTAAATCTATTTTCTAAAAATCTAAGCCGTCACCAGAAGGCAAAGTGCCCAGAATGCTGGCAGCATTGCCACGTTGAATGGCAATGCTAATTCGTTGACCGAAATAAAAGCCAGCATTCCGATCACCTGTGGACTCTATTAGGAGTTTTGTTAGATCTGAGTATCACTATATTTCACTTGTTAGTCGTGCAAATGTAATTTATAATTATAATATAGGTACATTGTAGTTAGAGTAAATCTATCATAGTTATAAAAAATATATCTTTATATGCTATAAAAATATATCGAACCCGCAACCTCCTGCGTCGCAGGCGAACCTTCGCCCGCTGCTCTACATCGTCGGTTAAAAATAATTTATTATAACATCGAAGATAATATTTTGTTGTTCCAGTGTTCTACATAAAGGCCAGAACCGGTATCCTTGCCCACGCTGCGGGAAGGTGTACCAGTGGAAGTCCAACCTGGGACGGCATATGAGGAGTCATAAGGTACGATACGGAAAAGAAGTAGCGGGATCCGTGTGGTGCCGGCTTAGTGTTTACACCACCCCAACTCTTCCCGTGGGTGTCGTAAGCGACTAAGGGACATACACCGGGGGGCGGGCAGCTGCGCCTCTTGCAGAATAGATCTACCACCGAACTGCGATCCCCAACCCGCATGCCGAGCATGGGGATTATGGGCATTACCTACAGGAGATAAAAGATGATAAGGCATCTTATCATCTTTTATCGATTTTCGATCGAAAAATCGACTATCTTTTATCGATAATCGATTTTTATCGAGATAAAAATCGATTATCAGGGGGAGGCCAGCCATAGTTTCGTAAAAAAAAAAAACAGTATATTCTAAGGTTATTTTCGCGAGAACTCATAATAAAACACTGTTTTACCGGATTGATCGCGTATATTTTATATTTTGTTTATAACCTGACGTTTCGGAGGCTTTTCAGCTTCCATGGTCACAGGCAGACTCAGAAGACGTCAGGTTATAAACAAAATATAAAATATACGCGATCAATCCGGTTAAAACAGTGTTTTATTAAAAAAACATACGTAATTTATTAATTACATCATTTATAGTTTGTTACAGAGTTTTGGGTGAATCGAAACAAGAAATGATAACTTTCATAGAAAATTTACCACACTTTTTAACCCCCTCAGATGTTAATTTTAAATCTGAAAAATAGAATTAGATTAAGGCCCGTATTATGAAATCTTACTCAGTTATCAATCGATGCTTGAGTAACGCTTTTCTATGGTATAAACGTCACTCAAGCATAGATCTACGACTGAGTAAGCTTTCATAATACGGGCCTTAGTGTTATTCTAGAACCCTAACTATCTACATACCAAATTTCATCTAAATTGGTTAAGTACTTACGGAGATACGTGGTAACAAACATTCACTCAAACTTACGCATTTAAATAGTAGGAATTTTTAAAAACTCCGATATCAACTAATAACTACAAAATGTGGTTTACAGGCGGTGGACGACGGTGAACTGTTCTGCGCGGTTTGTGACAAGTCATTCGCGTCCGTCGCCACCTACAGGCAACACCTGCGACTGTCGAGGAGCCATGTACCTGAGGCTGAGTTCAGGTAACCAATAGTTCTAATTAATAGATAATAAGCAAAAACTTAATTTTTGAGCGTAAGCTCAAAATTCAATTCAAAATTCAAAATGCTTTATTTCCTTTAGACCTTACAAGACTCTTGGACACGTCACAAAACTCAGATTACATATGTAAAACTAGGAAATAAAGTGATCACTTTGATTTTTTGTTCACTTCAATCTTTTTAAGGTAAAGTAAAGAAGCGAACAAGAAACCTTTACCTTGTTAGAGTGTTAGTTTTCGAGTTGGAGCAAAACGCTGCTCTGCCCTGTCCCGCTCCTATGAACGCGAAATCCTATGCCTATTCCTTTTCACAAAATGGCGTCGTAGGTCGCTCCATCTTAATGTAAATAGTTTAGTTTATTGATAGACACCTAATTAATTAGGTGTTTAAAGTTAGATAAGCATAAAGAGGTGCAAATATGCAGGTCTCGACAGAGCCTACTCATTTGCTTCCCTTGGAGTCGAGACGATTACGAGACGGTACCCCACGGACCCTAGGTTCGTGGGGTACTCCGGGCGAGGCTCTCCGGGTTTTCTAAAAATTATCTGTGCGTCTGGTCTATGCGACGCGTGACCCGAGAGCTGGTGAGTATCTGGCGCAGCGAATCAGCATTGCCATACAGCGGGGCGATGCAGCCAGCGTCTTGGGCACGCGCGCGACTGGTATTGATATGGATCAGTTGAGCTACTTGTAGATTGTTTGCAACAGTCAGCAGTTAGCGCAATTGTTTCAATTGTCAATACTAGTTTTAATCTAGTTCTATTATTTGATTGTAATTTTCTTTGTTAATAAAGCTGTTTTTATTTATTTTATTAATATGAATAACGTGTTTCGTTTCAGTTTCGCGTGTGAAGAGTGCGGCAAGAGGTTCGTGAACAAGACGCGCCTCCGCGACCACATCGACTGGGAGCATCTCAACAGGATCAAGTTCCGTTGCCAGCTCTGCGATAAGGTGATTACCTTATCGCAATTAATAAATAATGCTGGACAATTCAAACAGCATTATCTAGCCCCAAGCTAAGCAGAGCTTGTGTTATGGGTACTAGATAACTGATAAACATAATATAATACATAACATAGACAGACATTTTTTATCATACATAGAAAACGACCAGAACACCCTGAACAAATACCTGCAGATCGTACACACATTTGTCCCGAGGCGGCAATCGAACCCGCAACCTCCTGCGTCGCAGGTGGACCTTTGCCCACCGCACCACAGAGGTCGTCAATGATAATGTACACCATTCAATGTCGTTTTATTTGTTCGCAGCCGTTCAAGTGCCACACGTCTCTGTATGTCCACACACAAAACGTGCACGTCGGGAAGGAGAAGAAAGACAACCTGTGTCACGTTTGCGGGAAGAGCTATCAGGTGACCTACCTTTATAGTCTTTACTATTAGCCCATTTCACCTAGGAACTGTCCCAGAAAAGTTCACATTAAGCTACATTTGAATAAGTTGTCAATGCATTTTTGCATGACATAAACTTAATAATCCAATTTAGTTGATTATAATAAATAACTAAACGAAAAAAAATAAAAAAAATATGTAAGGGGTCTCCCATACAACATACGTGATTTTTTGTCATTATTAGTTCATAGATAACGGAACCCTTCGTGCGCGAGTCTGACTCGCACTTGCCCGGTTTTATTTCTTCTACAACGCGGACTACATTTTGTTAGATCTGAAGAATGAAAATATTTAGTTACTATTCCTATCGGAGAAGGTTTCGCGTGGGATTGTACATGTTTAATTACAATTACGCGTAAAACATCTGATAGGAGAAGGTATTGTAACTAAACATTTTTATCTTCGCGGGTTCGAATCCCGTCGAGATCGTAAATTTTTGGGATTTATTAATTTCTTAGACCCAGAGTACTATAATAAATAAAAACCTTAGAATTTTTATCTTTATATTTTGCAATAGATTTCCAAAAAGTAACCTGAATCTATTATTTATCTTCAAACACCTTTATTTATTCTATAAAAAAAGAAGATCAAAACTGAACCTGGATACCAAATCGGTCCACCATAATCTAGTCTCTTATTGCAGAACGCGGCCAAACTGAAATACCACATAACAGCGATGCACAGTGGAGAGACTCCCTACCGCTGCGCGCACTGCGCCGCCGCCTTCGGGTGGTACTCCTCTCTGTACAGACATATGAGAGAGGTGCATTACAAGGTAACATCATCAATTTAAACATAATATGTATGTATGTGTGGATGGATGTTTGTTACTCAATCACGACAGAACGGCTGAACGGATCGGGATGAAATTTGGCACAGAGATAGATTATAGTCTGTAATAGCACATAGGCTTTTTATATGAAATTGGTTGTATTTGTTTGTTTGTACTGAATAAGCTCCAAAACTACTGGACCGATTTAAAAAATTCTTTCACCATTAGAAAGCTCACTTTTCAGGGAATGACATAGGCTATGTTTTATTCAGGAATTTCCACAGGAACGGGAACTACGCGGGTGAAACCGCGACGCGCTGCTAGTAATAATATATAATGAGCGTTTTGTTATTAACACCTATTATTAAATTGAGTCTACGGTTAAATAAATAAATAACCCTTTATTATTATTTCTTTCAGATGAAAGGAGTCGGTAAAAAGGCGAAGAAAACAAAACAACGCGGAGAACCACCTCAGTACGCGCCCCTGTGAACCTAACCATACTAATCATCAGCAGTCTATGTTAGTCCACTGCTGGACATCGTCTCCTAACTCGCGTCATAGCGCCCTGTCACCAGACGGATCCAGCATCCGTTATTGGTTCTTTTTTTCATAATACCTGTAATGGAATGTAAGCAAATCGCATTTTGCATATTCTTACGTCGAAAATGACATGTTTTTGTCCTGTTTGTTTTGTATTAAAAACAACAATATCTTACGTATTATTTGATAAGGAACATAGCTTATATTGTCTAGTTACAGAATAACAACACAATGTCGTAAATACAAAAAGTTTTCAGTCATCATTTTTGGTATTACGGAACATAATAATTTACGAATTGAAGTTGTGAGCAGCCGTCGCCGGATTCTTAAGGCGGTGGTTAGCGTCAAACTAGCGCCGCCACCTATTTTATCGTATTATTCCGTTTAACAAAAGAAATTTCAATAATCCATCGCACGGTTTGTGATACCTATTATAAGCTTTTTTTTTAATGCCTCTGTAATACTTTTATTCTATTTAGTTTAGCCAGAAAATCGATATTGGTGGCCACCAAAGGCAACTTCGATATTCTGACTAAACGTAACTTCGTTCTCGACTCCAAGGTGAGCAAATGCGTAGGCTCCTTCGAGACCTGGATATTTGCGCCTCTTGAGATCTTCGGCCAAATCTGCCGCCGCATCAGCCATCACGGATGTCCTCGGAAGATTGAAGGTCTTTATTTAATCGTGTTATGATCTAATTAAATTAATGATATTTTTTATAATGAGATCTGAAATAGTATTACCTACCTACTGTGTATATTTAACATTAAATGAATTTACAATAAGTACTTATGTTTTTAAATCTACAAGCAGTGCAGAAATACTTACCTTCTTTTACATATATTATCAAATTCTATAGGTATTCCTTTAAGTACGAGTATGTCTCTCCCCAATAATATTACACTCATTATGTACACTTTCCCATTTGTTTTTTTGTACAATTTGTTGTTTACTGAAACTTTAATTAACTGTCATTGTGCGCTACCTGCTACTGTTTGTAGGAACCGGCGGAAGATCAGCGTTACGTGTATTTGGTCTACCAGTACACGTAACATTCATGCTGAGTCAGTTCCTAATTTGTAACTACAACCCACACACAAAATACCAACCCAATGTACTAGTTTTAAGATTTTGTTTAACTGTGTAATTGGTTGTAGTTAAAAATAAATGCATTTTCTTTCTTTCTTTTAGAAATTATTATCATCCTTATGGTAACTCCTGTTGCCCGGACTCTTATGATTAGTTAAAGATTAGTTATTTTTTTCTCCGCTACACAGTTTATAACTTTTGCGGTAGTCAACCCACATTTATACCATATACAAAATAACAAAAAAAAAACCTTACACAAGCTCTGCTTAACTCGGGGCTAGATAATGCTGTGGGAATTGTCCAAGCATTATTTATTTTATAATAATGCTGGACAATCCACGCAGCGTTATCTAGCCCCAAGCTGAGCAGCGCTTGTGTTATAGGTACTAGATAACTGATATACTTATAGAATACCTACGAACATAGATATTTTTAAAGATCTACGTAGAAAACATCCGTAACAAATATCTTCAGATGGCACAATAAACATTTGCCCTGAGGCGGAATCGAACCCGCAACCACCTGGGGCAAGGAATATGGATTGTATTTTTTTTTAAATTTTATTCGGTCTCTGGTACAGGAATCCCCCCGTCGTGAAAATTATTGGTTAGGTAACGTTAAATTTTGGCACCTACTGTGCAAGAAGGCGCAGTATGAAAACTGCGCCTTCAGACAATCGGATCGGCAATAAAAATCGTAAACGCCTTCCGACTCGTACTTCTTGCTTTTTGTCGTACGACAAAATGCCTAACGTGTAGGTACTGCCACTTGCCACACTCACAAAATGTATGGCACAAACGCCTTCCGATAGTCGGATCAGAATATCTAAGATATTCTGATTACACAATTTCATCCGTCCGACAATCAGACAAAAAATCGGAGTGTGCGGCCGCCCTTTCGATGTTTCGATCAAGGATAAATAGCCTAAAAAAAACAGAAAGGAATGGATAAGAGTTAAAATAGCTTCTTTAACAATGTATGGTAAATAAAAATAAAAACAAACAACCCAAACCAGAAGCCAACGAAGCTAACAATTTCGTCTTTTCTGAATGAAAAATGCTGAAATAGACGAAAATATGACCAACGTTACAGCTTGTATCGGTTGCTTGAGTCTCGATAGGAAATTGACCCTCCTAAATGAAGAATTTAGGCAAATATTTAGTGAATTCCTTGAAGAGCCTGTAAGTAATAATATTGTTGGTACCTCTTTTGATCACCTATTGTCATGAGCTCGGGTTTCTCACTGGGCCCTAGGCAAGGCATGCGTAAGGTCAAAGCTAATAGTCAAAGGGCCCTTCACAGTGATATATTAAATAATAATACCCAAATAATGCTCGACAATTCAGACAGCATCATCTAGCCCAATAGTAATCTTCCAAAACATAAATCAGCAGATATTGTCCCTAAACCGGAATTGAACCAGTAACCGCCTGCGTAGGCAGACCTCTACCCCTGTACCACTGCTCATACTATTTAGTTTAGCCATTGTAATCCAAAGGCATTTATTGATCCAAGTGAATACTGTTATAGGACCATCGGTGGCCCAAATCTCTGTGTTTTGAATGCTTAGCCATTGTTCAACGTGTTTATGAGTTCAAGAAACAAGTTAAGCAAGCCAACATTTATCTCTGCAGCTATGTGGTAAGCCTTGTCCCACTTTTTACACTCAGTCCTGTAATTAGCTGTTAAGCTTGTAAAAGAAAGGCAGTTCGGTATTTTATTGAGGCAAATGCAGTACTTCAAGTTCTTAATTAATAAGAAAACTTAATTTTTAAATATTGATTTACTAGAAAAATCCACTTTAAAAACATTGTTTACAACATTTCTTGGGTATAAACTTAAAGACTTCCGTGGATACAGCATCAGTGACTTTGAACTGTAGATGGTTGTCCACCTTTGGCGTTCACACTGCACAAGCTTAGCATTTCGTCGAGCCTCCTGGGAAGCACCTTCTTATGTCAATATCAGTAGACAGGAATCAGGTTAGGTTAGTTAGGCAAGAGTATTCTTATTTCTACAGATGGTCCGTTAGCATGATTTTTGCTAGGATTGCCAGCCCAACACCATCCAGAAGCGCAGAATCTTCCTGGGGGCTCTTACAACATCGCATCATGATACATTTCATATTTTAATGTTCAGTTTGTCTGTTACTCAGAAACTACAAACAAGCTTTCCTATTCCTTGATTACTTATTTTTAAAGTTGTGTCAATTTGTCAGAATATAAATGTTACAATTAATGTCATAGTAAAATCTCTATTTATAAATAGTATACCTAAAAAGGCGTGCAAAAATTTAATTTTATATTGTGACTAATTTCGTTTAGGATCAACTCGCGTTTAGTGTAGTCTGGTTATAACTAGATGTCGCTACTAAAAGTGGACGAGCGCTAGATCGCGCTAACGAAGCGTTTCGGGTTCCGATAGTGGTTTCCGACGTACGCCACACTTGGTAACCTTCTGTAAATTATTCCACACTTTTTCATAAAAGTATATTTTTGTAACGTTGCTAGTCAACGTCTTATGTAAGTTTTCATACTTCCTGGATTTATAACGTAGTGGTTTTAATCTCTTTGTTGGATTGGGTTATGTATGTATGTATGCCTATAACGTAGTGGTTTTAATCTCTTTGTGTATGCCCGCGGCTTCGCGCGTCTTGTGCGTATATAGGTACCTAATTCATTCATAAAATTAATATCGAAATCACTTGCATTATCTTTTATAGACACTTGCATTATCTTTTAATGAATGAAAATACGCAACACGTTAGGACTGACATAGTTTTCCATAAAATCCTGTTAGAAAGACTATGATTTTGGCATAAGGGGCCCTGCTCATGACTGGTTTCGTACCTACTACCTTACTTATACAATACTGACCACCTCTGTGGCGCGATGGGCGAAGGTCCGCCTGCGACGCAGGAGATTGCGGGTTCGATTCCCGCCTTGGGACAAATATTTGTACGATTTGCAGGTATTTGTTCCGGGTGTTCTGTTCTGGTCGTTTTCTATGTATAATAAAAATTATCTATCTATGGAACGCCAACAGCGTAGGTATACATAGAGCATTCTTATAGCTAGGTAGATTATATAAAGCAAGTTCTAATATATACGCTAATAACAGGCGGACACAACATTGTTCAAAAATATTAAAAACTAAATAAGCTATCTATTAACATAATTATATACTATACTACATCATCATCATCCTGACTCTACAGCCGCGGGTGGGCCTTGGTCTGGTCGAGTAAATTTCGCCAACCGATCCTATTCTTGGCTTTTTCCTGCCAGCCGGTCACTCCAATTGCTTTTAAGTCTTACTATTTTTATACTACGAGTATACTAAATATTGAGATCAAATCAATGATGTTGAGTTTTAAAGGGTGCAAGCAACACGACTTTGTTTAAAGCCTGTAGGTAGGTGTGCGGTGGAGTAGTCCACAATAAATACACTCCTACAATGATACAGGGTTATTGGTAAATTAGTGTCAATACGTGAACTGCAGGTTGAGCCCATCATCACAAACACGTTGGTGAAGACGCCAGGTCTTAATTCTTAATTTTGGTATTGGTAATGGGTACCCCCGCAATTCAATAATCGTTCATTAGAGAGGTTTTATTTGAAACTCAACATAAAAACATTTCTGCCCTGAATTAACAGAAGATATGAGAGTGAAAGATCGGTCTTAAGTAACTGGTTGGGTTACAGACAAAGATGTTTTTTCATTTAGTATCTGTGACTTATATATTTTTTTAGAATTTAGTCTTGGTGCCTTCACGAACGTGTTTGTGATGATGGACAGGACCTGCAGTTCACGTATTGTCATGTCACTAATTTACCAATAACCCACAGCTGGACATAGGCCTCTGAAATTAATTATAAGATCGACTTTAATTGAATAAGCAACACCAATTTAGATTTTTCTTCTGTTTCAGGTTCACCCACCAACAAAATCACTATCCAAATTGGAATTGAAAAATATTTTCCAATTAGATATTTTGGGTAATGTACATACAGTGAAAGACAAAAATAATATTATCGTAGATATAAAAAGCGAAACTGACTACAGAAATGACAATAGCTTGATCAAATATGAAAGCTTTGATCAAAAATCAAGCTCCATTCATGATTCAAACATCTTTGATCAAGATTCAATTAAATCAGATCATAAATCAAGCAAAATCATCGGAAATCTCACGGAACCTCTCGCTTTCATAAAAATGGAAGAATCAAACGTAGAAATGGATTTTGATGAACAGTTTGAAATGGATAAACCAGAATTGAAGGTAATTTTATATTTTCTTATCGTTATCGACTACACCAGAATGCCGTGGCGGTTGCGACGTAATAATCGACCCCTACCTACATCTCAGTCCGTGGATGTCGTAAGACCCATTTAAGGGAACCTACACAGGACAGACAGGACATTCCTTCTGAGTATTATTAACACCACTATTGGGCAGTGAATGCGTTAACGACAGACATCATCAGCCTCTCACCCTGAGGATGTCCTTAAGGTGGTTTGTCGCGGGTTGGCGCGAGATATTTTTTTTTGTGGTTTTTAATTATTTTTACTATACGAGTAAAAGTTATTTGCCGCAAAACTTATTGACTCAAATTCAATAAGTTAATTTCTTTAGGCTTACAAAATAAGCATTAAGACAAGTACAATTTTATACATAAACAGTTTTATAAATAGTAATTATTATTGAATAAGAAATAAGGTGTTATCGATTTTATTCAATTAAATTTTTTTGTCCACTAGTGGAAGAAGTGAAAAATAAACCACTAGTAAGTTTATTGAGGTTTAAAGAATATTTATTTTCTCAAAAAGAAATTAACATTTCACATAACAGAAAAAACATTTTTAACGTTAGGTATCTTAAATAATACTTCGAGCAGCCAAACAATTTGTTTTGGAATTACCTACCTATAGTCAAAGTTTTTGTAATACAAAAGATTTACAATTTTCAAGTAACAATTACGTAGTCATACAAATAACAAAAAGAAGAAGATTTAACACTGATACATGTACTACATATACACTAATACAGGTTTATTTTGCTTATCTAAGCACTCGCACTTAGCCGTTATTGACCTGTATCTACAGGTCAATATTTGTATAGAACTAACTGCTAAACTGAACATTGAGATGAATTTTAATAGTAAAACAAAAATCTTTTGCAGGTCAAAAGTGCTTTTTCTGATTCGGACGATGAACCTCTAACCATGAAGTCAAAGAAATACAAGAAAAAACGGAAACGGAAGGAAAAAATTGGTAAATGTCAATCGATACATAAATTCTACAATTTTATTAACTTTAAATAAGAAATGCAAAATGTAATGGGTAATTTTTTTTACTTTTTTCAAAATACATATTTCATAAAGTATAAGATTTTCAGAAATTTCAAATACTGTTTTGAAATGTACAAACCCCATACATTTTATTTGATACTCAAGGTGCTTCACTAGGTCTCTTTTAAAATTTCGACATCACAATCTGTTCAAAAAAATTTCATTTATATATTTCTTTTTATCTTTTAATCAGCAATGGGGTACAAAATGTATTATAATTCAAAGTTCAAGTTAAAAGCTGCTGTAGTTACTGAGATATTCAAGAATGAAGGATGACGGACAGAGCGAGACCTTAAGGTGGGCCTGAACCTCTAAGATCCCATACAATAGTAGATTGTTTTACAAGGGACTAAACCATCCCATTATATACGAGGTTGTTATACTCCCGAGCGTAGCGAGGGAGGATGACAAGACCGAGTTATAATGGGTGGTTTTGGCCCGAGTAAAACACTCTACTTTTCACTTCGATTGCGAGAAAATAAAACAATTCAAAATTAGACAATTTTCAGAAATTTTATTAAAAATTAAATGTGCAGTTAGAGCAATTTTGAATGTTTAGTGATATGTTTTTCCCGGGCAATTTTATTTCGGTTCTCTGTGATTGGGATGTGTGTGTAATATTTTGAGTTGATTGTTGTGGAGTAAAAGTTGGAGAGACTCGACTCATGCTTGAGTTTCGTGCATTATTAAGATCTGAGTGCGGCTTCAGCTGAGTTGACATATTCATCCAATCCCGCGATGTAGATGCTTGGGGTTCTGTAATGTTTGGTAGAATATTGATTCCTTCCGTAATCCGCTGCGTGACGTGATACTTGTTTTGTATAGAGTCCTCTATATAACCTTCAGCCACTTGATCGGACCTCCATCCACCGTGCCGTTTTAATGTCGTTATATTCGCACCCGAGTCCGCCAACAGAGTCGCGGATGTTCTGCGGAAACAATGGCCCGTGTAGAGTTCCGGATTTGGTAAATTTAGATAAGTGGCAATATCTTTAGGCATGTTACCAAATTTATTTTTGCCTATGACTTGCCTTGTGCATTTACCATTTTGATAATTTAGAAAAAATCTTCTCGTTGAAACATTAGTGGGACGTAACTCCTGATAGGCTTTAACTATATTAAGGTATTCTCCACTGATGACAAATTTACGCTCTTTGTTTGTTTTCGTGTTCGGCAGACTCACAGCTTGTAGGTTTGTATCCGTTTCTACGTCTTCTAGCGTTATATTAGCAAGCTCTATTCCTCTGCATGCACCGCTGATTCCATAAATTAAAGCAACCTGTTGAACAAAAAAATAAGTGTGTTATTAATCGTAATAACCTAGGTACATAATTTAGGTATGTAGGTAGGTATCTATTTATTTAGTTTGAGTTGAGTACATAAGTAGTAGGTTACCTTTGTTGCCAAGTATTGTTTATTTGGAGCGTTATTTAAAAATGTTTCGATTTCTTGTGTCGTGTTGTCGGCAACAGATTCATAATTATTTCTTTGCCCTTTTCTTCCATTTGCATATTAGCATCTTCACTATCACTTGATGACATTTTTCACGTTCACAATTTGGAAGTAAAAGTCAGGAAGTTAAACGTAAAAGTTTGTGATTTGGAATGAAGAAAATTCTAGAGATTTAGCGCCAATACCATCTTTTTTTTTAAATCTCTATTTAACCCGCAACGAAAGAGTTCGCATTCTACCGTGAAGGGAAGAATCAACCTTCATAAAACATCACCAAGACGGTTCTATTTTCAAAAAAAAGGTTGACGGAGCACCAAGAAGTCGAGTTTTTATGTAAGAGAACGAATGCTTTGTACTGGCTGATGATTTTAGACAAAAATTAAAAAGAAAAATTACTTTTTAGCCCGAGGGATTAAACTCGAGTTTTAGGCCTGCTAAGCTACACTATTATGATACACTTTTCGAGCAAGAGAAGTGAAAACGTACTTTTCGATTCATTTGGAAACTACGTCCCCGATTTTAATGAAATTTTGCAAACATAATCGGATAAGAAATAGCTATGCTTGTATCGTTTCAGTTATCCAAATGAATCGAATAGTACGTTTGTATGGGAACTTAGGGATACATCGCGCAATTCAACATCGCAGAATTGCTTTGTCGATCAATAGAAATGTCGCACTAGCGTACATCGCACATTCGGTGTCGCACATCTGTAATAATTCCTAGGGGTTCAGGCCCACCTTAAGGGTTTAGAAACCGATCTCGAAACCTTAAAAATGAACTTTTAGACATGCACAGTGATTGTATTTACAGAAATAAAACAATTTGATTAATTGAGCTTAGATATTGATTTTACTAAGTAGCTACAAAGGCAAATGTCAATATTCAGTATTGTTCACCCTAAAATTAAAACAAATAATCAATTTTTTTCGCATGTCCTACAGAAAAGGCAACTAGTCGAAAGAGAGAGCCACCGTCTGGCATCGTGAACGACCCACGCGTGGACAAGAAACTCCGAGACCTTAATGTGGAGAGAGGGAACGTCGCTCTGATGCTGTTAACTTGGGAGGAGGTTGGTAAAACACGCACTAGGTACTAAGGCCCGTATTATGGAAGCTTGTTCAGTCATCGATCTATGCTTGAGTAAATCTTATGCCAGCAAAATCGTTACTCAAAGCACAGGTTTAAGACTGAGCAAGCTTTCACAATACGGGTCTAAGCATACTAAGCTGTAATAGTTTCCCTTTTTAACCGACTTCGAAAAAAAGAAATGGTTCCGTGGGAAATGTGCCGTTGTAATATTTATATATATTTTGACGACCTCTGTGGCACGGTGGGCGAAGGCCTGCCTGCGACGCAGGAGGTTGCGGGTTCGATTCCCGCCACAGGACAAATGTGTGTACGATCTGCAGACATTTGTTCAGGGTTTTCTGGTCGTTTTCTATGTATAGTAAAAATATCTATGTTTTGTAATAATATTGTTTAATGTATATCTGTACATACAATAGTACCCATAACACAAGCTCTGCTTAACTTGGGGCTAGATAATGCTGTGTGAATTGTCCAGCATTATTATTATTTAATCGGTAATTGTAATTTTCTTTGTCTATAATACTATATCCATAATAATCTCACATTGGCAGGTTCATGAAGAACGCAGACTGGCTCTACAGGGTGTTCAGTTCACGCGGCACACGCATCGCTGCACACGCTGTATAGTGGGGTACAACCATCTACACAAACTGGAGGAGCATAATAAAAAACATAGTCTAGTAAGTACTGTCTTATATTTTTTTTTTATTGGTGATGGTCAAACGTTTGGCCGCCATCTCACTTGAGTAAGTGATGATGTGCCCTAAGATGAAGCACGATTTCCCAGAAGGAACTTATTCACCCTGGATTTGAAGACTCCAAGATTGTACTCGGGGGGAAAACAAACGCTGGAAGCTCATTCCACTCTTTGGTCGAGCTTACTATGAAGGTATATACAGGGTGTCCCACGGATATGCAATATGGAGGGAATGTACTTTGAATATTGTAGATGGAACATTTTACTGAAAGAAAACAGTATTTGACTTTAAAAAACAATTTAAACTGGTCACACGTGGTACATTCCGGATCGTTGACCTCGATCACGACAACAACCTGACGTCACGTGACGTCATCCAAACAAAACGCTCGTGCATGACTGACGACCGACGACAGCGAGAGTGCGTCACGATGACGTCACACCGCAGTGACGTCATCTAAACCAATCCGGCCCCGCGCATAACTAGATGTCGCTACTAAAAGTGAACGAGCTCTAGATCGCGCTGACGAGAACGCACGGCGCGGAACGACTCCACCGAAGTGAATTTCATTTGTTAAGACCTTACTTCATAGGATCATTTCTATAGTAAGCTCTTCCTCAGGTATCCACAACATGTGAGACCAACTCAAACCACGTTGATGAGATGTGGCGCGACATCCTGAGCGTGAGATAGGCGGAGGTAGTCTACCTTCAGCCATCGATGATCGTTCACTTCCCTTCGGGGGAGCGTGGGGTGTTGTCGCTATCTGAGTGGTTATTGAGTAATGATATTGTTATTATTTAACATAGATTTGTTCTCTATGTATGAGTATGCTGAAGATTTTTTATAATTGAAGGTTGTGTAGGATTATTTTTATTATTTTCTCTGAACGGTCATCAACTAGTTGAGTAAAACCGGCCAAGTGGGAGTCGGACTCGCTCACGAAGGGTTCTGTACCATATCTATAAAAACGGCAAAAAATCACGTATGTTGTATGGGAGCCCCCTTAAATATTTATTTTATTATGTTTTTTAGTATTTGTTGTTAAAGCGGCAACAGAAATACATCATCTGTGAAGATTTGAAATGTTTAACTATTAGTTCATGAGATACAGCCTGGTGACAGACGGACAGCGGAGTCTTAGTAATAGGGTCCCGTTATACCCTTTAGGTACGGAACCCTAAAAACCAGTTGACGTTGTTACTTATGGTTCGTCGAAACGTGTCGTACCGTCGTACGTAGTAATTGTATACCTACTCTTTGGAAACGTAAACTACATGTAGTAACGTTGTAAAACCATTATATTGTGAATGTCGCTGAATAATAACTGTTCCAATAGTTTTATTAGAACGCAGACATACCTACGTAAAAAAATAAAAGCTAAAAAAACTGAAGTTGTTTTCAAATTAAACCTACATAAAAACAAATAGTTTTACGAATAAAATAAAATCGCATAAATTATGATATCAGCGGGACTTGAACCCGCGACCTGCCACCACTGGACCACGCTACTTTTGTTTGGCTGTATGTAATTTTTGTATGTTTGTTAATTTCTCCGTCAATTATGGTTTCATTTTCATCATCATGAAAATTCTTTCGATATTCGATAAAAGATATTCCCGTGGGATAAGTATCTACTTTATTAACAATAAAATAAAAGAACACAATAGAAACAATTGAGATAACTGCAGACTGATGCAAAGAATCTACAGGTAGCTCAACTGGTCCATATCAATACCAGTCGCGCGCGTGCCCAAGACGCTAGCTGCATTGCCTCGCTGTATGGCAATACTGATGCGCTGCGCTCACCAGCTCTCGGGTCACGCGTCGCATAGACCAGATGCGAAAGATATTTTTTTGAAAACCCGGAGAGCCCCGGTACCCCACGGACCTAGGATCTCGACTCCAGGCTCTGTCGAGACCCGCAATAAATATTTATCTACCCAAATATCATAAACCCTCTCTAATGCGTTCAAAAACCATAGGCAATGACCAGCATTACCAACCAACAGAAATAAACGGAACTGTAATGAACTCATAACCTACTGAAAACCGTAGGTTATAGAGTTTAAATTTGGAATAGGTGTCAAATTCAAGTGAGTCTGCTATACTAGTATCTACATTCTAACTATAAATCGCACGACATTTTGATCTCGAGTGACACAAGAATAGTGACTTTGTTCGTTTGTCTATGATTTAAAAAAAAATACAGATATTCGAAACGCCGCCATTTCGAGCTGTCATTTGTTCGTTAGCTTGTTATTTCCAGTTACGAGTAGACAAATTTTCTGGTAAGTTGAATAAGTTCTTTATTTCTGTCGAAAATGAGTGATAGTGACTCAGAACAACTGTCAATGTTAACTACCATTACTATAATAAATAATTTGCTTCTGTATGTGTTCAATTTATTTTTTATTGCATTACACTGGTAACAATGCTGGTCATTTCCCTATGGTTCCTGAACCCATCATAGAGCCCTTATGATATTTGTGTAGATAAAGTAGTGTATGCAACTGTACATAATTAGGCATTACAACACTCGTGTGATGCTATTAAGCTGCTATTAAACCCACACTTGTGTTGTAATGCCCTTCATTATGCACAGTTGCATAAACTACTATTGTGTGTACATACTAAGGAATTCGAATTCGGTATTTAGTTTTTCAAACTATTAAATACTTTTCAGGAGGCCGGTGATGAAGTCTGTGACATCTGCACTATCCGATGTAAAACTAAAGCGGCGCTGGCGTCGCACAAGCGGAGACACAGGGCGAGGTTAGTATCTATTATTATTAGCCAAAAGTATTATGAATTCCTTAGATAAACGTAAAAAAGGGAGATACGGTACGTACTCCCAGCGCTCAAAAACAGTACCGTGTCACAGATGAAATTATGATAAGGTATCTAATTTATCAGAAAATTTAAAGTTTGGTGTATCTACAAATTACACTTACGCGTGAAAATATGTGATGCTTTGGCTTTGTATTTGTTTTGGAGCTATTTGTACACCTGGTAAACGAACACGAGGGCATTGTCGTGGTGTTTTAGTCGAAATCACACAAAAGTATACGTCGTAGCAAGCACACGAAACACAAACGTCACCGCCCGCACCGCCGGTCCGAATATGACTGAGGTGAGAGAACATAGTTGGACCTGACTTGAGCCATACACTTCGAGATGGTAGTACGTCATCTCCCTTTTTTGCTGTCTTTGTTTCTGTCTGTCTGTCTGTCTGTTACGATCTGTTAAAACGACTGAATGAATTGTTTTTGGGAGGGTAACGGTTACGGGGAACATAGACTAATTTACATCCACGAAAAGTCCTTCCGAACGTGGCTGAAACGAACTTGGCGAGTTTACACATATATGATTTTGGTGGGATTTGTTATTCTTTGATAACAGAGAGTTGGACGTTGGAGTTGGAGTTGGAGTTGGACACTTAAATATAGGTAATATGTACACATATTACCGATATTTAAGGTTAGTCACTTATAAGAAATTAATAAATCCCAAAAATTTACGATCTCGACGGGATTCGAACCCGCACCTTCCCCTTCAGCGCAGGGAGTACAATAATAAATAAAAACCATAGAATCAAGCAACGGCAAAACCTCTCGTCAAAGAACTAAATGTAAATTTGGTCTTTGAGCAGAATTGGATAACTTCATTGTTTCCTCTGTAGGTGGCGCTGACGGCGTAAGTGCCGAAAGAACTCCCAAAGATTTTCGGGTCGACTAGATAAGATCACGTAGCTTAGTTGGAAAAAGAGCAACCCTGCGCTGAAGGGGAAGGTGCGGGTTCGAATCCCGTCGAGATCGTAAATTTTTGGGATTTATTAATTTCTTAGAAATTACCCAGAGTACAATAATAAATAAAAACCATAGTTAGTCACTTATGTTCATAGTCTTAATTTTACTATTCTGATAACTACCCGTGAAAACCTTCGATAAGCTTACTGGTAATTATCAATATGTCACTCTGTGTATAAAAGCTTTTGGTTTTCCATCAAATAAATAAATAAAATTAAATCTTCTTCCACAGATGGGTATGTCTGCTGTGCGGGGCGCGCTACTCACAGGCTCACATAGCGTGCGACCACTGCGCACGCGCACACCACGGGACCGCGCCCACGCATAGATGTCCCCACTGCGCACATGTCGCTCCGTGAGTCATGTATATCCGTTAAAGTCCAGAATTCACCCTCACCGTTTTTTAGGGTTCTGTACCCGAAGGATAAAACGGGACCTTATTACTAAGACTCCACGGTCCGTCTGTCCGTATGTCGGTCTGTAAATACTAAAAAACAGAATAAAATAAATATTTAAGAAGGCTCCTATACAACAACCGTGTTTTTTTTGCCGTTTTCATAATGGTACGGAACCCTTCGTGCGCGAGTCTGACTCGCACTTGAACTTTTTTATTGAATGTTTCCAGCTCGCTGTCCGCGCTGCGCATGCACATGAAGAATCATTCGGCGCGACCGGAGTGCAACCTCTGCGGGAAAACATTTAGAGATAAGAGCTCCTTGAGGACGCACGCCTTGTGAGTACATCACAAATAAATTTAATAATGGTATAAATGCCCCGTTTTACCCTTTGGGTACGGAACCCTAAAAAAACTATACTAATACTATCTACTGATACCACATTTATGATATCTGAATTAATAATCTAATTTAGTTGATTAATACTTCCAGTGTCCACCGCGGCGAGAAAGAGCACGCGTGTCCGACATGTGACAAAAGATTCACCTTCAAAAAGCAGAAAGAGATTCACGAACTGACTCATCTCTCCCACCAACATCTGTACTGCCATCAGGTAAATAAATAAATAATAATAAATGCAGGAAAATCCACACAGCCTCATCTAGCCCCAAGCTAGAATAAGAATGCTGGACAATAGGCTATCTGACTACATTAAAAATAAGTTCCAAATTGTTTTCATCCTAGTCAGTGACAACGCAAAGCGTAATCAGGTGATTTTTACTAAAAATATGCCTTTTTTATGTATAAAAAATTACACATTTTTGATACATGATCACGTGACCGAAAACGCTATGTGTTTGATTGGATCGCAAGTGACGTCACACATCCTCAGATTACAGTGTCAATGAGTTCTTCTCGTTAGGTGTGGTGTGGCGCGGTGACGTCATAGCTTGGAACACACATAGCGTTTTCGATCATGTATCAAAAAATGTGTAATTTTTTCCTGTTTTTTTAACTAAAAAAGGCATACTGTTGGCATCCAACAAACTTGACAATTATTATCTATGGATATTTGAGGTTTATGCCTCCTCTACTTATTGATGGAAATGAGTAAGTTCCGCTTCCGTTATAAATTCATTGTGGACTTCTGATTGCTACTCGATACTTGTAACATGTCATTGTGCTCTGGAGAAATAAACTTATAAACTACATAAACTCAGTGTTTTCACAATCCTACAACTCCCAAACAGGCCACCGCAACACATATTTTTAATAATAATCACCTGATTACGCTTTGTTACGTTGTCACAGACTAGGATGAAAACAATTTGGAACTTATTTTTAATGCAGTAAATAGCCTATTGTTAGGTTTTTGTTATAGTGCTTACCCGCACTTTGGGTATCTCTAAGAAATGAAAAAGGTTTAAAATAAATTCCCAAAAATTTTTGAAAATTTTTGGGAATTTATTTTATTTCTTAGCCTTATTGTTCTTAGCCTATTGTTATCAAAAATGTTTTTTTTTAATATTAAAAATGTATTATTGTTTTCAGTGTGACGTGAGCTTCAAGAACCAGACTTCCTACTACCAACACATGAAGTACAGCCTCAAGCACATCGACCCAGCCGATATCAAGTAAATCTCTCTCTCAGCAGGGTCTATAGTGCCTCATCATCATCAGCCTATATCAGTCCACAGCTGGACATAGGCCTCCCCTAATGAGCGCCATAGCGCCCTGCTTGCCGCATCCAGCATCTGCCAGCAGTCTTTCACAAATCATCATCCCAAGCCACCAGGTGGTCGGAGGGCGTCCTACACTACGTTGGCCGAGTCGCGGTCTCTACTCAAGAACATGTTTTCCCCAACGGTTATCGGATTTTCGCGAGATATGGCCGGCCCACTGCCACTTAAGCTTGCTAATTCTATAGTGCCTGAACAGGGCTTATGCGAATCTACTGTTCTAGTTAAACCGAGCCCTGATCAGGTTCCAAACGTGCGTAGGAGTTAATATGATAAGTTGGTAAGTTGAGTAAAAATTTAGTGCACGCTGCAGCGTTCCATACGTGTGAGAACACCGGTCATTAAACTTTGTAGTGTACTATATACAGGGTGGAAAGAATCTATGGGCCCTGGAGGGGAACTACCTTAAATCCTTTAGCTAGCTCATTTAACTGAAAGGAAACATTCCTTTATTTTTAAAATGAAACATAATTGCATTCAAAGATTTTCTAAAAATTCCTTGTCTCACCTGGGAATCGAACCAACTAAAAATTAAAAAATAAACCCTCGCTGTTTTATTATGCGAATCTGTAGGACTATTGTTCAGGATAAAAATTATCTAATAAACAGAAATAATGTCTTAGAAGCCTTAATGTGATTGTTCCGTTGGCCTTTTTCAAATAAATAAATCAATATTGATACTTAGGTAATTATCTGGATTATAAACACCTCTGTACACATATACAGGGTGAAACAAAAAGGAAGGACCAAATTTTCAGGGATGGCTCAGATTCGCTTATGGAACGGAAACAATATAAAAAACTAGCGGTCCGCCCCGACTTCGCACGGGTTTATTCTATAGCCTATGTTATTATATGTTCATCAGAGATAATGTAGGATTCTAATGGTGAAAGAATTTTCAGCATTTTATTTATTGCATTCATACAGTCAGGTCTTAGTAGTTAAGTGAGTGTTCATAAAATGTTCACAGTATGTACCCATTTTGGGTGTTGCAATTTGCAATTTTTCAAATCTGTCCAGTAGTTTCGGAACCTATTCAATTCAAACAAACAAATCTTTCCTCTTTATAATTTTAGTGTATTTAGATGTAGAAAACCCGACTCAAAAACGTAATGATTATATATATATACTATAGACAAGGCAATGCCTGGAAATGTTTTTTTTTCTAATATTTGTTCCTGTGTTCTGTTCTGTGGTTGAAGCTGAACCCTTCCTGAAAGTTTGATCTTTACTTTTTGTTACACCCTGTAGAATGCAATCATATTGATTTTCGAAATATAACCTTTCCCACTTGCGCCTCTCAACGACTTCTGTGGCGCAGCGGGTGTAGGTCCGCCCGCGACACAGGAGGATGCGGGTTCGATCCCACCACGGGACAAATGTTTGTACGATGTGCAGATATTTGTTGCGAGTGTTCGGCGTGTTCTATATTTAAAGTAAACTTTACATATAGAATTTATATACCTCCCTATCGGATGAATCGATTTTGATTAATCTTCGACTCCTGGGCCATCTACGAAGTTTTATAATCCTATGCTTCATTGAATAACGAATGAAACTGGTTTTCTATTACAGACATGTTTGTCCTATTTGCGACAAGCGGTTCGTCAAAGCGAAACGACTGCACGAACACAACTTAGCGGTCCACCTCAAGCTGGCGCCCATCAAGTGTACTGTACCGGATTGTACCTTTGTAAGTACTGATACCGAACTGTACCTTCGTAAGTACTGTACCGGACTGAACCTTCGTAAGTACTATACTGTACCGGGCTGTACCTTCGTAAGTACTGTACTGTACCAGACTGTACCTTCGTAAGTACTATACTGTACCGGGCTGTACCTTCGTAAGTACTGTACTGTACCAGACTGTACCTTCGTACGTACTATACCGGATTGTACCTTTGTAAGTACTGATACCGAACTGTACCTTCGTAAGTACTGTACCGGACTGAACCTTCGTAAGTACTATACTGTACCGGGCTGTACCTTCGTAAGTACTGTACTGTACCAGACTGTACCTTCGTAAGTACTATACTGTACCGGGCTGTACCTTCGTAAGTACTGTACTGTACCAGACTGTACCTTCGTACGTACTATACTGTACCGGACTGTACCTTCGTAAGTACTATACTGTACCGAACTGTACCTTCGTACGTACTATACTGTACCGGATTGTACCTCCACGTCTCCACGTACACAACCTAGCGGTCCACCTCAAGCTGGCTAATTGTGTTGTGATACTTCTGCGACCCATGCACTTCAGTAAACCGGTATTCATAAAGCCGAAAGAAATAAAATCTATAACTAAATAATAATTATGTGCTCCGTCCACGTATTTATTTTCTTTGACTGAATCAAGTACCTAATGCAATATTACATAGACTGCTTTCGCAATCTGTCGTCTCGGAAAATATAGGAACTGACGAGAGCTTCGATACTTATCGACCTGACAGATTACGTGTGTATGAAAAATTTTATTATTTCATTAAGCAATTGAATTGAATAATAGTGTAATTTACTTGTATTCCAGGCATGCCCAAGCGGCGCAGCGTTGCGGTCGCACCGACGATTGGTGCACGGCGGCGCGCGGGCCGTCAGAAACCACGTCTGTCACAAATGTGGCAACACCTACAAGGTACGGAATATTTGTTTTTATTGTGTTAACATTATCACTAACCCACATTTGAGGAAATGTTTTAGTGTATGATCTAAGAAATAATAAATAATGCTGGACCATTCACCCCGCATCACACTCAGGAGGACAGCGCTTAGCTAAGCAGAGACAATTATTTGCTATGCAGAAAACACCTCTAGACCGGAACAAATGTCTACCAAATCTTCTTTATTTATTCATCAACTCTTGTCTTCCTATCAACACACTGTTTCTACGGACAAATAAAGTTATAAAAATACAAAAATAATAAAAAACGTGAAACATTTGTCCCGCGGCAGAAATCGAACCCGCAACCTCCTGCGTCGCAGGCAGACCTTCGCCCGCTGCGCTACAGAATCCTTAAAAACACAATCATGGCCGCCGCCGGCCGCTGCTTACGTCACACGGGATCAATGAACTTACCGATCACTTGACGTTGTTAGCTGCTTTGACGTCAGCTGCTGTGACGTCAGCTACTGTGACGTCACCGAAACAAATCCGGCCTGTGCATAACTAGATGTCGCTAGTAAAAGTGGACGGGCTCTAGATCGCGCTGACGAGAACGCACGGCTCGGAACGACCTCCGTCCCATACATTGTGCACGGTATCGCTTCTCGGCCTTTTGGCTAAGATCAAAGTGTAGTATCTGTTCTTTTCAGCTTAATATCTGAAAGTTCCCTCACTGAGGGACCAGTATATTAAACTGATTTTTGTAAAGCGACGGGATGTTCGGGGCTCGCTCCACTCCCGTCACGGGTCGGCCCGGCATTGCAGTGCCGCCGGGATCGGCCCTCAGAAACTCTAATAATTCTAAACTCCAGCACGGAATGATTTGATTGTACCGGTCCGGGGACATAGGTCTTTATGTCAATTTACCGACCTGCACTTACGACTTTATGTTAAAATAGCAACATACCATATTATTTTCATCATCTCAATGATATTATCATTGAGATGATGAAAATAATGTATCGAATCAGACGTATGTCACGGGATTCAAATACATTGTTATTATGTAACCTACCTTACGCAGAAATCGTCTTGGCACCTGCGTGGAATGTGCTTCTCTTAAAGCGAGGAATGTGCTTCTCTTAAAGCGAGGTGCCTAGTTAACTTTTGCGTGTTGTACACGAGATTCGTGCGTAAGGGAGGGATTCGTACACGTGAATCTTTCACGAATTTTTAAATCACACTCCCGCCAACATGTGTTTCGAAATGAAATATGAATGTGAAAATCATGAATCATTTGCAAACACCCGTGTCTCCGTATATACTCGGAAAAGTTACTTTATGCACACGTGAACCACTAATGTTTAATTACGTTACAAAACGAAGGAAAAAAGTTCCTGTAATTCGTAGATTTTTTAGTTGATTTTTAAAAATTATAAGTTTTTGATTTGATATCTCTAAGTATGTTACATTTTTATAAAAATAAATAGATAGTATGCTTATCCGAGGTAAGGGAAACGTATGACACCGACTTGCACAGTTACTTACTATTTGTCGATACTAGCCAAGCAAGCTCTCCTTGACTTGGGCTAGCTAGATGATCATCATCATCAGCCTATAGTAGTCCACTGCTGGTCATAGGCCTCTCCCAATGAGCGCTATAGCGCTCTGTGTTGATTGCCTAGCATTATTTATTTGTTAATTCCTGACGTCGCGGGACGAACCTGGATGAGATTGGTGCAGTACCGTGAGGCAAAAGCGTTTGGAGGCTATACCCAGCAGTGGGTGAAGGCGGGATGATGATGAACTTCGTGAAGGTGACCTACCCTCATTCAGGTCTAGGTTATTCCTATGCGTTTCGAAAAACTTGAAGTCAAACCGATAAAGCGAAGCCGCGGGCAGAAATGAGTATTCAGTATTAGTTCCGCCGAATATAACTAGATGTCGCTGCTCAAAAGTGACGAGGGCTAGATCGCGCTAACGAAGCGTTCCGGGTTCTGATAGTGGCTTCAAACCAAATTTGAACCAATTTGACAGACGGACGGAACATGCGGACGCGAGTCGTCTCGCGCACTGTAGGGTTCCGTACCGAATTTAATCAGTTTTTGGAAGATCTCTGTGTAGTATATCACACGAGATACGTGGGCGAATTCAATCAAAGTGAGGCGATTTGTTAGCGACCATGACTCCACTCCACTCGACGACGACGCGACGCCACGGAGGCAGCTCTATATCGTGGAATGCATGCCGCTTGCTGCGTGGCGGGGCGGCGTCGTCGCTGCGTTGTCTCGTCGTGCTCGCTGCTGCGACCGCCTCGCTTTCTTGTCTCGCAAACACAGATTACCCCCCATAGATTCCGCATGAAAGACGACGACCGCGCACAACACATCGATGAAAATGCTTAGATATAAATCGCCACTTCAAAGCACGGCTTCAGTTTCGACCAAGTGTCAGACCCCTGAGCTCCTTTGCGTTTTTGTGTTCTAATGCTAGTGAAAATTGGTTTTGTGTTAGCAAAAAAGATAAAATGTGCATTGAAATGGTGTGGAAAGTCATCTAGACATTCAAACTACCAAAAGGACGGGACAACATTTCATCGGCAAGTAAAATAATAACAATTTTACCAGTTATAGAGGAGGTCAGCTTATAATGGTTGATGGTACGTAAAGACGATCACTTGTTTCTTTTCCTCATTGCTGTTATTGCACTCGTTGTCCCTTTTCGGCGAAAGCACGTGTAACGCTAGTGTTGTCAATTTCACTTTCTTCCAGTCAATATCGATTGAAATGTTGGATTACGTGGATATGTGGGACTCTCGGATTTTTTGTATGAAAAACGCTCAAATAAATTAGTTATTCATAAACCTGATGAAATTGCCTATAATATTAAATAAGTACATAAAAATAAATAATGCTGGACAATTCACACAGGATTATCTAGCCCCAAGCTAAGCAGAGCTTGTGATATGGATACTAGATAACTGATATACATAATACAATACATTACAAAGATAGATATATTTTTATCTATACTAATATTATAAAAAGGAAAGATTTGTTTGTATGTTTGTTTGACGGGAATAGGCTCCAAAACTACTGGACCGATCTGAAAAATTCTTTTACCATTAGAATCCTACATTATCCCTGATGGTTAAAGGCTATAGAATATTTTCAAAAAGTTAGGGATCCGTATGAAAACTTCGATAATGTAACCCAAGGTGTGAAAAAAATACGATGAAAAATCCTTATATCACGTACGCTGCGGAAACTATTGACAATAGAGCAAAGTGATGTACTACAGTTTTATAGAAGACATCATATCTACAAAAAAGTCCTGAACGGAAAAATACATAGACATAAGATTGCTATATCTGACTCGAAAAACAGATCCTAAAAATGCTGTGAGACGAATTTACACGAAACTCATACATTTTAAAAACCAATAAATATTATGATTGAACTGAAAAAATAGGTAATCTTTACTCGTTATTGTGTACTCAATAACCTTATTTTTAATCTAATGGTTATTTCATTACATCTTTGACATGATTAAATAAATGATAGGTAGTACATTAAATTGATTAAAAGGGCGTTTTTTTTTGTTTTCAGTTTGGTTTTTGATTCGAAATTTACAAAATTGTCGTTATTAATATGAAGAACTAAGGTCGCATTACAAAACAGTTAAATATTCATGGACCTAGGTAAATTTATGTTCTTTTTAACAACATGGTATTGATATTAATTATCGACAAATTTTAAACTGTCCCAACCCTAGGTTTTAGTACGACCTTGAAATAACCAATCACAACGCCTTTGTTCCAGTCCCCGCAACCCGCGCCTTCCTCCAATTTTGGTGAGCTAGGATCCGAACTAAAGTCCCGTAATGCGGAATCTATTGGGGGTAATCTGTGCTCGCAAATAATCAGTTTGATAATTATCTTACGCGGTATGACGACGTGGTTTGTGGATTCTCGACTCGGGACAAATATTTGTTTAGTACAATATAACACGTCACTTTGTTGGTCACTGGGTTCCGTCCGTACCAAAAGGGTAAAACGGGACCCTATAACTAAGACTCCGCTGTCCGTCTGTCACCAGGGTGTATCTCATGAACCGTGATAGTTAGACAGTTGAAATTTTCACAGATGATATATTTCTGTTGCCGCTATAACAACAAATACTAAAAAACAGAATAAAATTAATATTTATGGGAGCTCCCATACAACAGACATGATTTTTTTCCCGTTATAAATATTGGTACGGAACCCTTCATACGCGAGTCCGAGTCGCTCTTGGCCACAACATTGAGTTGACGTTTCCTTATGTTTATATTTTTATTTGCAGAGTAAGAAATCCCTAGAAGGCCACTTGAAGTCGCACAACGGAGTTCGACAGGTAACTATAATGCTCTTATGAAACGAGTGTGGCGTTAGCGACGTCAGAATCGACCCCTCCGGCTCACCCGCGGCGGTTACAATAGACTTAGAGAACCCACCATAGGCAGCGCAGCCAGCTTCCTTCTGTGTGTTCCTCACACTGCGAGCTGTATGACTGCCGAGCGTGCTGGTCATAGGAAACCGTCCTGGTTCGGCACGACCAGCTGTGGACGTGGACGTACCTAGGTACATTGTGTGCGGATGTAGAAGAAAGGATTCTTAATAAACTCGAGAGAATCCAGAGCTCCTCGCTAGTTCAGATACTCTGATGGTCAGATCACACTAATGTACCTAAGTAGCAGCTGCCCGCGGCTTCGTACGCGTTTTCCAAACGAAACAAGGACAACAATAACTACAAATTTCACTCCAAACCGTTCAGTAGTTTATGTGTGAAGAGAACGTACAAACTATTGCATTAATGTGTTTTTGTGATGTGGAAGTTTGTTACCTCTTCACATGAAAACTACTGAGCAGATGGGGTTGAATTTTTGCATTAATGTAGTTCCAAACTTGGAATAACAAATATGTTCTTTATTCCGGACAAACGTGAGAGAAGCCGCGGGCAGGAGTTAGTACAACTGTAGTGTGTAGTATAAATGTTTACTGATTTTATTTTTCTTCCAGACAACTCAAGATGCAACGTGACCGACCAGTGACGACCATAAAAAGAAAAAATAGTCGAGCATTCCTTTTGTACCTAGTTTTAAGAAAAAAATATATAAAATTTAATGATGATTTATAAAAATGTTTTTGAAGATTCATTCATATTATTTATTTTAAAGTTATTTTTCTTCGTCTGGGAAAGTACCACAAATTCTTTTTCTACCGCCAAGCAGCGTTACTGTACAGTCCACAGATAACCCGTGTTATCTGTCGCGATCGCGTCGTAAGAATAGACCCCTCCTCAGTCCGTAGATGTCGTAAGCAGACTAAGTGAACCTACCAGAGGAAGGACAGCAGCTTCCTTCTGAAGAAGAAGATTAACTAGACACAACTGCACACAAATAACATATGTACTCACCTAGTCATATTGTGAATGAATGAATGAATTCTTTATTGCACTTAAAAATAATAACATAAATAATCCTTATATCTAAATTATGATACCCAGTGCAATAGGCGGCCTTATCGCTGAAAGCGATTTCTTCCAGGCAACCTAGGTTCGGAGACAAATATATAAGACAAATAGTTGGTAGAGCACATTCAAAAAAATTAGTTAACGAAAAATTATCAAACAAACAAAAACATTTACATACATAATACAACTATACTAGAAACTAGCCTAGAACTTATCCACAAATAGCATACAATAGGTACCACAGATAGATATAATGAGAAAATCTCATCTCATCACTAATGAAGCTAACGTCACATCTAAAGTTACATAATCTGAGTAAGGAGGGAAGACTGAAGGAGACATTTAGTTACCTGAAGAAAGGAAATGGGACTTCAGTTTAGATTGTGATGTGGAGACAAGGGACTCAGGGTTTGTGGAAGGAAGTTCTTGATTGCACTATGTACAGGGGGTACATAATGCATGTGAGCGACTTAAAAAAAAAAGCTGAATATGTTTACATCGCATTTTTTTTTCTGGATTTTTCATTGAGGAATTAATGTTTTTTTCGAATGAACTAAATGCTGCTACCCGACATAATGTGTCGTATTGGAGGGATATTTGGAAATTGAACTAAAGTTTTATCACAGACCAGTTAAATCTACTCGCAACAAGCATAGCGAAGCCGCGGGTAGAAACTAGTATTCAGTATTAGTTCCGCCGAATATAACTAGATGTCGCTGCTCAAAAGTGACGAGGGCTAGATCGCGCTAACGAAGCGTTCCGGGTTATGATAGCGGCGTGGAACCAAATTTAAACCAACTTGACAGACGGACGGATACAGCGGACGTGAGTCGGTCTCGCGCTCTGTAGGGTTCCGTACCAAATTTAATATGTTTTTGGAAGATCTTCATGAAAAGTGAAAAGATCTTTAATTATCAACCAGCGAGCACAAGTACAGAGGAAATGTTTCTTTCCATTTTGGAAACTGATAAGTGATTTATCACTTATAAATGTCAACTCTCGCTCGCGTACTAGTGTTGTGCTGATATAATAAAATAATGTATCGATACTCCCGATATAAATAAAAAAAGTGGGTAGGTACCTAATAAACATTTATCAATTTCATTCGATACCTTCGAGGGTGGCATAATCATGTTGATTAAACCCTCTATAATTAAATAAAGATTTAAAAAAAAAAAAAAAATCATTTGGTTATTGTTGATCAGTTTATTATTGTTTATTTGTTCCAGGTAACTCCGCCCGTAATACGTTGAGCACAAGCGCTCTAAACCTATTATGATATTCGGAATATCATAATAGGTTTAGAGCGCTTGTACGCACATACAAATTACGCTAGGGAATATCATATTCCCTAGCGTAATTTGTATGTGTATCACCTGCAGGTGATTCTAAGAAATAAAGAAGTGTGCGTGTACAATAACGCATATATATATATATATATATATGCGTTATTGTATTATATATATATATATATATATATATATATAATATACAGTGTGTTTTTTTTAACTGGGACAGGCACTACTCACGCTTGAACAAAAAAAAATTAATGCCAAAAAAAATCTCCAAAAAGGAGCTGATGTTTCAAAAGAAACTGCACCTGTATCTCCTCTGGTTATGGGTGCCCCCGTACTGTCTCAGTTACAAAAAACATGATATCGTGAAAATATTGACCGTGTAACATTATCGCGGATGTCAAGATCTACATAATATAGGTACCTCATAAGTCGTATCGCAGTATCCTTTTGGATAATCTGTGATATTAACATAATACTACGATACGGCATATTAAACTATCAGTATTATCATGATATCGTGATATCATTGACCGTGTACCATACCCTTAAGACGTTTTTTCCGAGGCGGGAATCAAACCCGCAACACCTCTCGTCACAGATGGACCTTCGCCCACTACGCCAATGAAGCCGTTCTTACCTTACCTCTAACTAGCGAACCACGAGCTGTAGGTAAGTAACCTCATAGGTATTCAAGGAACCTCCCGACTTCCCGAGGTGCGAATTCGCAAAGCATACATCCTTTGGGAATATTTGCGAATTATGAGTCCCACGGGCGAACCTGTGAGCTCACCACTAGTTTATCTAGGCTTGTACCTATTTGAGTAGGTACAGTCATCGACTAAATTAGGTATTAAATCAAAAATACCAAGACGATAAGAAATCGATCGCTGTTTTCTAACTAGAGACCTGCTTACCTTTTTAATAAACTTTTTTAATAAACGTGTTATTAAAAAAGTTAATTTGAATGAAATCAATCAAATCAAAGTTTCTTTATCTCCATATACAGTGTGTTAGTGTAAACAGTCTTATCCTTGAAACCAGAGGTTCAGAATCATGAGCAGAGTCCAAAACCGATGAAAAAACAAAACTTTTTTTTTCATAATTTTGAAAAAAAATCCTCATACATCATAAAAGCATTTCACCCTACACCCCTATACCTACGCCGCGTCCGCGCCGCTCGCTCGCGGTCGGCGCGCACTCGTCAGCAGGGATGTCAGACGTACCATAATTATGGTACACGTACCATAATCCAGGTCTTCGTACCATGTACCATAGTACTTCTATTATGGTACGCAAATGTACCATAATTTTCAATCATCAAAATTATTTTGTCATGTAATGGAACGAACGACAGAAACGTTTCGTTTCCGCTGCTAAGCACTACTCTGTACGTATATGATCTGTGCTATGAAGCCTTACTCTTAATCTCATAAGAATAATTTTACAATCGATGTATTAGGTATGCGTAGAATGAAACGGCCTCTTTAGGTAACGTTTGACGTTGACTGCACTGGTGCGAGAGAGATGGAAGATACATGTTGTGTATTGTTATTACACAAGATTTGTTAGTAGACAAGTTGTGTATGTTGCATCTCTCTCGTGAACCGAAGATTTCTTTCTTCATTTAATTCATCCGTTCATACGGTTCGTTCATTCGGTTTATGATATCTTGTATTGACTGGCTTGAGTAGTAATAGTAACTCTTGGTTTATCTATAATTTTGAAAATCGGTGACTCTGTTTTCTGTTTAAAAAAAAAAAAAAAATCATTTTTTTTTTTTAATTTCTAGAAAAAACTAATATTAACTCAAACCAATTAATAACCGTGTGAGACTTTTAGAAACCGTACCTTAATTTTCTGAAAAGTACCATATTTTTGACAGACCGATGTCATAATTTCTGAGTCGGCATCTAACATCCCTGCTCGTCAGTCACAGCCCGCCTGCTGGGTAGTGAGCACGTCACGACGCGTTCCATGCTAATTTGTGATGTGCCGATTTGTTCGCGTATTGTGTTAAGTATTTGTTTGTGCCATTTGTGCTTTCTCGAGTGCGGAATAATTTGAGAATACGTGCGGAGGCTTGCGTAACTGTAAATGGAGCCCATTTTGAAAACATTTTATGCCTAATGATTCAATTATTTGCTGGCTAAATAACAATAATTTAAAAATTAATATAGACAAAACTACTTTAATACATTTCAACCACAGACTGCATAATCCCTTAAACATTAAATTGACATTTCAAACTAATACTATTCAAGCAATTGACTCTACACGATTTCTAGGATTACAAATTGACGAAAGGCTTAACTGGAAAAAACATAATATAGAGACTCTAAGTAAAAGGGTTAGCAGCTTAGCTTATGCTCTATATAAGCTCTCCCCAACTGTTAATCAAAATACTCTATTAACAGCTTATTATGGTACAGTAGAATCGGTGATCAGATACGGAATTATCTTCTACGGTAATTCTACTGATAAAGAAATAATTTTCAAAATGCAAAAGCGCTGCATAAGAGCTATGTTTAAAATCCAACCTACAGATAGTTGTAAACCCCTGTTTCAAAAACATAAAATACTTACACTCACAAGCTTGTACATTCTGGAAATTGCGCTATTTGTTAGGAACAATCCCAATCTGTTTCCCCGAATGTGTGACATTGTAATTAGGAATAGAAGGGACAACAATAGATTAGCCAGACACGAATCAAAAACTACTATGTTGAGAAAGAGTGTAGTGTGCATGGCACCTATTATCTATAATAAAATACCTAAGAGCTACAAAGAGTTAAATGTAAACTTATTTAAGACTAAATTTAAAAAACTTTTATGTGAAAAATGCTACTATAATATTGATGAATTTCTAAATGATGTATTCTAATTTTATGCTAGGTATACTAAATTCAAATCGATTAATTAATATGCTTATAAATCTGCTGTTGCTATGTACAATTAAATTAAAACCTGCCTAATTATTTTTGCACACCAATGTATGTTGGTCAAACCTGTTGACTCTAAAATAATTGTTTATCACCTTTTTACACGTGTTTTTGCAAATAAATGACTTTTACTTTTTACTTTTTTTTTACTTTTAATGTGAGTAAATCAAACTGTAAATTTTAATTGAATTGTACATAAATCTTGATTGATGATGAACTTTTTAAATACGCCAAAAGTACCTACCTACTTTAGCCTACTTACTGGCAATTGTGTTAGAGTAGGTATTTTTGCCTGTCCTAAGCCAGGAAAAGTATGAAGGGAAAGTTCCATCACAAGTTGTAGGTACCTACGATTCGAGTGGTTTCGATACCTACACCACCGGCCGGCTACAGGCGAGAGCGGGCGGCGCGCGACGCGGCGTGATAAGGTCACTAGGGTGTCCATGAAATCACGTAGGATAGCAGAGAAATGAATTATGAAATTCCATCGAAACTAATTGACTTTTATTTTTAATAATAACTTGTATCGTCTTATTTTAGGGGTGTACATACGTGGTTTCAAGGATAAGACTGTTTACACTAACACCCGTATACAATAAAATCGGATCGTAGAATCCCGTTAGTAGAATGGCTAGGCCGATTGGAAAACTGCGTATATTTCAAGTATAATTTGTATAAGATTTGATTTTATTACCTACCTAGGTACTATATTTCTATTAGCTATTCTTGTGCATGTACCTACTACGGCTCTGATCACGTGAAATCCTCTGGTTCTCCCACCAATATTCGGCTAAATCACTAATAGTTGCATCTCGAAAAAGAGTTGCCTATTAAAATAATTTCAACCGTTTGTGAACTACGTCACACGATTTTAACGCTATTGTACGATAAAATTCGTTCAATGCTTTCTGCCGACGACTGTACCTACCTCTAATATTGTGTAAGTTTTACTCACCGTGTATTCTTCGTACCTTCGCTTCATGAATACTAAGAAAGAAGATTAAAGCAAATATTGTTTCGTGTTCCTGTTGCATCTTTGCTTGCTCTCATGCTCAATGATGTTTTTTTAACTAAAACAGTATATACATAGCTAGGTAGGTATTTCTTATTATAATATCTGATTATGTGTGCAAAATTTCATTGGAATCGGGGATGTACCTACATAGCTTCCTGAATCGGAAAGTATATAGGTACGTTTCTATGGGGGCTTAAGGCGCTACCCTAACTCAAACTAGCGCCGCCTATTTTATTTATCATATCCACAAGTTTTCTAAACTAAGTTAGAGCGAGATGAAACAAATGGTGAATTATTATACCAATTATGTGGATAATATACCTACTAAGTAAAATCTACAGAAATAAATCATTTTATTTGTTATTTTTTCATTATTACGTTGACGCCCGTCCTGTATTACCGCGCGGAATCGAAGTACGAGAGCGCTCTGAACAAAAAAAAAACAAAAATTTAATTGGGCAGTTAGTGACAGCTGTTATATCGAAGCTTTTTTTAATCCCTCTGTAATATTTTTATTTTGTATAGTTTAGGTAGTCGTCGGTCGGTAGTCACGAAGTTGCCCTTTGTGGTCAACAAACTCTATTTTGGTATCTCTGCCTAAACTATACAAAATATTACTATTATAGAAGCTGTGGAGTGTTTCGCAGCCAGCAATGGAAATTGCCGACCGCAAAATACGGAGTTTTGTTTTCAAGTGCATATTCTTACCATAATTTATGATCAAAGCTGGTTTATTTTTATTTTCTTATACTGTTTGAGTAAAGCTCTAGGTATACAAGCCTTGGTCCGCATGGACTGCCCTGCTGACAGCGCCGTGATGTGCTCAAGCTAAGCTTGCTATGATATCGGCCGTAAGCTTGATCATCATTGCAGCTCTTGTAGTCTACGCGATAAAGGCCTCGGCCTTCTTTCAGCTTGTCTACAAACCTTGGTCCGCATGGACTGACCTGCTGACCATCCTCGACCATCGGCTTCGGCCTTCATTTCTGCTTATCCATCAAGGGCAATGCTGACCGCGTTGTGAGACCTGCGCTACGCTGCGCCTTCAGGCATCATCATGGCGGCCATCAACTTACGTACCTATCTTGATAATGGCTCGAGTAAACAGATTTTCTGTTTTTACCCGATTACCAACGGAGGAGGGTTATTGAGATAAGGTAAATTGGGAAATAATTTTGTAATTAAACCCAAAAATATAATTTTTGTATAATTTATTAAAACTTCTACATTTATACTTTCTTATCTACTTAAATAATAAATTATTTTTCCAAAACTTAAGCCAAATAGAAATTTCGCGACATGAAACGAAATTATAGAATTTTTATATAATTTCTTATAAAAATAAATTTAGAATTTAGAAACTTACGCTAATGTTTTTAGTAAATTAGTTCACGCACATATTACCTACTAATTTATTAGCAGGTAATATGAAAATGAACTAATTTAACTTAACTTAAAATTAAACATACAAATCTCATACTTAGTTTTTTATAACTAGAAATGCAACGCGTTATTTTAAATTATAATTACAAACTTAAAAAACGGCTAGTAAGCGTAAATAATATGCAAGATTGCACCAACTTTTAAAAACTGTCATAAATAACAGTTATTTTAGAAAAAAACTGTTTTTGTTATTGATGCAAGCAGGCATTAACTTTTAAAATAATTAAATTGTATCAATTATGACTTCAAAAGAATGAGTTATAAAATTAAGAAACTTTTGAATTTGTTGGATAAAGGTTTCGTTCTTTCATGCAATGTACAAGGAACCCTGAATTATTGCTGTAACAAAAAAAGATGACTAAAAATCAGTTTACCTCAGAAGTACAGAATCCGTTAAAGTTTTGAAAATCATAAAAGAATACAATTTACAACATAATTAAGGGTACTATGTGGTCATAACTTCGAATATATTTTATCAATAAAAATAATAGAGCTAAAAGTATGTATGTTTGTTTGTAAGATGAACTCGGTAACTACAGCTGATCAATCCAGATTTATTCGTGAGTGTAAAGCAGCTGGCCCACTGCGGCGCACGCTGCATGGCCAAGCGGCGCATTAGCTGCGTGGGTTCGTTTGTTTGACGACGTGGGTCTACAATTCCTCATTTCCACTGCAGCCCACAATATACAGGCGTCGGTCGTTTTCCCTCCCGTCCCATTTCCCGCAGCGAAGCTACGCACGCGTGTCCCATCTGTACAGCGTTGAGCTACGCTGGTGTCAAATTCGAGCTAGCCACGCATGTAGCACTGACGTCATTACGCCCGTCTCGAATTACCGCGCGGATTCGAATTTGCAGAGTCGCAACTCGAGGTCCGCAGCGTGTCTGCGACTCGCATCTGTTCCGCATCTCGTACAACGGACAACGTCATTGCGAAACTCTTGCGGCACCGCACCTACGGTTCCGCGCGGTAGTGTGAGAGCGCCATTAATCTAGTATTCGAGCGTAGCGAGTGTGTGGGTTGCAGTGGACGTTATCTCATACGCTTCCTTGCAAAGCGAAGCTACATGCACTTGCGTAGTTTGTCCGTGCGTAGCGGTGGGACAGCGGCTTTACACTTAATTATTTTCAATTATTGACTGCATTTTGTTTACGAATAAAAAACATAACAAATTAAACGGCGAAATACGAAAACATCTGCTTTGACCAGTTGTTGAAATTTAAAGTAAAAACCAATCGATGTCTATATTTGTAAAAAACTTGAAAAATTGTTGTTTTAAAACAAGGAAATAATGAAGTTTGTTTATAAGTAACATTAATAATTCTACTTTTAGTAACTTAATTAAGTATTTACAACTTAAATTAATGTTTTTGGGATCATGTGGCACAATTATTGAGTTAAAGCTTACACTTGTGAAGGTAAAATATTGTTAATCCAAAAATATGAACAGAAATCTACTTGAAAATTACAAAAATATTGTTGAAAAGAATAGTATAGTCGAGCTTAGAGTGAGCTGTAAATTATGACAACAAATTCACACAAAAAGAAGTAAATTTCACATGCTTGGAGTAAAAAATATATAGAAAAAAATTTGAAACGCGAATTGAGAAAAAATTGGTACTCAATTTTAAGAGTAAGTTATTTCGTATTTTTGGACAACACCAATACTTTTTATCTTTAATGTTCAAGAACGGAATATTAAACAAAAGTGGAACTCTCTAAGAAACACACTTATAAGTCACTAAACACAACTTAAGTCAAACTTAAATACGCTTAACTAACTTAAACATAATTATTGCGGGTCATACAAAACATCAACTTAATACTAAAGGTGGGAAAAATATAATTTTTTACTTAATTTTACCGCTTTTTGTACTAATAACTTAATTTTTAATATGGCATTTCGTTATTTACAATAAAATATAGTTTTAAAACTTATAAACGCCGAATAAAGTATTACTTAAAAATTATAGTTACTAAAAAGTTAGTAACACAATTTTAAGTAGCTTACGGCATTTACAACTGGCCATTATTATTTACAAAACATGGTCCCATATTTCAAATATATTTCAAGACAGAAAAAAGGTATTTTTAAGCATATTATTGCAGTACATTAATATTGGGGGTGCAAAAATCAAGTGAACCCCCAAGGGGTGTAAAATGAGGTATACCATACAGCAATTGCCACTGCAATTATTTGGTGTCTCAACTGACTGGATAGTACGAGTTTACACAATACAAAAACCGAAAAAGTTTTCGAGAACGTACCTTGTTTTTTATACCTTGTTTACTACTTGATTTGTGAAAGTTGTACAGCCAAAATCATAGAAGTATTAGTATTAGGAACCTTTAAACAAAAATTGCCCCGAAAACTCCTCTTCGATCTCCATTTCGACGAGGAGTCGAAGTATACATTTATGCACACAGAGGCAAATAGGAGAATACGCTAGGTTACGCTCACATTCGCAACAAAATCTGTGTTCCCTCGTAAATGTACACTAACAGGTTTGTATGTATTTTGCGGAAGGGAAACGAGATAGTAAACCGCTTCCTTATTTCCATTATTTTCGAAGGCCAAATACAACAAATCACTGAAAATCATTCGAAAGTAGTCTACACCGGGGGTCCAACATGATTTTGCACCCTATAGGGTGCTAAAAAGGGGTGTATTTACTAACTACATCAGCAGCCTCGTTTTCCCTTGCAGCGAGCGATGCCGCCTCAGTAGATGTCTATGCGCGGGGTCCAGCATGGGGGTGTAGCCGCGAGGGGTGCAGAGCGCAGGGTGCGCGGCGTGGAAGGCTCGGTACCCCCCCGCTAGCAGGTAGACCTCGGGGTAAGTTAGGGAGGGGTAGTTTAAGCGGTTGTGAGCTCGGTCTAGCGAGCGCAGCGTGCGCGATCTGAGGGTTAACAAAATATACAATGTTAGTTAATAATGATGACATTAATACCAAAAGTATACTTATTATACGACGACCTCTGTGGCGCGGTGGGCGAAGGTCTGCCTGCGGCGCAGGAGGTTGCGGGTTCAGTTCCCGCTTCGGGACATATGTTCGTACGATCTGCAGATATTTGTTCCAAGTATTCTGGTCGTTTTCTAGATATAAAAAATCTATTTGTGTATTGTATTGTATTATGTATATCAGTTATCTGGTACCCATAACACAAGCTCTGCTTAGCTTGGGGCTAGATAATGCTGCGTGAATTGTCCAGCATTATTTATTTATTATCATTTTAAACTTACAGTTTGGGTCCCCGCTCAATAGAGAACTCGCAGTGTAGTATCAGCACAGTTTTCTTGTCATTAGGTTGTTGCACCAGCGTCTGTATTTGCTCGGAAGTGTACAGGTTCACCGCGGACTCTATATGGCCTCCTTCGAACTCGTACGGATATCGGCAGTCGATTATCTGAGAAAACAGAGTCACGGTTTCTTATACGTTGAAAAATATATGTATCGGAGTTAAATTGATGGTTTTACACTGCGTGAATGTGTTAAGAATCCGGCGACGACAGCTGCTCGCAACTTCAATTCGTTAATTATTATGTTCCGTAATACCAAAAATGATGACTGAAAACTTTTTGTATTTACGACATTGTGTTGTTATTCTGTAACTAGACAATATAAGCTATGTTCCTTATCAAACAAAACGTAAGTAACGTAGTGATATTGTTGTGTTTAATACAAAAAAATAGGACGAAAACATATCATTTTCGACGTAAAAATATGCAAAATCACATTTTGCATTATAGGTGTGTATTATTAAGAAGAAAAAAACCAGCGACCTATATATAGACTATTCGAATACAAAAAACAACATGATATGGGGGAAATATGCTCGAATTACAAATCATTTTGGTAGTACGTTTGTGTGTATGGACAAATCATCATCCGCAGGCCCCTTAAGCAGTGCTATACGTCGAACCTTATTAATCATCTTGCAATGCGCCTTTAGTATATGCGGATTGCATACGTCTGAACGTCAAAGCTCGCCCAGTAATCACCTGGTAGTGCGGCACGGTGGTGGTGTACTCCCCGCGCAGCAGCGCCCCCAGGGTGTCCACAGTGACGCTCTTCAGGTCCGAGTGGTCTCCGCTGACGAGAGGCAGCAGGTACCCGCCGCTGTAGTCTCCGATAAGATCGGAGTTCAGAGACGCTGGGGAAGAAAAGACTCGTTACAACTTACAAGATAGGTGATTGAAAACTATTAAAGTAAAACCGGCCAAGTGCGAGTCGACGAAGGGTTCCGTACATAAGTATTATTGACCTTAACTTCGCTTTCTCAACGTTAACTTTCGCTTCTTCCACTAGTGGACAAAAAATTGAAGCGAACAAAATCAATAACATTTTGTTTCTTATTTGATAATCATTACTATTTATTAAGCTGTTTATGTATAAAATTTGACTTGTCTAAGTGCTTAGTTTGCTTTTGTTAGCCTAAAAAATAAACGTTATTGACTTTTGACTTGAACTTGAATAAATAAATTATAATTATTATCTCACTAATCTCACTAATATTATAAACGTGAAAGTTTAGATGGATGGATGGATAGATAGATGGATGGATGTTTGTTCCTTTATCACGCCAGAACGGCAAAACGGATCTGGATGAAATTTGGCACAGAGATAGATTATAGTCTGGAATAGGACATAGGCTACTTTTTATCCCGGAATTCCTACGGGAACGGAAACTACGCGGGTGAAACCGCGAGGCGCTGCTAGTATATTATTATATATGGGCGATATATAATAATATAATAATTATAATTTATTTAATTTACCTAAAGAGATAAAAACTAGTGTTACTTACATCTAGCGAGAGCGGTCTTGATAGTGGCGTTGTTCTCCGAGAAGGCTCGCTGCAGCACGGGCCTCGGGGCTCGCTGCACGGGCTCGCAGTTCGAACGGCGACGTTTGTTCTCTTGCCCGCTGTAGAGTTCATTATACGTTAGTTAATAAAAATAAATGAACTCTTTATTGTATAACTTAAATAAATAAAAATCTTTTAAATAAATAATGCTGGACAATTCACACAGCATTATCTAGCCCCAAGCTAAGCAGAGCTTGTGTTATGGGTACTAGATAACTGATACTTAATACAATACACAGTTAGATATTTTTTATTACAAGCTCTGCTTAGCTTGGGTCTAGATAATGCTGTGTGAATTGTCCAGCATTATTATTATACATAGAAAACGACCAGAACACCCGGAACCAATGTCTACAGATTGTACAAATGTTTGTCCCGAGGCAGGAATCGAACCCGCAACCTCCTGCGTCGCAGGCGAACCTTTTTATCCAATTTTTCAATTACATAACTTTCAAAAAGAAGTAAAACTCACAAAGATGCGCAATCCTCTTCTCTCTTCCTCTTCTCTTCGCTGGGAGTCTCCAGTATGGAGAGAGACACCTTCGCTTTACTATCCGGGTGGAAACTCAAGCTCCGCGCTAAAGATGGCCTCTTCATGAAACCTGTCGAGATAAAACATCTTTAATAACGCTAGCTGCATTGTCAAAAGTCAATAATATACTACAGATAGCCAACTCGTTCGGCTCGTTTTAAGGCGTATTACCTACAAACTGATAGGCTACTCTATCTACACGGCTGCGGGCACAAGGGAATTGGTCATTAAATGACGTGTTATCTGTGGTTATTTCCCTCACAAAACGGCATAATAGAGGACACACATGAGACAGTGGGACATATCACAAATAGTCATTGTTCATAATGTCAGGTAAGAGAGTTAATTTTTTATCAAATTCCTAGTTTTAGAAATGGTAGTCAGTTGTAATGTAATCTCACTCACACAGGGAATATTACTTTGTTATATCTAATACCAACTGGTCAGTATTTTATTGTAATTCTTTTTCTTAAGGCGTATACTAAGGCAAAAACACGAAAATTAGGTGTTTTTGAACCCGTTTTCTGAAAAAAATATTGATTGTGGAGTTTTGAAATTTATATATCCTGTAACACATATCTTGAAGAAGTTCTTGGCGGTCCCAAATGTTTGCCGTTAATTATAGTTTAGTTGTTATAGTGTTAGTTATAGTGTGTGTTTAGTTGCTTCGAACTCACTTTTTATCAGTGTCTCAAATGCGATTAGTACCAAATTCAGTATAGTGATTCACATAGTTCATACCTATTTTTGGGCGGTCCATTATCGTCGAAAAGCAGTCAAAATAACAATAATAAACGTAAAAACGTATTTTTCCTACAAAATCTGTGATACAAACCTGACCAGGATAGAGGATCGTATTCTTTGGTTGATTAGGGCACTACATGGTATGCTAAATCGCGCGGAATATCCAAGGTCATTTGCCTTACTATTCGCCTTAACCACCATCTGTCATAACATCGTCTTATTACTAACCTCTATCTGTCATAACGTTGTCCTTAATCTGCCCCGACAGTGGACTATTGAAGTTGGCTATCCGACTATTGGACTTTAGATCTAGGAACAGCTCGTTTTAAGCTCCATCTGTCATAACATCGTCTTATTACTAACCTCTATCTGTCATCATAACATTGTCTTTTAATCTGCCCCGACGGTAGATCATTGAAGTTGGCTATCTTAGGACTATTTGACTCTTCTAGATCTAAGAACGGTTCGTACTTACCTCCATCTGTCATACCATCGTCTTATTACTAACCTCCATCTGTCATAACATCGTCTTATTACTAACCTCTATCTGTCATAACGTTGTCCTTAATCTGCCCCGACAGTCGATCATTGAAGTTGGCTATCTTAGGACTATTTGACTCTTCTAGATCTAAGAACGGTTCGTACTTACCTCCATCTGTCATACCATCGTCTTATTACTAACCTCTATCTGTCATACCATCGTCTTATTACTAACCTCTATCTGTCATAACATCGTCTTATTACTAACCTCTATCTGTCATAACATCGTCTTATTACTAACCTCTATCTGTCATAACATCGTCTTATTACTAACCTCTATCTGTCATAACGTTGTCCTTAATCTGCCCCGACAGTAGATCATTGAAGTTTGCTATCTTAGGACTGTTGGACTCTTCAAGATCTAAGAACGGCTCGTCCAATTCTGATATGAATCCGCTTTCCATAGACGTTGTGGATTCCGATGTGAATACCCTGGAAGTAAAACGAAGTTGGTTGTTTTTATAAGGAACTTGTTGCTGTCCGCGGCTTCGCCCGCGCTTTTCATGTATCCCATATTTCAGGTCAATATATAGCCTAAGACACGCATAAATAACGTGGCTTTCTATTTGTAAAAGAATTTTCAAAATCGGTTCTGTAGATCCAGAGATTACCACCTAAAACCTCACAAATTCACTACTACACACTTTACACAACTTTACCTCTACAATTTTAGTTTGGATTGTTTTTTTTTTAATTTTAGTAAGTAATTAGGATTCAAATTCACAGTGGATTTTTTTTAATGAAAATTTGGTCAAATAACAAATGGAACGTAATCCAAAACAAACATCAAGTTCCTTTAGACCGTAAAACTAGGAAATAAAGTGATCACTTTGATTTTTTGTTCGCTTCAATCTTTGTAAGGTAAAAAGCGAATAAGAAACTTTTACTTTGTTAGGTAGGATAAAACAAAAAAGGTATAATGAACAAAACCTACCTGTTAAGCTTAGGCGACGACGTAGACGACATAGACCCAATGCCAGAATCGCTGCGCTCGAGATTAAGTGTCCTTGTAGGCGTCGTTAGTTTCATCTCGCTTAGCTCGCTCGTTTCACCAAACTTTCTCGGTTCTCTTAACTCGTCACTAAACTTTCGCGGCTCTCTTAGCTCGTCAATAAATTTTCGCGGTTCTCTTAGCTCCTCACTAAACTTCCGCGGCGCTCTTAGCTCGCTAACTTCACTGAACTTAAGAGATTTCTTGACCGATATAGTTTTCTTGACAGCTGGCGAAGTAAATTCGAAGTCTTCGTCGAAGTTTAGCATTCGCGTCGCAGGGCGGGGGAACGACGTGGACGGTTCTGACTCCGAAAGGGGGGCTCCGAATTCGAAGTTTCGGGAGCATACCTTTCTTGTTGTTGACCTGTAGAGATAAATAAATAAATAATGCTAGACAATTCACACAGCATTATCTAGCCCCAAGCTAAGCAGAGCTTGTGTTATGTGTACTAGATAACTGATATACATAATGGTAGGTGGTACATGATTAGTAAAAAATCTATGTATAGAACTAGGCTGTCGTAGATTACGACCAGCACAAAAATGTACATTTAAAAATAGGCTTTAACTCGTTACATTAAGATTCATTTTATATTGAAGGCATCAGATAACAGAAATCTCGAAGCTTGAAGCCATTTTCGGATTGTAAAATGTATCTAAAGTTAACGAAGTTAAACCCATAATTGAATGCTTATTATTGTGTTGTGTGGTAGCGGCGTTGGACACAAGTCAACTCTTTGAGAGATACGACAGGAGTCATCATCATCAGCCTATATTCGTCCAATGCTGGGCATAGACCTCCCCCATAACCATAGCTACAGCGAACAGCGCTCTCTGTCTTCCAGTTTACAGTATCCAGCATCTGCTGCAGTATTTCGCAGGTCGTCATCCCACCTGGCCGGCGGGCGTCCTACACTACGTTCACCGAGTCGCAGTCTCCACTCAACAGGTTTACCCAGTGGTTGTCAGTAAATACAGGAGTAACTTTAAATATAAAAAAGTGGTATAATACGTACCTCCCCCTAGAGATGACATCAGGGCTGTCGGTCGATATGATCTCGTATTTGGTGCAGGTGTCGAAGCTCTCGCTGTCGAACTCCTCCAGGTCTTGCAGAGACTCCAGGTCATCCAGGTCCTGGTCGGCTGGGACTGGAGTGGGAAGTGCGTTGGTGAAGTCCAGCTGTAAAGAGGTTCATTCTATTATATAGAAAACCATGATATTTGTGTGGGATTTGCGTAGTTTCCTGTTCGATAGGGGCGCTGTACCAAAACCAATGGAAAAATGAGACGACACCATCACGTCTCCTCGATGTTATCGTCAAATGGACTCGAAGCTCAGAACGTTTGTATGTATTTTGCGGAGAGGAAGCGGGACAGTAAATCGCTTACTTTCCGTTGTCTCTGTTACACAAACGTGCGATCACCAAACTGCCTGCCAAGAGTGTTGATAATAACAAAACAAAAACATCCCTTTTTTCCTATACTAATATTATAAAGAGGAAAGATTTGTTTGTTTGTTTGAATTGAATAGGCTCCGAAACTACTGGACCGATTTGAAAAATTCTTTTACCATTAGAATCCTACATTATCCCTGATGAACATAGGCTATAGAATATACCCGTGCGTAAATTAAAATTATAAATTTAGAGTAATTTATATATATATATTATATAAATATATATTATATATTTTTTTTCAATATAGTCGAAATGCGGGAAAGGAAATTTTCAGACTTAAAATAAATAAAATAAAAGATACCTTTACTTATACAACCAGACCATGCTAAGAGTTACCTTAGTCGTAGACCAGGTCTGCAGTCTCTCCCTGCTGGCTTGAAATTTCTCTCCGTAAGAGAAATCCCTTGCTGTCTCCTCCAAATCAAACTTCAAATAACTCTCCGCGTTATAACTCTTTGATTCATAACTCTTTGTTTTATAACTCTTTGTTTCAAAACTCTCTGAAGAAGTAAAACTAGAGAAACTATCTGTATTGAAACTGGAAAAGTTTTCTTTATCCATCTTGAATTTTGTCCGTTCCTCAAAAATTCTAGAAATCTTTGATGTCCGCTTCATTCTGGTTGTCAACGGTGAATGCGTTGTCAAGGGAGAATGTGAAGCTATTATCGGAGAGTTCATTAACGGTGATGCTAGGGATGCCAAGGGAGATATGATCATGGGGCTTTTGATAGATTTTGGGGATTGGACTTCCATGGGGGAGTTCTTAAGCCGTTCTAGACTTGGTGAGCTCAGTCTTTCCATTTTAAGACTGAGCGGGGACGGTGAAGCTGTATAATTCTGTATTTCTCCGAGGACCCTTCGCTTGGAAGGAGTAGCAGTTTTTAACGATGATGGTGATGAGAAGTTCTGGATCTCTCCGAGGACTCGCCTCTTGGATGGAGTGGCTTTGGGTGAGTGGATGGGTGATGCAAAGTCTATACAGTGCGGGTTCATCTTATTTTTGAAGTTCGTGGTGAAGGCAGTTTCCTGTTTCCGCTTCGTTGCGCTGTTGCCAGAGTTAATTTTGAAGTTTTCTGTTATTAATCTGTAACAAGGAGAAGATTGTTGAAACATTTGGCAAATATTTGAATTATTTTAAAACTATCATATAATAGAATTAAATTAAAACTACTTTTAAAACAATTGAGGTAACTGCAGACGGTTGCAAACAAACTACGGGTAGTAGTTCAACTGGTCCATATCAATACCAGTCGCGCGCGTGCCCAAGACGCTAGCTGCATTGCCCCGCTGTATGGCAATGCTGATGCGCTGCGCCAGATACTCACCAGCTCTCGGGTCACGCGTCATTATTTGTGGCCTGGGAATAGTGGGTAGATGAAAATCTCTTAGAAATAGAATTATTTATTGTCCAATGCAAAGAGCTACAGCAAAATTGTTCTTAAAACTTAGTGAGCGGCACAATACAATGGAGTCGTCAGATGAGTTTACACATAAGTACACAACTCTAAAAAATAAAGTATTATGTAGAAAAAAGTACTTAATGGCTTTCTTGTAAAAAACCATCATTCAATTTTATTTATTGTCATAGAAATGTGATTAGAATATTCTTTCCTACATACATCGTGCCCAGCAGGTTGGTTAGTGTAGTCTCTAGTGATCCTTACATAGCTAGTTATCCTATATAGCTAGCTACCTTTTTAACAACATTAAGGAATACAATAAACATTTGAGTATTAAAATTAATACGAGTGTTTCACACTATGAGACTTTGATTATGAGAAGTAACAGTTCAATGTATTCAAATATTTATCATAATATGTACCAGAAACTAATCATGGGTAGACAATAAAACCGGCCAAGTGCGAGTCAGACTCGCGCAAGAAGGGTTCCGTACTATTATCTATAAAAACTGCCATCGGAGCCCCCTTAAATATTTATTTTATTCTGTTTTTTAGTATTTTTTGTTATAGCGGCAACAGAAATACATCATCTGTGAAAATTTTAACTGTCTAACTATCACGGTTCATGAGATACAGCCTGGTGACAGACGGACAGACGGACGAAGTTTTAGAAATAGGGTCCCGTTTTTAACCTTTGGGTACGGAACCCTAAAAAGGTCCCCGACTCATCTTTAATACTGAAATAAATAAATAATGTTGGACAATTCACACAGCATCATCTAGCCGCAAGCTAAAATTTTGGGTGTTACATTGTAACTTGCCGAAAGACTGCACTGACGAAAGTTTTAATCAGTGCGTCCTACCCGTCATGACCTACGGAGCTGAGACGTGGACACTCACGGTAGGGCTTGTCCACCAGTTTAAAGTCACCCAGCGAGCTATGGAAAGAGCTCGGAGTTTCTCTGAAGGATAGAATTCGTAACAAATACATCCGGCAGAGAACCAAAGTCATCTACATAGCTCTAAGAATTAGCAAGCTGAAGTGGCAGTGGGCCGGCCATGTCTCGCGAACAGATAACCGTTAGGGTAAACGTGTTGAGTGGAGACCGCGACTCGGCAAACGTAGTGTAGGACGCCCTCCGACCAAGTGGGATGACGATTTATGAAAGACTGCTGGCATATGCTGCATGCGGCAAGCTGAAGACAGGAGGCCTATGTCCAGCAGTGGACTAATATAGGCTGATGATGATGACATTATGTAACGTAGTTGACATGTAGTCAAAACTTAGGTTGGGTCCAATGGTTTGCAGTAAGGTCATAAAATAACCTAAAAATGTTACATAAACCCCGATTTGGACCCAAATCAGGGGCCGGTTTTATGACTATGGTAGACCCTGACCAGGGCTCATGCGAGTCTACCATACAAAAAAACCAAGCCCTGATTAGACTCTAAACGTGTAGGAGTAAAATAGATCTGAATGTTGGTTTCCAGAGTTATTTAATGTTGCCTTTTTAATTTATATAAAGCTGGTTAGGTACCTTTTATAAAATTGGTAAACAGCAAGTTTCTATTTAGTTATGTCATAAAATAAATCTTAAGGCTTTCTGTAGTAAAGGTATTAATTGTTATATTTAAATTGTCTTGTATTAAGAATAAAAACAGTTGATTTAGTGATAAAAAAATGTGTGCAACTTCTGGACAGAAATTATTTACTCTTCCTCCTCAACAGCCTATATTGGTCCACAGCTGGACGCAGGCCTCCCCCTGGTGATCGCCTTAGCAATTAGCTTCCATCTCAATTACTTACTAAAAAAAAAACAATAATGCTGGACAACCCACACAGCATCATCTCGCCCCAAGCTAAGCAGAGCTTGTGTTATGGGTACTATATAGAAAATACCCAGAACAACCGGAATAAATATTTGTGTTAATTATAACAAAAGATGTTAATTAGCAATAACACTAAATGGTCAATCCTAAAGTTTACATGCAAATGCGTGCCTATCGATCTGTGCCTATGGCAATTTGGTCAGAGGTCATCAATACAGACAGACTCAATTATTATGTGTTCAATTAGGCACATAAAGGTCATAGCTCCCTGGCCTATTTAGAAAAGAAAGGCAAGGAAATTTTTAAGGTGAAACTATGATCAGCTGATCTACGCACGAGGCATCAATTCACTTGTTGAATGAAAGCAGCTGATTGGTAAGTATAAAATAAATTGAGGAAAATAGTAGGTATAAGAAAATGTATTGATTTTATAATTGTATTAAGGTACGTATCTACACATGGCTAATAAATTTTCAGGCTTAAATCCATAGAAATAGGGATGATTTCTATGACTAAAGATACAAAAATAAGGGTTGGTTAGTCAACTCACACACACCCTAAAAGAAATGGCATTTCTTACAATCCCTCGTAATAAGTTCTAATTCTGATCAAACCCTTCAGGCTGATAAAGTAACAATGCTTCAACCCTTCCGAAAGGGCTGATTTGACAATAAATTTACCATCCCTCAGGAAAGACATAACCTATCGATTCCCGCCGTGTATTCACTTAAATAAATCGAACAACTGGTTTATCATACCTTTTCACCCTACAAGGGCTTTGAAGAACACATTTTTGACCTTTTTCCCGACCCCAGAACTCCACAAAGGGTGTGTGGGAACTCACAAAGTTTTATCACAAAAAACCGATACTGGCTCGGGAAAATCACTAATCACTATTGCAACAAGGTATCACAGGTAGTTTTCACTTAATTTTGTAGGTTTTACACTAAATTCGGGTAGGAAACAGCTAAAATGAAGTATAGAAACTTTGTCAGAAAGTATCAGTGTTAATTTTTGGCGGGTCGCGCTTTTAGGTTAGCTGTCAAGTCAAGCGACCGCCTCTGACGTTGTCAGCTGACTGACTGAACGAAGAGCAGGGATGTTAGATGCCGACTCAGAAATTATGACATCGGTCTGTCAAAAATATGGTACTTTTCAGAAAATTAAGGTACGGTTTCTAAAAGTCTGACACGGTTATTAATTGGTTTGAGTTAATGTTACAGTTTTTTCTAGAAACATGGCTAGCTTAGTAGAAAGGTATATAAACTCGGGATAACGAGCGACGCAACAAGATATCATAAACCGAAGGTTCGCGAGAGAGATGCAACATACACAACTTGTATTGGCTATTCTCCATCTCTCTCGCACCAGTTCAGTCAACGTCAAACGTTACCTAAAGAGGCCGTTTCATTCTACGCATAATACATCGACTGTAAAATTATTCTTATGAGATAAAGAGTAAGGCTTCATAGCACAGATCATAAACGTACAGAGTAGTGCTTAGCAGCGGAAACGAAACGTTTCTTTCGTTCGTTCCATTACATGACAAAATAATTTTGATGATTGAAAATTATGGCACATTTGCGTACCATAATAGAAGTACTATGGTACATGGTACGAAGACCTGGATTATGGTACGTGTACCATAATTATGGTACGTCTGACATCCCTGACGAAGAGTCGAAGAGGAAGACGGGCGGGCGGGCGTATTCCCAAAGTCGAACTCCCAGGTTTTTGTGTCGTCTTGACTTCGCTAGACAATAGATTTTTTTCGGATGTGCGTTTTTGACAATAGACCGTCCAGATTTTTTCATTATTGGTGTTATTCAAGTTTTTGTAGTAGGTCTCACTCTCGCTACGGTTTGCTACCTACTTGAAGAATTAGATAGTTGGGTTCTGACTGCACAAATTGTTAGCTAATAGAAAGGGTCGGTATGGTACCTAGGTAATGTCTAACTAAACCAAAGAATTAAATAGTTGGCCCTTTGTGTAAAATTTGTCGCTACTTACAAATCTTATTTATTTGCATATGAAAGAAATTGAACACCTTCATATCAGCTAGGCAAACTCCTTAAAATGATTATTATGTGCATTTACTATAAAAGATGAATCTTGTAAATCCGATTTGTAAATAAATCAAAGATTTATCAAAGGGGCGTCATGTAAATAAAGCGATAACGGATCTGTAACCGTTGCATTGCAACGTTTTGTTTTTGACGCCTTATCGGTTATTTTGGTTCCGTTGGTTCTGTAAAAGTTTGTATCGATGATGTGACCGTATGAAGAAGCAATGTGAGATCTAAATTCAAGGATAAGGAATGATTTAGACCGGGGCGTACCGTGTACGTGGCCCGGACGGGGCACGGATTTGAAACGTACTATACATTTTCGACGACCTCAGTGGCGCGGCCGCCGCCGGTGGCGAAGGTCCGCCTGCGACGCAGGAGGTTGCGGGTTCAATTCCCGCCTTGGGTCAAATATTTGTACGATCTGCTGGTATTTATTCCGCCTTGGGACAAATATTTGTACGATCTGCAAGTTTTTATTCCGGGTGTTCTGGTCGTTTTCTATGTATAATAAAAAATATCTATGTATTATTTTATTATGTATATCATAATAAAACACTGTTTTAACCGGATTGATCGCGTATATTTTATATTTTGTTTATAACCTGACGTTTCGGAGGCTTTTCAGCTTCCATGGTCACAGGCAGACACGAAGACGAAGACGAGTCCGAAACGTCAGGTTATAAACAAAATATAAAATATAGGTACGCGATCAATCCGGTTAAAACAGTGTTTTATTATGAGTTCTCGCGAAAATAACCTTAGAATATATTATGTATATCAGTTATCTAGTACCTATAACACAAGCTCTGCTTAACTCGGGGCTAGATAATGCTGTGTGAATTTGTCCAGCATTATTTATTTATTTTGTACGAAGTAGTTTATATTAAACAGCAGCGCATGATCCCTGCCCCGTCTTGGCCTGTCTACTAACTTCTCCGTAATAACTTCTCCGTACTAACTTCTCCGTACTAACTGCTTCGGCTCGCCCCGGCCGCGGCCTCATCATCCGTAAACTGGTCTTAATAGTTGATGATATTTTTCTGTTCTAACAAATGTTCATACTTATAATTAATATTACCTACTTGGATAAAGGCATATATGTTTTTTGACAAAATTATTGCGAAAAACATAGTTTTCACAGAATTATGTATCCAAAAATAGGATCCTCCTTAAATTTTTAGTAAAATTTGCATTTAATTGGCGCTATACCGTTACAGCATCTCAAACCGCTTCCTTGCCCTCTCATGCGCAAGCGCAGCGTATTCATACCTTGCCTACCCTCTTGCACAAAGCAGCTTATCAGTAGGGTGAGTTTTTTCGCCGTCTCAACGGTATCCAGACAATATTGTTTGCAAAAGAAAGGCGGTTTAGGGTGAAAACTTGTCAAATTTAGCACCCATTGTAACTACTGTTACCTTTAGTAAGCGTAAGCACCTACTAAAAAATAATGTTCTACTTTCAAAAGTATCGAGTAAGTATGACGAATAATAAACTACCTTCTACGAAAACTTTTTAATAATATCCCAAAAAAATCGATTTCGGCAGGATTTATTTTAAATCAGTCTAAATAATCAGGATTATTAAAAAGTTTTCGTAGAAGATTTACCCAGTGCGAGTAACGCACTATAAAGCAAAAAGCTAATAAACAACCTTAGTGAAGAAAATGCATATTTTTTCAATAGGCTACAATCATAGAAATATCAAATTATTTTTATAGCGTAAAGTATCTACCTAGTGGCTCGGATAACATAATGACGACCTCTGAGGCGCGGTGGGCGAGGGACAAATGTGTGTACGATCTGCAGACATTTGTTCAGAGTGTTCTGGTCGTTTTCTATGTATAATAAAAAAATATCTATCTATGTATTTGTATATTTTTATTTGTATATTTATTTATTCCACCGTAGGTACCTGTTGATACACTTGATGTCGTTGTAGTCTACTTCATTAAAATTATATAGGTATACAAGTCAAATTTTGTGTGAAGGAAAGAAACACCATAAATAAGGATTGTATTCAGAAACAGTAATTTCCATAAATGTAGATAATATATGGTAGTAGAGAATTATGATTAATAGAGTATTGTATGGTACCTTTATGTATATCAGTTATCGTACCCATAACACAAGCTCTACTTAGCTGGGGGCTAGATAATGCTGTGTGAATTGTCTAGCATTATTTTTATTTATTTCATTTATAATAACGGGTAGCGTAGCTTAACATAATTAATAAACATATAAAACATGTCAAAATCGAAACTTTAAAGCTAAAATCTATATTCCACACAAAATTAACCCTGAGGGCACTCATACCATTTATAAGATCAATATAGTGATACCTAGATAATGTGTTATTCTTTATTGTTATATTTTCACATTACAGCAAAAAAAATGACCAAGAAACGGCCACAAAGACATCGCAACTAGGGAATGCAATCTTGTCTCGCCGAGATCCCGATCTCGCGAGATCCCGGCCATATTTTAAGAGATTGTATCTCGTCAAATTTCGTACGAGATCTCGCGAGATAACGAGATTTGGCATGCAAAATCAGAAGTCGTCTGTCAGATGATACTCTCGACATGATGTGTTTTTTGAGAAGCCATTTTCAGACAAACTAACTTGCCTTTCCGTACCTTGATTACTTCATCTGACTTCTACTTTAAACTTCTTTTATTTGATTAATACGATCTCACAACATTTATTTAAGAACTTGTGAAGTTAAGTTTTTGTTTTGTTGTTTTTATTTACCATAAGTAATGTTCCTATTACTCTTAATTATTGAAACTAAATTAATAATTTACAAAAGACTAAATATAGATAATTATTGTTTTGTTACCAATATTGTAAGAATTTGAACTGATTAGCTACAGTAGGTATAATAATTATAGACATAAACAAATGTTATTAGAGTTAGAGACAAAATAATAAGCACTCTGTTGATTTTTAAAGTAAAACTTACATTATTTTTATAACTAAGCAACGCAGTTTCTATTTAATTACATATCATGTCAATTACTAGTTCTTAAAACAAGCATTTGCATATGTTTTAAATGCGATTCTCCCAATCTCGCGAGATCCCGTAATTTGCGAGATCTCGCGAGACTGGGTTTTGAGTCTCGCGAGATCTCGCTAGGCAGAAATCTCGTACGAGATTGCATTCCCTAATCGCAACATCATATTAATCACATTCTTAGGTTCATACACACATACACACTTCGTACATTATTATGAATGTTATTTATATTACGAACGTGTTAGGTATTTAGATTAGGTATTAATCTGAAGGAATATTATATAATATTTATATCTACAATACATTTTGTGACTTATCTAACGTGATATTAATATGCACAGAACATCGGCTAGTCTCAGGTAAGTAGGTATCTCATCTTTCATAATCTACTAAGAAAAGCAAAAGATACGACTATGGCCGTTGTAACTTAACCTGCCTAAGTTTTTTTCGATGGAATCTAGCAGTAGATATGAAAAATTAAATCTATTGTCAAATAGCCAAAGTTCATAATAAGTTGTAACTCGTTTGTATTCAATTAATCATAATCACTGGTACCTGTTACGTCGTCTTTTATAACTAACGGATTTGTTACAATCGTACAAGATAAATTGCACTCTGACGTAAAGTTCATAGGGTTGAAACTTCAGTGCAAATTGAAGTTGCGTTCGGATATTTCCCACAAGAAATAATTTGCTCAGTTAATTTCAGTCTTAAAGTTCAGTGATAGGGTTCAGTTTGAAAGGAACGTTGTCTTTCCGTTGGCTCGCGGTGCATTATTGTATTGTAGAGTGCATTGAGCATTGTAAAAGCTAGTTTTAAGACCGTTTAGACGTTACCAACGTTTTTTTGAGGGTTCCTTATTTGAATATTTCCCTTTATTTTCGGAATAGAATAACACCAAAAGATTAGGATAGGAAACCGTTTTGTAAACTTTACCCAGAAGTTTGTCCCGTATGGAAGCTTTGACTGAAAGTGTGCAACTATGTTAAGGTTTGGCTATTCACTTCTTTATCGTGAGGTTTATTACCCGATTGCTAAGCTTAGCGGATGGACGTTTACGATGGTAGCAAACTAGAGTAACAAAAAATCCTTCAAAGCCTTGTATCATTCATGACGTACGAACACACTGACAAAGACAAACTATGTGATAAAGTACAGTCGGGTCTCCTGATAACACGTTAGTAACTCGTCATAATAAGAGTTCTTATAGACAGACGGAACCCATAGGGTTCCAGTTAGTCAACTTAGCTTTATTTGGGTTGCCGACAGAAATTTGAAAGTTAAGCTTACTTAGTTATGGCTTAGCTCGCATAGCCGACGCTACTTTTCATACCATGTGCAGGCCAGACTGCAAACTTTGACTTAAATGAAATATTTTATAGACGCGTAATCTGCTCGATAAACATCGGAGTTCTCGTAAGTCTCAATATTTTTATAATCATCACTATTTTTAAAAAGAAACAGTCTATGAAATATTGCATTCTTTCATTAAGTCAAAGAAAATAAATGCGTGGACGGTGTCTAAGTCAGCCATGCAAGCAAAGCTACATACATATACATTACATTTCGCTTATTGCAACCGACGACGACTGTAGGTAAATAGTAGTTATAGGTAGGTCCAGTTCAGGTACATTTAAGAGGGCATAATGCGCGGCATTTAATGAAAATGATAGGCATGGGATTTCACGTTCATAGGAGCAGCGGAACAGAGCATGTGTTTTTGGAACGGCGGCGCGGCGCAAGTGCGAAAATGGAATTTTGGTCGTTTCTTTGTCATTTCTTAATCGTATTTTCACGTTGAACGGAACCAGAGAAAATATTTAGAAATTTATGTAATTCGAGTTTTTAACCACGGGGATCCCGTGAGTACTGAGATCTAGTTTGACATGCAAACACGCCACAGGTCTGCCTCTTAAGTGAAATTGCAACCCTAATACACCTCGACTGGTATTTAATGCACGTGTCTTTTGATATTCCTATAAAAGCAGCCATGAATTCTAATAATAGTTTATGGTCTCACTGGCCTTACAGTTCACGCCGCCGTTAACAAACCAATTTCTACGGATAGGATTACGCATAAGGAATGCCGGCAAAAACCGTAGGTACCCGGTACCACGAAACGAAACACATGAGGGGCAGGATATGCAAGGTACTTATCAACCTACCATGGGTTCTGGCGAAAGAGATGTCTTGAAGTTTTGTATTTGCAAAGTTGATTCTCTGATCTTAATAAAAGCGTCGTACCGCGTACCTAGTCTTTTCTAATTATTTTCTTATTCATTTACTACCCATTTGCATAACTAGACGGTGGTCTTAGATTTAATTTTAAAGAATATTCTTACAAATATGTATTCGATAACCCGCGAAACAGGCCTAGCCTAGTGGATATTTCCACCGTAGGTAGGTTATGAGTACCTGTTGATACACTTGATGTCGTTTTATTTTAAATAATTTTCTTAATTTAACATGTTAGGTACTTAATTAAAATTATGTATACAACACAAGTTTTGTGTGAAGGAAGGAAACACCATACGGATGCAAAAGCGAGAAAAATAAACAGACCATAAGGATGAGGATGAGGAGAAAAATAAACAGACAAACAGTGGTTCCTTTATACAGTTTAATGTTAATCATTACATCCACCTAAACTAGTCCCCACTGAAGTCTTAAACATGTAATCATATTAAATATTTTTAAGCTTACGCGATCTGAACACATAGTTAATACTCATCCCGTGACCACGACAGTGTGTAAACCTGTCGAAACGTCAGGAAAAATAGGTAAATGAACGCGATAAATACCCGTTAAATAGTATTAATATTTATATGTAATTATATTTATGTTCAAAAAGTTGTTTTCATAATCTTCTTTGAAAATAAACTTTGTAGTATATTAATCCCCAGCAGACAGAAAATTAGGAAATAATGTGAATACAATATCGGCATAATCTGAACTCACGGTAATAATGGAACGGAACATAGTGATTAAAGAGAGACCAACAAAACACAAATAAACAGTTCGTTTTCCTGCAGAGTGCGTACAACTAAAACTAAATACTACGTCACTGCTATGCTTAATACTAAACACTGTTATGGTACATTGCACCATAGACGAAGTTAATCTATGATTAGATTACACTTTGCACCATGCAATGCAATATAACTGCAAGGTCTAATGAAGTTCATTGTTTACATACATAGGCATTCCTGTTAGCAAAACAGAGTTAAGTATCTATCTGAATTAGAGATGGTGGTAAACTCTTTCGTGTAACAGACTTTCACTCATTCCCTGTCAGTATTGTCTCGATCGTTGTTTGCATCTAAGAACATAATACTTTAAGGAAAAATTATCTTCAAGTGAATAGTAAAAAGACTTGTCAGCTTCTTGTTTTATTTGTAAGTAAAAAACTTATTATTTAGTGAGATCACAATAAATTTGGCGTGAAAGCCATGAATAAAAGACAATTTATTTATTTAGATTTATTTTTATTTATTTATAATTACAATTGACATTGACAGATCAAAACTTTGTTATCTTATAAACAGTATTGCCAATGTTGTTGTTGTTTATATTATGTAAGATTATGTCCGACATAGTTGGCCCGGCCGGTACAAACATTTTTTAATACAATAATTTAAATTCTGACGACATTTCAATTATTTTGTGATGAGATGACATCATTTCCCTCCTGCTTGACATTCGGTATTTGCGGTTGAACAAAACAGGATATATGCAAGATACGGGTCGTTTGAGCCGATATCCTTCGTCCTTCGCCCTAAATATAGATATCGGCGGCAGATGTTCAACGTTTTTCAGGATTTACACATCGGCTGCGCTTGCGACTTGCGGTTTGTGACTTTTGGATGGCGGTTACAGAAGTAGGTACATATAAAAAGTTTAACAGCTTCAAAGAGTTTAAGTTTATTGGTGAGACATAATTGGTAAGGTATTAGTTATTATAGTCTGTAAGCCCTCACGGAAAGGCTTTCCACGACATTATTGGTGTCGTGTAAAGGAGCACAAAGTTAATTATAAATAAATAAATACTGCTGGACAATTCACACAGCATTATCTAGCCCCAAGCTAAGCAGAGCTTGTGTTATGGGTACTGAAAACTGATATACATAATACAATACATTACATAGATAGATATTTTTTATCATACATAGAAAACGACCAGAACACCCGAAACAAATACCTGCAGATCGTACAAATATTTGTCGCAAGGCAGGAATCGAACCCGCAACCTTCTGCGTCGCAGGCGGACCTTCGCCCACCGCGTCACTGAGGTCGTCAAAATTATGGCTCACTTATTGCTAGTATATACCCAGATATACCAATACAAGAGCTGAGAGGAGAAGTGGCACATCGTAAATGATGCAGATAGCAGGTCCGACCGATACAAATATACTTAACTTGTTTGGGATAATCTTTAACCGAATTTTTAATGTCCTACCCAGAAAAGTTAACAGGTGAATTTGGGATATGGAATGCTTAAATGCAACTTCAACAAGAGCAAAAAAACAAGCAGATAATGTCAAGATTATAATAGAGGTAGGTACTTAGTAAAAAAAAAACTAATGTTTTTTTCATCTTACCTTCAGAAATTTCTATTATTATTAAAAAGTTAGTGTAATACCAATTTATCTAAACGTTAAAATTATCTAACCAGATGAACCAAAACGAATGACGAAACAATTAATAAATCTCTACAAAAACAAAACCCAAAATCAAACATTTATTAACCCATCCACGTACTTGCATATTTACAGCACAATTATTTACCTTAAATCAAAGCAGTACAGCCCCAAAAGCTTAATGAAAAAGAAAAATAAAACATCATATGTAATTTGTATCTTATGTTAAAGGAACTGAGTTCAGTATTATGAACGTACGGTTAACCCTGCACCGTGCAACCGCGACCTACCCTATCGTTGTTCTAACGTATTTATCGATTGAAAACCGTTGCGCGCTGATGCGGCACTAGTTTTTTCCGGAAACGGTCGGATTTTCTTCCGTTATGAATTATTTTAACTAAACGTCCATTTTAAGTAGTTTTTCTTGTAAGTGTAGTTATGGTATATAAATAGGTAAGTATAGCCTACTATTTTTGTGGTTCGATAGGCAAAGACCAAAACATAGACCACACAGAGGTCCCCTCTTTTTCTTCTGGAAAACCCTATGTCAGGTTTAAATAATGATGATGATGAGATTAATGCCTACATAATATCAAAATAAGGCGAATTTTAAAGTCTCTCTGTGCTTAGGTATTTTGTAAGCTTAAAGAAATAAAACGTTATTGATTCTTGTAAAAAGGCATTTCCGCCTTATTCAAAAGGGATTATTGGTTAAACAAGGAAAACTGTATCATTCTAATAATTAGCTAGCCAACGAAAGGCGATGTTTACACGTAACATTAAACGCCGACAAAGGGAAGCAGAACAAACAGACAAAGGAGGAAACAGGTCATCGTTGTTTGATCCTTTCTTCTATTTTTAGTTTAAAATAAATCATTGTTTTTTTATGCAGACAACTTTTTGAAATGATATTCTTAAATTATCTTAAACTGTCTGGAATGCGTACAAGCAATTTGAATATCGAAACAACGACTAAGATATGAAAATAAAAATCGATGACGCGTTTATCGCGGGTTAGTAGTACTAAAAAAGTAAAAGGCCTTTTACTTTTTTATATGAAGGCAAAACCAAATCAAAACGGCTTCTTACACTGAAAAAAAAAAGGTTTTTTTTTACAAAAATTATTTTAAAGATAAAACTTATGAACGGTGACTATAATCTTATTACTAAAACAATACATGAATGAAAAGGGCTAGTTTACTTTTTAAATTCACACTTGCATATGGCACGCGACATATTGTATTGTAACCGTCGCCGAACGCCCACACGCGAACATAAAGCTCTATTTTTATCAGGATAAGGTTCATTTGAAGTCGCGTGCCTTCACGCTTGGGGGAGTACTCGACAATTGAAAATGGAATCGGATGTGTTTATTAAAGTTACCGTTGTTACCTTTTTAGGCTCTTTTGTTGACACTTGAGATTTATTTTTTAAGAGATTGGAAATAATTGACGCTTTTTGAGCTTGGAGATTTTTTATTTCGCTAAATTAGTTCTTTTTTTCCTTATTTAATTTTTTGGTAATTTAACTAATGAGGCTAGAAACACCAGATAAGCAGACATGTAAAATTGGAGGCCCGTACCGAGCCAGAGACATTTCAAGGGGCTGAGTGATAATAAGGTTGTTTTTTTTTTGTTTCATTCAAGACATAAAATATTTTTTTTAGGTACGTCAATTTCTCTTGGTTTTCGGATAATCGATCTTTGAAGATTAAAGATTTCGCAACTTCAATATTCTAAATCAAAGTTCAACAATACCCACCGACAGATAACTGTCAAAATCTATTCCATTTTCAAACGGTAGTTCCTTACAATACTTCCCTGAGACCCCTACAATATTATACGTTTGGGTCAAAGGTAAGAATGAGAAAGTAATAGTAGCTATGGCGCGTGCGGGGGAGCAAACATCTGCCTCCAACAATAAGGAACAAGTGCATAAGGAGCCCGCAGCTGCGTTGCAATTTTATGAAAAGATAGACAGACTTGATGTCAGGGGGAGACCCAGGACATTGAGAAATATGCAGTGTTCGTTCATAGATGTAAGTGAGAGTGAAGCTTCCGTAGACTACGACGTCGATGATAGACCAAAGCAGCGTGGAGATGAGTTAAGTTAAGTTAAGAGTAATGGCAGGGACACAGTAGAAGGAGGTAAGTGCTTTAAGATAAGGACATATCAAGCCTCGGAAGATAATGTCGAGGATAGAGCGAAGTGAAGGAGAGTAAAGAAAGCCGATTCTACCATAATATTGGATAACTAGCTAGCTCAGAAGAGAGAGGGAGGGAGATATCTGGATGAGGAACGAGAGACTGTGTAGGATGATAATGAAAGCATGGAAGATGTTTTCACTCAGGAAAGGGTCGACTGAAGGTAATGTCATTTATATTATAATGTTTAAAGATCTGTCGCATTGAGTGTCTTCTCTACTCATAGGCCAATACTATATTCTTGTGAAGATTTTTCGACTATTTTTCCAAATTATTTTTTTTACGATTTGACAGTCATTACTTCTATATTAAAAAAACAACTTCGATTTCACTGATAATGATAACATAGGGATCGAGATTTTGTCATAAAAATGAGTGCTATTTTCAGCAACGTTATCAACTTATACCTACCACAACTTAGACCGTCAAAATCAGTTCCGTATCCGCGGCGCATCGGTTTCCGTTACACCGTTACTTCAATACAATACAATGGTTGTATCTATTCTATTGGGTCAAAGGTAAGTAAGTGTAGCGCGTGCGGGGGCGATGCATCTGCCTCCAACAATAAGATTCAGCAAGTGCAATCTTGGCAGCTGTGATACGCAGCTGTAAGTAAACTGGGGCATGGTAGAATGGTTTGCTCGTTGCCACCTTGGCTACGGAACGACGCGATGTGCAGACAGCCCTACCAGTACAGACGATTTTTTTTTGGCAATGACCTTAGCAGATGGTAGGGGAAGATAAGATTAAGAAATGATTTGTTAGTTTCGTAGTTTATAGGTTCGATTGTTTTTTTTCATTCAATTTTGTGGGTGTGTTTTTGTTGGGTTTTAATTAATTGGGATATCGATAAGGGCTTTCTTGTTTCATCGATATGCCTTTTCAATTATTTTTATCGATACTTTATCCAATATTATTTACATAAGAATTTGGTGATCTTGTTTAAAAACAACATTTACATTACAGGATTTATAGAAATTTTAATTTGCAATGAAAATTCATAATAAATTTTGTGAACCTACATAGGCATAAATTATTAACATAGCAGATCTATAGAGATCTCAATTCTTAAAGCACTTTGCATAAAAACACAAGTCACCTTACAAGTTTTTAATTCTAATGTGCAGTAAAACATGTTCTTTGTGAATGAATGAATGAATGAAAGTAGATCATTGATCTGAGCACGTGCGCTTCCGTATCCGGTGGGTGTGCTTGCGGTGTTTTGTAGATAAATAAGGGTAATACCACCTGATAAAAAGCGAGATTCAATTCAATTGGACAACAGAACAGACAGCGGTTGGTTTCAAGCGCCAATACAAAAGTAAACAATGAGATGCATCTTTTTTATCGAATAAGTAAAAGTATTAAAAAGCAATAATGAAAAAACAATAAATACTACATTTATAATAGCAGTAATTTCATAAAACTTGGTTTTTATATAAATTTTTAGTAAAAAAATACGATAGAAGGAATTTATGGAAGCGATATGACTTCCAGAATACCTACCCTAACTTAACCACACACTCTCGTATTCATAATGTTAAAGAATAACACCGTTAGACGATTGACAATTCTAATTTCGAATGAGGTTGAATGACAATCAACGAAGCTAATAAAAACTCTTTTGACTATCCAACCTGTAAGAAGTCTGGGCGCTGAAAGTAATCGAAACTTTTTCAACCTACCAAGGAGTTTTTATTCTGCCGTTAGTTGCATACAGGGAGGGAGCAACAGGCAAACCGTTACCGATCGATAGTACAACAATAGTTCGTTGTGGAGGGTGGCTTATCAAAATGTGCTTGTACTACGCCTGAATCAACTTGATTACGATGACCATTAAGTTTTGATTCGAGGGGGCGATAAATCTATGCAAATAAACTGTTGGATAAGATTTTTGGAAATGAACGCAAAAGGAAATTGAAAAAAAAGGATTTTTTGAAGTCCCTGCTTTAAAAAGTTATTTATTGCACACTTAGAAACAGTTAACAAACAAACAAAATAAGTGACAATTGGCGGTTTTATCGCTCACGACCCGAGCTCTACCAGACAACCTTGGATTGGATAGGATTAAAATTCACATGATAGGATCGTTTGGATAGTAGAGTGATCCCAATACAAATTGAGCTCTGTGAAGTTGGCATCAATTCAACGGCTGCGCACCGCACAGTACACTCTTCGCACCCGGTGCGAAGCCGGGGTGGGTCGCTAGTTGGTAATTAATATAAATGTTATTGATTGTACCTGCGCACTTCTGCTGCTTTTGCTTAGATCACAGATCTCAATTTTCTTTGCGATCACCTACTTACCTACCTACAGGAATCTGTGTGCATTCTACGCAGCTAATACATATTGTTGTTGTTTCACCGACATTGCTAATAAAGATTATATTAAAAAACTAAGACTTTGAATCACTCATGTAGACCCTTTAAAAACATTATTACAATAGGCTACACTACACTTTGCTATTGCTGTACTTTGGATAAAAATATTCAACTTGTACATTTAATCGCACTAAAACGAAATCGGGTGCCTCCACCACGGGGGCATCACACACCAGGGGCCTAACCCACGAACCTTAAAAATCATACTAGTGAAGAGTTCTTCGACCTCCTTTGACAAGACTTTTTAAATGGCCTGAAAGAGTTGGTACAACTCTTCGGTTAACAAGAACCTGGTAGAATGTTGAATGAATATCGACAAGCTACACAGATTGCAAAAAAAATACGGTAAACCGATAACCACGTCCTATCGAAGGAAATGCAACCACAAGCAAATATCTTCTTACATCTGTTTCCACAATCCTTGAGTTACAACGAGCTTTGTTGGCATAGTGGTTAGTAAACGCAAGAATATTTTGCACAGTGTAAGTATGGCATTAATTTTTTTAAGGTCTTTTGTATTTACCTGTAGAAAATTTTACTGGGCAGGAGCACCTTGTCATAAAGATAATGTAGGCAACTACTTACTGCTAGCAAAAAAAACATTTTCGAGTCGAAAAAATTAAGACGAAGTTTGAATAATTTTCGTCAAAAAAGTCAATATCTATTATGTATGTAGATTTTAAGCGTTTTGTTCCATGTACTATACATTCAATATAAGAACAGCTCAAGAAATACTGGTCCTGCAGCTATTTTATGTAAGATCCAGTACATCTTGACCTTGGGGGTCTCAATCGAAGCTTGAATCCGGCCCACACCTTCCGGCCGTATACAAACTATGCAGAATTCTTTGTACGTGACTGTCCCTCCAAGAAGTTTGTATGTATAAGTATTAAGTTACTCACTGAAAAGTTTTGCATTCGGTTTGGACATAATAACTCTTTACTAACCTGCACTTTACGGGCGGTATAAGACCATTAATCTATACCGAAGGGGATCATCGAATATTTTTCATTGTATAAAACAATGTCACAATCATAGAGTTAGTATACTCTATGGTCAAAATCTTTCAGTCCCTCCAAGAAATTTTGGGACTATAATAAATACCTACACGAAAAAGGCAAATCGTTTTCGAGCAAAATAAACCCATAGGTATGTCTTTTACATAAGATAAGCGTTTGCACGTAAACTAAAAAGAAACATTGATTTCGTTTTTACGAGTAACGGGCCCTGAAAAGTTTTTACCTAATCGCTTCGGTCATACTAACTCTGCACTAACCTGTAGCTTTGGACATGTCTGCCAACCACTAGAAACTGAGATTCAAATGGCGTTCCATTTTCAAAAATCCATTTATTCATAAATCTTGGACTACCTACTAACTCTTTTGTATTCTACGGATGTTCTCGTGGCTCTTTTGTAATGTATGTAATGACAGGATTCATTTAATTTTGAATCGAGCCATTTCGTTTCAAGGTGAGGTAGGTAGTTATGTAAAAATTTGGGTACTGGTATGCTGAATTCATTATTTAAATAAGCACATTGTACATGTATTTATTTTGTATCTGTCTCTGTGGCACCCTTGGCAGAGGGGCCAAGACTCGCAGGTTCGATTACTACCTATAGTGAACAATGTTTTTGGTTCTATCAGTTGCGTAGGTATAAAAAGATTGTGATCGTAAACGTCAGACTGTCTCATGCTGACCCAATATGCTCTAAGCAGGACAGCATGTAAAAGGCGGTAATTTTCAGTCTCATCCCAATCTTTATCAATGCGACTTATAACCAATATTATTTATTTATTTAATATGTTTTTGTAACTAACAGAAATTTAATACATTTTGGAGCCTTATAACTTAAAGCGTATGTTAAGTATAACATACTAAAAATCGCTTCTCCATATTTTACCCCGTAGCGGGAACCAAATTCGTATACTTCTCTTCGAAAACCACCCACTACGTCGCATAGGTCGCTCTAGACAAGGAATCCTTAAAAATAGCCCGTAACAAACCCACTGAACTCGTAATTAAATTTAGTAACGTAACGACTAAGTAAAACAATATTTCAGTAAACATCGCCATATGGGCGACGCGGGAGGCCGCTGCGGAGCTGCAGAGGTCTTACATGCGTGTTGAAGTGCCGCGAAAAGGAGGTTTTAAACACTTCTTTTTTTAAACCTGTAAGTGTAAGTTGTCTATGGAAGCTTTTTACCGCGATTACTTAGAGCGTGGAATGGACGTTATTGATTTGATTTTGAAAGAAGCTTTGCCAGTTTTCTTGTAATAGGTAGGTACTTTTGCTCGCTCAAACGTCGTCGATGATAATTTGTTAATGCTGTGTGAATTGTCCAGCATTATTATTATTATTAATTAAGTTAAGCTCAGTATTATGGCAGCCAGTTAGATAAATGAGATATTTATTTGTACCTGCTTTATTTTGCTACTTGGTATAATAATTATTACGAGGGAGGGGCGGCTGATAAGTCCGCGGCCTAAGGTACTTAAAAAACGAAAAGTCAAGTTTTATATTTTTTATTTCTCAATATAATCTCTCTCAAGGGATATGCACTTCTCACATCTGGAGTATAATGCTTTTAAACCACCAAAAAATATTCTTTGTCTTCAAAATGTGTATTTACGGCGGTTATCATTTCATTGTCATCTGAAAATCTCCGGCCCCGTAAGTCCTTTTTCAAATTGGAAAAAAGGAAAAAGTCGCTAGGAGCTAGGTGTAGACTGTGCAATAATAATATCAGGATTTATGCCATATTCGTCCCGAATGTTCGGCCCACTTCATTAAAAAGTCTTTGTTCGTCCCGCACGATAATATTTGTCCAGATTCGTCCCTCATACCAAAATTATTGTAAGTACAGTGAACGTCAAAAGTATAATTTATCACCACAACTCAGTAATAAGACGGTAGGTAATTTTTAAGTATTTAGGCCGCGGAGTTATCAGCCGCCCCGGTATATCTGAGTTATATCTGACTACCTAAGTCCATGAATCTATATAATTTTGAGGATTTGTTGCTTTTTTCTAAGGTTTTTATTTATTATACTCTGGGTAATTTCTAAGAAATTAATAAATCCCAAAAATTTACGATCCCGACGGGATTCGAACCCGCACCTTCCCCTTCAGCGCAGGGGTGCTCTTTTTCCAACTAAGCTACGTGATCTTATCTGGTCGGCCCGAAAATCTTTGGGAGTTCTTTCGGCACTTGTACACTGTGTCTGTAGGTGGCGCTGACGGCGTAAGTGCCGAAAGAACTCCCAAAGATTTTCGGGCCGACCAGATAAGATCACGTAGCTTAGTTGGAAAAAGAGCACCCCTGCGCTGAAGGGGAAGGTGCGGGTTCGAATCCCGTCGGGATCGTAAATTTTTGGGATTTATTGATTTGTTGCTTTTGCTATTTGATGTCTGTCATAATTATGTCCCTCGCTACAAGTTAATAAAGAGTTCGTTTAAAGATATAACCGAAGTCAAATAAGCCATTAGCCACCAAACGGAGGGATGGCACTCTACTCTTCCAAAATTCCTGGAATATCTCCAACCTTACCGCTTAATAGAATAGAATAGAATATTATTTATTTGTAACTTTATCAACATATAGGTACAGACATAATTTAGAGACAAGAGACAAAACTACTGTCGATAAGAGTCACAAAACGGTCCCTGTCTCAGCATGGGTTAGTTGTACACTTTACAACCAACGCTGGTCTTAATCACTTTACGAGTTACATCCCGAAAGCTCCTAAAGTAGTAATCTACGTCAATAAATCACGGATAATCTCACAAAAACCGCCAAAGACAGCCGCCATTTTGAAATGGAATGTCATTTTGAGGGTATTTTTGCTTTTTAGCGGATTATGCTTTGTAGTCAGAGATGTTAATTTTGGGTAATATTACTAACTGCTTATGGGTATTGTGTTGCGAGTTATACTGGTGGCAAGTAATTACGCTTACACCTGATTTTAAAGTGAACAGCCGCTTTTTACTTTTGGATTAACCAATTATCACTTATTAGTACTATTATTTAGCTCTAGGTACATACTTACTGGGCTCTGGGAACCCATAGGTAGGTATAGTACTGTGGTAAGTGACTTTTATCCGTGACGATGTTGATGACGATTCTTTGTAAATAGCAATATGGTCTGATTAGACACAATACGACGACCTCTGTGGCGCAGTGGGCGAAGGTCCGCCTGCGACGTAGGAGGTTGCGGGTTCGATTCCCGCCTTAGGACAAATATTTGTACGATCTGCAGGTATTTGTTCTGGGTGTTCTGGTCGTTTTATATGTATAATAAAAAATATCTATCTATGTGATGTATTGTATTATGTATATCAGTTATCTAGTACCCATAACACAAGCTCTGCTTAGCTTGGCGCTAGATAATGCTGTGTGAATTGTCCAGTATTATTATTATTACCTATTATTATTGTCACGAAGATAAATATAAAAAGTGAATGACATAAAAAACTTATGAATGTATTGAAAGATTGTAACTTGAATGTTTATAAACAAAATGGCGGATGACCCAGAATCGGGAGCGCATACGCAATTGTATCTATTAAGGCCAAGGACTCGGTATCGCGTAACGGACTTTTTGGAGATTAGATTGGGAGGCCAGAGGCCACTTGAGGCTCACTCAGTCTTTATCAATAACTGCAGCATTGCTATACAGCGGGGCAATGCAGCCAGCGTCTTGGGGACGCGCGTCTGTTATTGACATGGATCAACTACTTGTAGATTGTTTGCAGCAGTCTGTAGATCAGCTGTAACTAACTACTAGTCCTAATTTGTTATAATTCTTACTTATTTTATTTATTTTTTAATAAAGAACCAAACGTCCTATACAAATTGTAAAGACTGGAAACAAATAATATTTCAGGTACCAGGGCAAGATATAATAGGCTTTTACCTCGTTAAAGAGCGTGCGAACCCGCGGGCAGACGCTAGTAAAGATATAGTAAAAACCAAAATCAGTATGATTAATATTAGGTTGTGGTAAAGGCAATCTACTCTACCTATCAACCTTTTTTGTTTTGTTTCCGTTTTAGTAATACCAACAACAACGTGCCGATTTATAATTCGAAGTTTGAATTCTATGCTTGCTTGATGTAAGAAAACCTCCTTCAATTTGTCTCGCTCCTCTTTGAAAGTTGACAGGACGTTCTAAAATTCTAAATTCAAACGCTCGAACACGTGCACTTAACTTTTTGTGATTCGTCCCGAAGTTTCAAGGACGAGAGGCTAACGCCTCCCTATTATCCTGGCAGATACTGCCTCTAGGAATGTCTTTTGTTTTTGTTTGATGTTTTTCCATGTCGCATAGTAACATAAACGTACATACCTACTACAATAGAAGATATTACAATTTGATGTTCGACTCGAGCCAAATTTCTTACAATATCGAAAGTACCTCCCACTCAGCTAACATTTAAAATTGGAATTTGTTCCATTTCTCCCATTCCAGAAGCCATGACATAGACTGAAACAAAACCTCTATTCATAAATCATAAACAACACAACTCTGTTCTAAATCCGAACGCGGTGACGATGACGTCACTAACGGTTTTCGCGCTAAACTTGAGACTAAACATGTGGCAGATGTCTTGCACTTATTGTAACTAATTGGGAAAGATTAAACGAAGGACCAAATGGTAGTTAAGGACGGAACTGTACGCAAACAGAATCACTTGCTGTTATTATATTTTAAAGAAGACAAAAAGGAAATACGTATTCGGTATTCAAACAAATTGTCAAAACCTTTCTGTGCAAAACGGCTTACTACAAAATATCAGATTATTTAGAAGATGAAAAAGCTTGGGACGGGTTTTACTTCAACTCGAAAAATAACAACTAACAGGCTAACGGTTTCTTAGTCGTTTCTTTACTTTAGTCTACATACCGAAGTGACAGAAATCAAAAGTACCACTTTATTTCCGTGTCCGTGTTTTATTTTAAGAATTTGATCTTTTCTAAGTATACATTTTTGTATTTATGGAAATAAAGAATTTTTGATTTTGATAAACGTGTTCTTGACTGGAGACCACGACTCGGCAAACGTAGTGTAGTGCGCCCTCCGACCAGGTGAGATGACGATTTGCGAAAGACTGCTGGCAGATGCTGGATGCGGCAAGCTGAAGACAGGGCGCGATGGCGCTCATTAGGGGAGGCCTATGTCCAACAGTGGACTAAAATAGGCTGATGATGATGATGATGAAAAGGGAAATACTTTTAATATCAAAGTGTTTTTTCTTTAGCAACATAACCTTACAGAACTCTTGGACATGTCAGTCACGTCACAAAATTCAAATTACGTATTACTATAGATTAAAAACTCTAGCTGCTCCTGTCGGTACAATGTTACAATTTCCTCCATTTTTCTCCTCCCAATGCGGTTTCTTTTACATCTTTATACAACACTAGTTGCTGCTCGCGGCTTACAAACAACGGGACTACAAATAGTAAAAGACTCGGGAGTACCAATAGTAAAAGGATAACAGAAACGACAGAGACAGGGCGCTCATAGAGGCACAGTTAGAGGCATATGTCCAGCCGTGGACTATCAAAGGCTGATGATAATGAACAGAAAACAGAACAAATAGACGTATTTACGCAGTTTGTATGTTAGGTATTGCTAAAATCCGTTACGTTATCAAACTATGTAGGCATAATGCAGAACGACCTTTATCTTATCGCGGTCAGTTATATTAAACTAGAGGATATAAATAAACATACAAAAGGAAAAAGGTTGTTATTATATGTAACATGCCTGTAACTAAAGAGGAAGTTAGCCGTGTTGTCCGGGCTAAGACTGACTTAGGAGTATGGTAGGTATAGCTGGTACCATAATTATTAAGGATGAGTCATCCCGTGACCACGACAGTGTGTAAACCTGTCGAAACGTCGGGGAAATAGGTAAATAAACGCGGTAAATACCCGTTAAATAGTATTAATAATTATGTGTTCAGATCGCGTAAGCTTAAAAATCCTATAGCCTATAACCATCGGGGTATTGAGACGAATCAATCGATACATAATTTGTTGAAATCGAACCAGTAGTTTCAGCGCTACGTGGGAACAAAGAAATCGGCCACATACATACAAACCTACAAACATTGGGTGCTAACCTCATAACCCTCCCCTGTCGGTAGTCGGGTAAAAATAGGTGGTACCAGTTAATAATAGTTATTTGTTATACAAGAGTGCAGAGTTGCTTTTTAACCGCGTGCTCAATTTTGATGACCGAGCAAGCGAGGGATTCAAAAATTGAATCACGAGCGCAGCGACTGATTCAAAAATTAGAATCCTGAGCGTTAGCGAGGGAATCAAAAGAGCACGAGGTAAAAAATCTTTGCACTCGAGTGCAGCACGTAACTTTTCATCGGCGGCTGTCGCTATATCAAAGCAATATGGAACGAACGTACCGATTGTCAAATCCCTATCATTTGCATTCGCTCGCTCTCGCTCGCTTGGTCTGTACCCGGCATAAGCCAACCTACCCAGAAAAAGAAAAAGTTTTATGAACAAGAAATGCTTTTTTTCGCATGTTTAAAAACTGGAATGTATCTCCAAAAACCACGTAGACCAGTTTTTGCATAAAATATTCAAATATGTTCATAAAAATACAGTTCACATGTCTTCCCTCAGTTAATTCAGCATTCAAAAACTAGTTTCAGCAAAAAAATTATAATTATTTTTAATCCATTGTCAACTTATGCAAAGATTCGCACTACCTGTTCCGTCGGCTGTCGGTGCAATAATGAAATCATTTTCTTAAAGCAAGCCCAAAGAACCCCTTTCATAGACAATAGATTTGTTGTCTATTGTGATTTGCATTTTAGGTGGTATATGACCCGTGTCAACAATGAGTCCTATAGAACTATTGAACTAAACCCTAACCAGTTGTATAAAAAAAATTGCAATAAAACCGGCCAAGTACGAGTCGGACTCGCGCACGAAGGGTTCCGTACCATTATCTATAAAAACGGCAAAAAAAACACGTCTGTTGTATGGGAGTTATATACATATATAACTTATATATAGTTATATATATACATATATATATATGTATTTATTTTATTCTGTTTTTTAGTATTTGTTGTTATAGCGGCAACAGAAATACATCCTCTGTGAAAATTTCAACTGTCTAACTACCACGGTTCATGAGATACAGCCTGGTGACAGACGGATAGCGAAGTTTTAATAATAGGGTCCCGTTTTACCCTTTGGGTACGGAACCCTAAAAAGATTATAGTCAAAATTCACTATCATATTTTAATCTTAATTTACTTTTACTCTTTGTTACTAAAACTGAGCAAAGACGGTATGGTGTAGCGGTGCTCGGCCACGTTGGTCTCAGAAGAAGCAATATGGAAGCATTCTTGCCAGAAAGGTGCTTGCTGAGAGGATGTGGTTATATAAGAGAGTGTAGAGGTAGAGAACTCCACTCGTTCGCTGTTTCTTATTTAAACCTTTATACATTAAATTATACAATTTCTAAAAAGCGTTAGTAATTGAGGTCCCGAATCTTATTAAATACAACCTCTTTGTTGCCAAAGCTCAAAACTCATGTCAAACCTGTCAAACATTTCAAAATTCGATCCGTTCGCAACTTAAAATTTCCCAAGGTACACGGGGTCACGACCCCGGGCTTCCCGTGCGAATCTGGATCATCTGTTGTCTATTGTTATGTTTTTTTTAATTCTCAAGCTTCCGGATGGTAACGGTACATATCTCATTCTGCCCGGTGCAAATATTTGGGGGTGAATTTGTTATAATTTAGATTGCGTTCCCATAAGATGTTGTTTAGGGTTTGACAGAGCTAAGCAGATGTCCAAGTGTCCGAAGCATCGATTGCGAGGGTTAGGTATTGAATCGATATCAATAGATTATTTGTTACGGTTTTCATAAACCGTTATCAAAAGGTTCCCAGGATCTTGTAATGAATGGAGTATTAAATTTTGTGTATAATTTGGCTTTCGCTCTTGTGTCTTTATTCAAAGAAATAAACACAATGACAACATTTATTATGTACATTTATGAAAACTTGTTGTACACTCATAGATATACTAAAAGTAGCGATATACATAATTTATATACTAGAAATAACACAGAACAGAAATAAGAATAATCCCTAAGCTAAGCAGAGCTTGTGTTTTGGGTACTAGATAGCGGATATGCTAATTAATACAATGCATTACATAGACAGATATTTTTTATTAACTATACATAGAAAATACCCAGAAAACCCGGAACAAATATTTGCTGATCGTACAAACATTTTTCCCGAGGAGGGAATCGAGCCCGCAACCTCCCGCCGCGCCACATCGGTCGACTGACAATGACATCAACGTCAAAATGGTATCAAATGGCACTTGCAGTCTAAACAGTAAGTACTTCTTGTCTGTGGCAGCACTATCGGCAGGATGTAGGCAATAACGCTGCCCTTGTACCGTCGAGTAGAGAAGTGAAAATAAAACGGGTACGGCCGTTTCGGACAGCGCACATACTTCCGTTGCAACTTGATTAGGTTCCGATTTAAAGTTCTGTTTAAGTGAAATTTGTTTTTACGTCTGCAAGGTCGTTGAAAGTAATTGTGGTACTTCCTGTGATTCCATCTTCCTTTACTTTTTTGGTTTCTGGTTTTTAGTTTTGGGTTAGTATTAGTTAGTACTATTAAACGGCTATTTATTGCGTTAATACCTATTTTTCCCTACGTTACATGTTGGTACAAAAGCGATAAATACCCGTTAAATAGTACTAACAATAATGTGATCAGATTACGTAAGTTTAAAAATATTTATCCCCTTTGATACTAATGACGTTCAAATGTACCTAGATCTAACATTAAAAATAACAACCAACCTATCCTATATTATATACCTATATATTATGACTTATTTGCCTTGGCTTTAGAGTGTGCTGGCGAAACAAAATTCTGTTGCCGCTGTCACTCTGTGTAAGTCCATTTATAAGATATTTGTAGATATTTATTAGTTTAAGTTACTGTGTTATCCTATGGGACTGACTTAGTCACTGTTAGACTCAAAGTCCTTAATTAAGTTAGAATAAAAAATTAACAACCAAATGTTTTTGCAAGACTTTGTAATGGAAACAGCATAATTCAAATATATTTTTCTTTGTGCATGATCATTTCTATCTTTCAATAAAGATGTCGTAGTGAAACATCTGAGAGGAAATACAGGGAGACGCCATAACAGCAGTAACCTTAACAAAAAGCTCAAATCACTTCTCTCCCCGCCAGTACCTCACGCGACAAAGGGTAACCTATCTTTTGTTTGCGTCGACATTCCTCGTTTATTGCTCCTAGATTAATCCTTCACTGAGGCACTTGGTACTACAATTTGTCAACAATCTGTAAGAGAGATACTTTAGGATTTTATGTCTTTATAAAAGTTACATAAATGCTCTAGCACTTTCTATTCCATAGTGATCTATGACCGAAGCCGATTTGTATTTGAAATTTTCTCCGTATCAGGATTTATTTTAAAACAAGATAAAGTTAAAAACTACAACCCGACTACGTGAAAGTTATAAAAGTTTGAAACATTTACATTGACAAAATAGAATGACGTATCGGTCATATTTGATAGGCATAGAGTTGAAAATGAAAATAGGTCGTAGGTATTGTAATTTTTCTCAATGGGGCCTGCAGCCTGCGGCTACCTAAACTTTAATACGCGTTTTGAAGGCTTATTCGGGGTCGGAGCCCTAAATCCTATAGCCTATAACCATCGGGGTATTGAGACGAATCAATCGATACATAATTTGTTGAAATCAAACCAGTAGTTTCAGCGCTACGTGGGAACAAAGAAATCGGCCACATACATACAAACATACAAATATACAAACATACAAACATAGGGTGCTAACCTCATAACCCTCCCCTGTTGGTAGTCGGGTAATTAGAGTTTGACAGGTACTTTTCGTGCATCATTTCGAAGGTTAGTGTCCGAAAATATTTCAAATTTCGAATTCGATACCTTGCCTATTCCTGATAGGTAAGTACTTACATGTTTATGTAGGAGAAATATTTGAAAATTCAAAATCGATATGAATCCTTTCACCATACTGTAGAGTAGACATCTTTGTTGTAATAACTTGTGTTGTAAACTAATAAGCAGTGTCACATTTGAATTTAGAATTTGAAATAAAAGTAGAGCTTTATTTGTATATTCGACTTCAATCTATTCCATTGCCATACCTTATTTCCGGAACATTTCAAATATCGAATTTTGAAACCGTTCACTATTATCTGCTCAGTACCTAGTCTTGTCTGACTGACATTTCATTATTATAAATTGCGAAAGCTAAGTGATGTATGAATGGATTTTAGCTAGGTACTTCTTCGCGGCAAAACTACTAAACTGATCGGGCCTACATCTATGGAAAGTTTCACTTTGCATAGATGTAGGTCCAAGCCTGGAATAAAGCATAAGCCACTTTTTATCCCATAAATCAGTTCCTATGGGATATAAATAACCTTTTAACGTATCCATAGAAACAACAGTGCGAAGCCGCTGGCAAAAACTAGGTGTATATAAAAAACATGCGATATTTAATAATTTTATGGCGAATTCATTACGGATGTAAGCGGGTTAACTACGAACCTTATTTGTGTTGGAAGAACACCAACGTTTCATCCCATAACGAGGGACTTCTTCAGGGTGTTCTTGTGTATTTATGTTGGAAGAACACCCTGAAGTAGTCCCTCGTTAAGGGATGAAACGTTGGGTGTTCTTCCAACCCAAATAAGGCTCGTAGTTAACCCGCTTACATCTGTAATTAATTCGTCAAATTACGATAGTTTTTATCTTCGATAAAAGTAAAAAATCCTTTCTTATTTTTATCGAAGGTTTTTAATAAAATTTAATGGCGCTTCAACTTCTTTCTTAATGGCGCTAACAAGCATGTACTTACACTTGGCGCTCTACATTTCACATTGCACAAGACAATTACCAATTAGTGTAGCACGTTGCGCGTTGCGTCACGGGAAGAAATCACTTGATCTCGTTGTCGTTGACACAAATTTAGACGATTGACACTTACTAGCTAGTGTCTAGAGAAAGTAACGACATGGAACCGCTAGATAATGCTGTGTGAATTGTCCAGCATTATTTATTAGAGTATTACGATGTCATAGAATGTTACAATTTTGAATAAAAAAACCTAAATAAATAAACATTTATTTAAGAATCTTAAAGTTAAAATAGAACTGAGAGCCAAGGCTTGAACATGACCACGGTTCTACCTACTTCGTGGGATATTATAAAACAAAAACCATGAATATTCCGTCGACGAAACAGCCCATTCCAAATTCAAACCTTGAATCTCAGACGGAAAATAAAACAAATCTGACGAACGATCTATCTTCAATACATATCCATCTGAGCTTTTATGATCCCACAGTAATTCTAAATTCAAAACGTAACGTAGGTACATCATTACGCCTCCAATCTCAGAAGAAAACAAAATTATAGAAAAAAACTTGCTCTAAGGAACTGGTCTAACGGCCGTTGTTTTTGTCTCTGTCTCTATTGGCTATCTCTTTCTCTTAACCGACAACGGAAAAACTCCACTATATTTTATGAGCCAAGTTTTGTTTTCAGGCTTAGAATAACTGATAGGTAACTGTTATCACAAAAGAAAGCAAAGTACGGTAAATCTATTGGGTCGGTAGTTTTTGGTCTACTTTGACTTCTCAAAATCTACGTCAGGCGTGCGACATTTATCACGAACGACATTATGTCGAAATCCTATGAATCAGTGCACTTTGCATTGCATGTACAAAACAAACACACCTACACGAAAAAATGTTGTAATATCTAACAAAAGTACCGCTAATCTCCATAAAAGACATTTACCAGACTCCCTCTAAATTCTTACACAAACATCTTCAAAATCAACATTACAACATGCCTATACCTTGTGTTGACGTGTGCTGTGTGCTGCACTTGACGGGAAAAAAAGTAAACAATCCCTTTCTATTTACAAATTAAATCCTGTGTGTATCCAGCCAGTGGCGTCCCGTTCGAAATTTAAACAACAGGGAGGGAATTTCGAAGACCATAGATTAACAAATGAACCTAGACATTAACCTTACAGACTGACCTTTTTAGTACCCACGTACCCACGTTCTAAAAAGATCTGTATGTAACACATTTGAACCTGAAATACTAAGGAGGTGGACCGCTTTTCTTTAAAGAATAATTCGTAGATCTATGTAGGTACCGCAGTGTAGGTTTACATTACGGGAAACACAATGAACGACGATAGACGAGACGTGGAGATGAGTTCTTAATTTGAATATTCGATTCGGGAATGCAGGTGGCCAGTTTCAAACAGGTTTACTTTATGAGTTTTCGTCTAGTCAGCATTTTGAGTTTCGAATGCGTAGGCGTTCAACGACTCGGGGTGTGGTCAACGGAATAGATAGGTGTCTTAACAGGTCAAGATTTTAAAATAAACTTACAGATGGTGGAAGTGTTAGAATTATAGATATCTTTTGTAAACAAAGGCTTTAAAAACCCAAAGAAAAATTAGTAAAAAAGAATTACGACATTGTTATCATCGGAGCAAATCGAAGTACGAAACCATTTTTAGATTTTGAAAGCTTTCCCTTCATCGTTACTTTCGAACTCAAATTTGAACGCTGCACGTGTGCAAAAATAATGTAATGTTAATTTTTTGTGTTTTTGCTATCACGATAACTATGCTGTTACCTGGTTTTCTCATATTATTGATTTGTAATTTTCTTTCTTAATATAGTACCTATTGTAAAAACTGGTTGTAATTTTTGAGATTCTAAACATTTTTTTTAGCAGTACCCGTGTAGATCAAGAGATACCGCTAAAAACTCTTTCTCATTCAGTACTATTTTTTTGCCATATGGCACTTTTTTTTGGTATCCGGTCATAATAAACACGTTTTATAATAAACTCCGGTAGGTATTAGTTTAAAAACCTCATAATTAATTCAAGCAGACTAAAATATAACACGGTTTTAAAACATGTTCTGCTAGAAATGAGATCATTATATATTTTTAAACTTTGGGATAGGCCTTTCAATAATGTTTTAATAATAATGACGAGAAAAACTACCTATACTAAAGTATAGGTAGTTTATGAAAAACTACCTATACTAAAGTATAGGTAGTTTATGAAAAACTACCTATACTAAAGTATAGGTAGTTTATGAAAAACTACCTATACTAAAGTATAGGTAGTTTATGAAAAACTACCTATACTAAAGTATAGGTAGTTTATGAAAAACTACCTATACTAAAGTATAGGTAGTTTATGAAAAACTACCTATACTAAAGTATAGGTAGTTTATGAAAAACTACCTATACTAAAGTATAGGTAGTTTTTCAAAGTACCTAAGTAAGATCAAAGAATTTAAAAAACTTCAAAAACCCTATTTCGAAGTAAGATCAGCTGGTCACTTCAGAATTTCAGATGTAGGTTCATTATTAGGTATATAGAATAGAAAAACATTTATTTGGACACAGGTACACACAAATATAAAATAAAGCAGAAAACAAGAACAAATTTAACATGGAGGTAAGGTAAGTGACACAAAAGGGTGGTAGTAAGAATAAGATGACTCTACCTCCCTGCGCCGAAATAGGAGTTGGCTCAGCGTGTGCTGAACAGTTTCTGCTCAGCGCTGTTTTTCAGCCAAAAACCTTAAACCTGATTGACGTAACGGACAGCGATTCAGTGACGAAAGAAAAAAATAAAAATTAAATACATGATAGATATTAAGCAAAAAATATTATACGGGTTATTGAGTGTATAACAGCCACTACTTTTCAAATATCAAAGTGCTTTATTTCCTTTAGACCTTACAGGACTCTTGGAAACGTCACAAAATACAAATTACATGTAAAACTAGGAAATAAAGTGATCACTTTGATTTTTTGTTCACTTCAATCTTTTTAAGGTAATGTAAAGAAGCGAACAAGAAACCTTTACCTTGTTCGAATGTTAGTTTTTGAGTTGAGGTAAAAGTTACCTACTAATTTCAGCTTTCTAGCTTCATCGGTTTGGGCTGGACGTTGTTACCAGAAAATACCTTGTTTTTTTTTTCAAATTAACATTAACCTTCAATCTAGAATGAGTAATACACTCACAAATACATATAAATTTAACCAGCTGATATTTTCGTAGGCAACTTCGAGTTAAACCTTATTTTTATCTCAACCATAATCCTTTACCTCTTTGTGACGTCATTTCCTATTACCTCACCGTAGAGGCATTATTCAAATGTCCTATGTGGATGGAATATACTCGTTTTGAATTCAACAGGCGCTATCCAACGCTATCCCTGTGGCATATATTTGTTATTAGTTATTACATTACCCTATTAGTTACAAGAAACTTGACATAGTATCTGTGTAAGTATTTTCAGAATTTAAAAATTTGCAGATATTATATCTGCTGGTCGGTTCAGATTAGGTTCAAGAGAGTATTAAACCATAAAATTTAAAAAAAAATACTGCGTAAAAGTAAAGGCGCCTATTAAACTGGCAGTATTACTAGAATAATGCAATAAGTCTTCTTCTAATAGTTTTAATAAGTGAAAATACGCCCCTATAAAATTAATTTTCGAAAATAAATTTTTAATGACCCAACCAATGATACAGCAAACCGGAAATTCACTGTTCCATAAATTTTCTGCTGAAAACTAAAGGACTAGCTGGAATTTACACTCTTAGACTGTGTGTGTCAGAAATGGTGTAACAAAAGCCTTAATTGAGATCTTTATCCCGAGCACAAGATCAAGTGTTCTTACATAATGCGTGACCGAAGAATGTACGGTGCGATAGAGAGCTATTAGAGAGGGATAAAAAATAACGGCCGAATCACGTCCTTTAGTTTTTTAACGAGATTTCGAGGACTTTTTGTGTTCTTGGAACTGGTTACAAGATGGAGATAGGCTATCGTAGAGTTATAAGCATGGCTTTTAGACTGAGAGACTTAAGATGCTGTGTCCTTGTTCCTATGAAGAATACTTAATGCTGGATACTCTTCACAGCATTATCTAGCCCCAAAGTAAGCAGAGCTTGTGTTAAGGGTCTCGATGACTGATAAACATACCAAAGTAAATATAAGAAGAGAAAACACCTGGGTATTTTCTCTTCTTTCTCAGAAATATTTACAGGCATACAAAAGAACAGAACGAGCAATTACGATTTACAGATATTGGTACTGGGTCTGGACCCAGAACCAATATCTGTAAATCGTACAGCCAATGATGATGATTTGACAATTTCTTCAATGATAATTTCAGCGACTCGTTATATTTGGTAATAGGTATCTAATACATTAACATTAAGTGAGACATCATAAGTAGCAAGGCATGATACCTGACCAGTCTTCAATAGCAAAACCCTCAATGGGTACATACTGTGAACATTTCATGAATACTCACCTTCACTTCATCACTAAGACCATGACTGTATGAATGCAATCAATAAAAATACTGAAATACATTTTGCCTCGCGGCGGGGAAAATAATCGAACCAGCAACCTGCGTCGCAGGCAGACATTCGTCCGCCGATCCACTGAGGTCTTCAAAAGGTTTAAATTTAAATTGAAGAGGATATTTGATGTCAGGGAACAAAATACGTGCTTATCATGTGGTCATGGGAAGGAGCTCGATCGGGTACTCGTGAGGTGCGGTGTTGACCGCAAACTAGGTCTATGCAATGCAACCACTCTCATCTCTGATAATTCCCGATGGAACAACCAAAAAAGTAAGCAGGAAGGTAAGGAATATCCCTAACCTCAACAGCTTATAATAGTCCACGGCTGAACGCAGGCCTCTAATATCTCTCGATAAGGCAAATGTAGGTAGTGGGTAATAAATAATAAACATATCGATTTCTAGATGTAGGATAGAATTAGAATAACGTTTATAATAATAATATTCTTTTATTCAGACACATGATCCATTTTTAAATTATATAGGCATTAAATAATTTTTGTCATTTTTACCCGACTACCAACAGGGGAGGGTTATGAGGTTAGCACCCTATGTTTGTATGTTTGTATGTATGTGGCCGATTTCTTTGTTCCCACGTAGCGCTGAAACTACTGGTTCGATTTCAACAAATTATGTATCGATTGATTCGTCTCAATACCCCGATGGTTATAGGCTATAGGATTTAGGGCTCCGACCCCGAATAAGCCTTCAAAACGCGTATTAAAGTTTAGGTAGCCGCAGGCTGCAGGCCCCATAGAGAAAAATTACAATACCTACGACCTATTTTCATTTTCAACTCTATGCCTATCAAATATGATCGATACGTCATTCTATTTTGTCAATGTAAATGTTTCAAACTTTTATAACTTTCACGTAGTCGGGTTGTAGTTTTTAACTTTATCTTGTAGTCATACAGATCAATTGAGTGTATCCCTTTATTATTGGCACATTTTGAACCGCTCATTGGCTGCATTTTGATTTCGTAGAAAAACAAGTTTTTTATCGCATCGCAAAGCTCCTCCTTAGTACCACTTCTAGAGCGTACTCCATCAAAATCTCCAACGGTATTCCTTTCCCACTATCACTTTTATTTTCACCTGTTCGGTAGTTCGTTTCATTGTACGTAACCCGGTGACATACTTTATTGTATTGGTTATATCCGGTGAGCTTCCGGTGACCTTCAGTGTCTAATATGGTATGTGTTGTTACTATCAAACAATGCACAGCCCAAGCTCTAAAGGTGGTTGATCACGCGTAAAAGAAAATCGGGTTCTTACTATTTTGTAGGTTCTGCAAGTAATTTATATAGCAGATATGCAGTTTTGTGCACATTGTAAGTCTTTTACTGTGAATCGTTGCTAAAACGTTATAGATGTTTTTTTTGTAGCGATATTCAATAGACTCCAGAACAATTGATTAGTAGTTTGTTTTAGCATGGGTTCATAGCAAATGGCGGTTGTTAGTATAACGGGCAAAGCATTCCAATTTGTCTTTAAAATAATTTAAGGCAAATTGGAATGCTTTGCATTGCAAAACATGCAATGCAAAATTAAGGACAGTTGTCCTTAATTTTGCAAATTAAACGTACCAAGATGACTTAAGATAATGTCTTTTAGAAAAATCTAAAACGTAGTAGCTTGGCTTTATTGGGTAAGAAATTAGTCTCTTACAGAGAAAAAACCAGTTTAAGTGAGCCTATCATAAATCTGTATCAATAAGAAATACATTCCGATACATAGTTAGAAAATGGAGGTAAAATCTCGCTCCATCCTAAGCGGAAGGTTTTTATGCGTGTGCGCAGAGATCTAGAGCTACTTTTTCAACATTATCGTATACTGTGAGTAGAGTAATTTGAATTTTATTGGTTTAACATTATAGTTTATTGTTGAATACATTATACTGATTGACATTTTAGTGCTGCATGCAGCTCAATTCAGATGTTCTCGTTAGTGTATCACTCATGCTATTTGTACACTCATTGGCATTTTTTTAAACTTATCCTATAAAAACTAGTTTTTTAGGGTTCCGTACCTAAAGGGTAAAAAGGGGCCCGCCCTATTACTAAGACTCCGCTCTCCGTCTGTCACCAGGCTGTATCTCATGAATTGTTAGACAGTTGAAATTTTCACAGATGATGTATTTCTGTTGCCGCTATAACAACAAATACTAAAAACTAGAATAAAATAAGTATTTAAGGGGGCTCTCATACAACAAACGGCATTTTTTTGCTCGTTTTTGTTCGATGTTGATAACGGCAACAGGTAGACGCTTGAAATATTCACAGAATATTTAGTAATTATATTCAATTTAAAAATAAATATTTATTAAAATGACACAAATATTTTCCCATACAACAAACATGATTTTTCTGCCGTTTTTATAGATAATGGTACTGAACCCTTCGTGCGCGAGTCCGACTCGCACTGGACCGGTTTTATTTGGTATCTACAACTTGTTATTTAAATTAAAGTCACTAAAATAAAAACGAAACCTGCTATGAATTAAGTATTTTTTTGACAACAATAGAAGATTGTTCTTGGTATCTAATGAGGTACATTTTTACAAAGCGAGCTCCTACACTACAGCATTCAACTCTACGCACATTACGTAAGTAGCAAAGAGTGTAATTTTCCGTGCGCCTAACCGAAGGATGTCATTATTTTTTTTTAAACAGCTCTTCGATTGTCTATGGTTACGTCTTATCCTTTTTTCTCTGAAGCTATTCCCATTAGCGGTGGGGAGTAAAAAAGCGCGTTATACTAGTTTGTTTTCCCATGACTTCTAATGTGTATTGAAACTATAGCATTTTCTACATCACCAACAACCTATATTAGTCCACTGCTGGACATAGGCCTCCCTTAACTCGCGCATGTCTTCAGCTTGCCGCATCCAGCATCTGCCTGCAGTCTTTCGCAGGAATCGCAGGTCGTTATCCCGCCTGGCCAGAGGGCGTCCTACACTACGTTTGCACAGTAGCGGGTCAGCACTCATTGATTTGCTAAATATAAAAAACTTATTTGATCAATTAAGGAATCACAAACTTTTGTGGAAGAAAATAAAATCTCTCGTTAATACTGCAAGCTTTGCTTTGCTAGTTTCCTGATTAAGAGGACATTTTAAATTTTAACATTATTTTTACAATGTTAAAAAAAAGAAAATTACAACTTTAAGGTGTAATATTTAGAGTATTTACAATTGAAACAGTTGAGCTAACCGCATACTGTCGAAAACTAGCTAGAGGAATATAATTCGATTCATATTGACGTGATATTTTGGTCTATTTGGGTAGAGATCAGATATTAACAAATCATGCTTTTGACGTTCGAAATGTAGCGTGCCAAAGCACGTTATTTAAAAAAAACTTGTGAAGTATGGTTCCCCGGGGTATATCTTTGGCATTACCTGCCCAATACAGACAATTCTTTAGATCTCCCCGATAATAAGGACTTTTGAATCGAAAAGGAATCATTACTTGCAGAATTCACCGCAAAATCTTATTCATAAAATTTCACAGTAATTTCTTAAACATCGCGTGTCAGTTCAAGTTTGGAACGCTTTGTTCGTAATTCGAAAGAGTTTTGTTTTGTTAATTTGGCACCGCATTCGGATTTCGAAATTCAAGCCACGAATTGCCAGGACTGTGAGATTACCCCAGAACAAGGGTAAACGTGAAAATCGATATCGTACAAAAAATATAATGAGTTAATGAGGCATTGAATTGTCACTCTTATATTGTACGGGTAGGGGTGGTTTTGTATTGAAGGTATTTTGCGATAGGGCAGGCCGCAGGTGGTATCAAAGTCCTGATCAAACGCTCGCTATTGTAACAACCCCTATACAATGTTGATACTAAATCCGCCATTTTTATTGTTTAGATACCCACAATTTATTTGGACACTTCAATTTGTAATCAATAAGATACTGTCACGGTCGAAACCATCCTCTTTTTTATGAAAACCTTTTTAAGACATTAAAATTAAAATACAATAGTCTATAATCGTATTCATGGGTATCTTTATCTAAATTATTCTATTGATGAAATGTAGAGCAACCTTAACTCAGACACAGGTCGAAAAGGAAGCAGAATTCGACTAGAAACTAGCGTATACCCGCGGGTTCGCTCATGGGTAAAACGTAACTCGGGTTATGTAACCTTTATTGTAACTGAATTATTTTGCATCGGAGCAGTACACTACCGTGTTAAGCCAATGCACTGTAGCTTGAGTTACCTTAACCGTTTGCTTTAACAGACCTCAATCGTTTTAATTTGATCTATTTGATACCACTGTAAATCATTGTTTTGCCATCACAATAGTACCATTACTTAAGTAAGTAGTAAAACACATTTTTGACGATGCCTATTACGTTTCTTTTTTAAATATCGCATTGAGACCAGAAAATTGCAATTCTTTGAAAATAACATTAAACACTATTTACTCAAGTAATGAAATGAAAGAGCAATCGAATAAAAACCAAATAAACTTTATTTGTGCGTTTACTCAAACCGCACTTTTTCAACTTACATCGTATTGGATTTACAGTAAATAGGTATTATTCTTTGAGATTCAGATTCAATAACTTTATTTCTTTAGGCTTTCACAAAAAAAGCATTTAGGAAAGTCATATTTTAGACTATAAACTATGTATTATCAAGTAAGAAATAAGTTGTTATTGATTTTCTTTAGTCGGATCGACTTCTTCACGCCGAAAGTTCTGAATGGATCGGGTAGCAAATAGCGCAGTTGAACTAGGAAATGCATGCGCGTGCGTCGTTCGATACAACCCCTCGGGGTCGTTAAACTCAACAGATGCGTGCACCCTCCGGAGGGTACGCTAACGAAGCCATTGATTAGGTATCATTTCATTTACACTTTTAATATATTAAGGGACGTGTGCAGGCCTATGGATGAGCAGAGGATAGTGTTGCCAACATATTCTCAATAGACTCCCAAATCCTTGATTTTTATCTACATCTACACTAGTAATATTAAATAGAGGAAAGATTTGTATTTTTGTATGTAGCGAATAAACTTAAAAACTACTGGACTGATTTCAAAAATTCTTTTGCCGTTAGAAAACTACATTATTACTGAGTAACATAGGCTATACAATATACCCGTGCGAAGCCGGGGCGGACCGCTAGTTATAAGATTATAAAGAGGAAAGATTTGTTTGTTTGAATTGAATAGGCTCCGAAACTACTGGACCGATTTGAAAAATTCTTTCACCATTAGAATCCTACATTATCCCAGATGATCGGCGACGGAATATACCCGTGCGAAGCCGGGACGGACCGCTAGTATGGAATATACGCGTTTTTTTCTATGGAATGAGGGACGAATCTGGACAAATATTATCGTGCGGGACGAACAAAGACTTTTTAATGAAGTGGGCCGAACATTAGGGACGAATATGGCATAAATCGAAGTTTATTTCTATCCCATGGGCACTTAATCATTTAGATTGTTTAGAAGTTTCAAGAAGTAACAAATATCTTATCATCGATCCTAACTTCCGCATCATACTAATATAGTGTGTAATATAGTGTATAGTGTGATTTATAAATTATAATATTGTCCGTAATGGTATCACTAGGTATAAGTACAAGGGGTTTTAGACCTTATTGTGGAACCAGACCCTAGCATCAACGTCGAGTTTTCAAAAATTATGATAACTATGTAAGAGTATAAAAAGCGCACCATTTTATACCATAAAGATTTGAGGTGGGTCCGATACGGGCGCATTGTGATTGAACCATAGACCACAATCATTAAACACTACTATGGTCTATGGTCTTTTTGTGAGTGCTTTGGCCAGTGTGAGCGTTTTTATGTAATAAATGTTTTGGTAGAACAAAACAATCCTTGTGTGTCCATACGGGACGGGCAGGAGTGCGGAATTCTAGCCGTATCGCCGTGAGGACCTATGAATCTAAACACTAATCAAACACGATGTGAAATGTTTGTAAATAAACCCGATATAAATAAAACGTCAACTGCGAGTCGGACTATACGAACATGATGAAAAAATACGGTGTCGCAGGCAATCGTGCTTCATCTGTTCAACTTCAATAAAAATTACGCAAATCGCATAATTATAAAAAAAATGCTATATCCTGTTGAATCAATTCATCGGCTTTGCTGCAATGACAGTGTTTGTGTTTGTGTTTGTTGTTTTCTGTTTTTGTGTCTCTTTTATAAATGATTGTTCCTGCTTGTACGAGTGACAAATAAAGATTTTTCTATTCTATTCTATTCTACAGATTCAAGTACAAATTATGTAATTTATTATTTTGACCTGGGGTGTCATTTTCGCTGGAATGACCCTATATTCACTAAATAATAATTAAATTAATATAAAACAAATATTTAAGGGGGGCTTTCATACAACAAACGTGATTTTATCCAAACTGAAATGTGTTCTTATCAATTTCTAAGATTGTTTTGATCAACAGACATCTAGAACAGATGCTTGGTTAGCTTTAGCTTGTCCACTACGGCGGCCATTGAGCCGTTGCCCTCTAGATTGCCGCGCACGCAGCACCCCCGTAACCTCGGGAGCGTGACGCGCCGTTACCACACGTTGTGTTTACGTTACGAGACGTTAGCGCTGGACTTTCTAGGGTAGAATAGATTGTCTATGATAGGGGCGATCGAGACAGTTGTATAAGAAACATAGATTTTGATGTTTATATTTATAGAAATATTAAAATAATACCGGCCAAGTGCGAGTCAGAGTCGCGCACGAAGGGTTCCGTACCATTATCTACGAAAATGGCAAAAAAATCCCGTTTTTTTTGCCGTTTAAACATTAATTTTATTCTGTTTTTTAGTATGTGTTGTTATAGCGGTAGCAAAAATACATCATCTGTGAAAATTTCAACTGTCTAACTATCACGGTTAGTTAATGAGATACAGCCTGGTGACAGACAGACAGCGGAGTCTCAGTAATAGGGTCCTGTTTTACCCTTTGGGTACGGAACCCTAAAAAGCTAATTAATAAACTTGAGTTTACATACAATTTATACATAATAATTACAGTTTTTGTGAGGACAAATTAATTGGTCCATGGCCGGTATCGAACCTGCGGCGTCAGAAGTCGGATTGCTGCAGACTATTTCCTGCTAGCTAAATAATTAGATTCAGGCGTTACTTTGCGGAAATACATTGCAAAATATAAGGATGACAATATTTAGTAACAATCCCGCGAAAAAACCTTCTCCGATAAGTTCTAACAAAATGTAGGTAGTCCACGTTGTAGAAGAAAAACGACGCCAACTACAAAATGAAGTAGTAGATTCCAGGCTTAGAACTACATTTATGCAAAATTTCAGGAGTTTGGATGTGAAGAGGTAACAAACATCCATCCATCCATTTTTGAATAAATTTATTATTTATTTATCCAAACTTTCGCATTTTTATTACTAGTGTCATTAATTATGGGGCCTGCGGATGATGATTTGCCCATACAAACGTGTGTCCAAAGTGATTTGTAATTCGAACATATTTCCACCATATTATCATGTTGTTTTTAGTATTCGAATAGTATATATCTAGGCCCTTGGTTGTTGTTTTAATTCTTAATAATACACGCCTATACTGAAATGTAAGCAAAAACATTCAAAATCGAATTTTGCGTATTTTTACGTCGAAAATGACATGTTTTCGTCCTATCTGTTTTGTATTAAAAACGACAATATCTTACGTTTTGTTTGATAAGGAACATAGCTTATAATTGTCTAGTTACAGAATAACAACACAATGTCGCAAATACAAAAAGTTTTCAGTCATCATTTTTAGTATTACGGAACATATTAATTCACGAATTGAAGTTGCGAGCAGCTGTCGCCGGATCCTTAAGAAACATCTCTGGGGCCCACCACGCAATGCAACGTCTCAAGTGCAGTTCGCCATTTTTGTTACAGTGTTGTCTTAGTCCTGTTAAAATCTTGTAACATTTTGTAACCATCGCGAAATGTTTATTATGATTGTGAATAAACACAGTGTTGCCAGCTTTATCAATACGACCTACTTTATGTCGGACATGAATTAATTTTAATTGGATATTTATGGCGATAACAACTTCCACACCACAATAATATACTTTTTTATGCATTTATCTGGAGAAGATATAAATATAGTTTGTGGTATCTTGTGACCTTTTTAACGAACTAAAATTTTTTTAGCCCCAAAAAGTTATATAGCCTTGTTTTTTTAGGGTTCCGTACCCAAAGGGTAAAAACGGGACCCTCTTACTAAGACTTCGCTGTCCGTCTGTCGGTCTGTCACCAGGTTGTATCTCATGAACCGCGATAGTAAGACAGTTGAAATTTTCACAGAGTATGTATTTCTGTTGCTGCTATAACAACAAATACTAAAAAACAGAATAAAATAAACATTAAAGGGGGCTCCCATACAACAAACGAGATTTTTTTGCCATTTTTATAGATAATGGTACGGAACCATTCGTGCGCGAGTCCGACTCGCACTTGGCCGTTTTTATTATGCATTTATCTGGAGAAGACTAGTTATAAATATAGTTTGTGGTATCTTGTGACCTTTTTAACGGACTTAAATTTTTTTAGCCCCAAAAAGTTAAGATAGCCTAGTTTTTTTTTTATTAATAATAATCAGTAGGCTATTTAGGTAACCTATTTAACGTAAGTTATACATAATCTGTAACATGAATTAACATAGTGCTTTCATCTAGAAAAGAATTACCCATTCATTTAACGGAAAAATGCTAAAACCTTGATAACGCTGCATTATTTCCGAAATTGAATTGAGATAACTTTTCGAGGTTTTATCATAAAATCAAATGCAAAATTATAGCAACACGGTTTACAATAACAATACAAACAGCTATTGTTTTGGAGAAATTTCAGTAAATTCTGCGCCGTTTTTATAAAATGGTTTTCCTGTGACTTGATGAAGTAGACGTGCACGCAGTTGCTCCTGCTCTACAATGAATGATCTGAAAACTCTGCATCTACGCGCCAATTTGTGCCATAGAGTCAAAGACCTCAGACATGCGTAATGTTCCATTTTTGATTTCCCTTTCACTGAACGAAACGAAAACTTTCGCGCTATTTTCTCCGACCATAGACAAGAAGGTCATGGACCTCAGTCAAATTTCAAGGCTGCCATGAAATGACGTAATTCGCAAATGGAGGTTAGGTTGGTAGGTATTTTAAATATTTTTTGCGAGCTTTTTATGGCTTTATCGGTTATATTCTTGTTAGATTAGCCAAGTTTATGCAAAAAATAATCTTTAGTGATCGAAATTATCGATTTTTAGTAAGTACACGCACTTTAGTGGACCGTCTATAAGTAGGTAGGTAAGCTAGGTCGCCGGTCGGTGACTCTAGCATACCTACCATGAGGTTCGTTTCATACCTACGGATTTTGAAATTCGAATAATTTTTAAGTAAATAAATACCTATACGTAACTACCTAAATAAAGTTACGTAATACAGGATGTAGATAAGTTTCCTATATATATAAGGTGAGCAGGTTACCATAGGAAAACCACAGGTACCAGCCTTCATCAGCCTATATTAGTCCAGTGCTGGACATAGGCCTCCCCTAATGAGCGCCATAGCGCCCTGTCTACCAGTTCTGTCTTGGTACCAGCCTATCTACCTGTAAATTCCCATAAACCAACATTATTCGCCGCTTCAACTGTCACACATATTACGTAAGAATAGCAAATACGTATCTTACATACTTGGTTATCAAAAACTTACCTATTGTAACCTGAAACCGCACTCACACTCAATGTCCCTCATTAGATGGGACTAATGAAACGTTTGTCTTCCAACACAAACTGGGTTCGTCATTGTCAGGCAGAGCCCGCTTACATTTTATAAACATTTTACAACGACTTTGGCTAAGGTATAGTTAATAACCTATTGATTGGAATGGTACACTTATCCTGATCCTAAATTCTTCCCTAAATTAAGGGTTTCTAACCGTAGCAGGTGCGTTACGTTTGTATTCAACACACTCATTGACCATAGAAGAGGTAAGATTCGAAATACAAAAACAAAACAAACTTTTTCATTCAATGAAATAGGTACCAAAGAGGTTGGAATCCAGTTGGATCACCAATAGGAAAACTCCTTACAATAGAACTTACCCAGAACACTGGCAGTCGTTCTCACAGTTCTTGCTGCTTTCCCCCCACATTTTGTCACAATGTTCGTTACACTAAAACAATAATAATCACAAGTCCATGTTTATCTTATCAGCCGGTTAAAAAAACAGCTGATTGTTCTATATTAAAATTTATTAGGCAAGCCGCGTGAACTCCCCTCTGTGGTCGGCCGGCAACTGAAAAAAGGAGTGAGTGAGTGAATGAATGAGTGAACAGTTCGGGTTCGCGCGCGCTTTTTCCCCTAATGTTGCCCTATCTAAGTTTGTTCCCGGAGAGGGAATTTCCTACTACGAAATTTATCACGTAGGTACTTGCCTACCTACGTACTCGGATACACTATGGATTAAACTCACAAAATGAATGAGACAAAATATTATTTCAAGCTTACTGAAAGAAGATCTTGTTTTGTTCATATTTTAATTTTTAACTGGTAACAACTGCTTTCGACCCCACCTAACATTTATTCGTACGTAGCCCAAATTGAACTTTATATCGTTTACTTACAGTGGAATACCACGCAAGCTTTTCGATTTTAAGAAGCAATAACAAAAACCATATGATTTTGTAACTATTTGTAGTAGGTATAATATTTAGGTACCCGTTCCGTGACCATGAGAAATAAAGATATATAAAGATTTGAGCTTATTTTATGTAAGCTAAAATCTTCATATTTATTTTTCCTATTAGGTAGTTTTTTGGTGGAATAATAGATATTTAAATAAAAGGTCGCATAGTATGAAAGTTTAAAAATAGAGATTTTCGAGAGCGGAATAATTAATTGCAGCCTTTCTTGGAGATTAGCACATATTTTGGGTTAATTTCGAATGAGTAAATGAATTTGTGTTTTTAAACGTCATTCAAGATTTGTCAAAAAGGAGTTAGTACCTAGATAACAAATAGGAAACATAACCTTCCTTGATCCAGTTACTTAGGTATTATGTAGGTAACTTAGGGTCGATCCTTATTTTCCACGGCTCTTTTACAGAAAAGACTAAGCAAGTAACCTAGGTATCTGGATTAAATATCGAAACATAACATACCTACTTACACCTTACTTATAAAACCTAAGAGATCATTCTTCAAGATTAACTCGGAAAAAACAGAAGAGATGGGAAGTTTGAAAGTGCGCATCTAAGATCATTCTTCAGAATTGAACTCTGAAATAACAGAAGGGTTTAAAATTGCGCATCGCACATTTACTAATTTATAGACTACTCCAGCTAGATTACTTTTTTGTAATGAGGGACCACTTGGCAAAATTCTGGCTCATCACGGACCACTCAATACTTGGAGGTAAAACCCACGGCAAGGCGTACCCAGAAATTCAGCAGTAGCTCCATCAACAGGCATAGATCCGGCGCTTGATTATATGAACGACTCTTGCCCGCCACCTACCGTACAAACTAGGTTCAAGCCATCGATCTATTTTTATTTTTATCGAAGGTTCAAGCTGTCGACTATAGTCTTGCCATCGGCAAGCGGAGCCAGCGTCGAAAAAATTGTTGTCTATATTTTATTTAGGATGTTTGACAAACAGTAATCGAATTTGCCTGAAACGGACCGGGCCACACCACGGAAAAATAACTTGTTTTCGGATTGGTTTGAATACCACATTAGGTACCTAGTAGTACATAAAATATCAGCTATATCGGTGAAAGGAGCGAGCCCAGAGCGGGCAGCGTGTTTTTAGTCGCGGTTAAAGAATTTATTAAACGTAATAGAAGTTAAAAAAGTAAAAAAAACAAACATTAATGTATGTATGACAGACATAAAATTTAACATGTTTATTTTCACAACTTCGTAAAACAAGATTTTAGTAAAAACCTGTTTACTAAGTACCTACCTACCTAAACTTAATAAATATGTGACTGTTGGCTTTATCATTATCACAGAGCTTATTACATATTCTTATCAGGCTATCAAAGTCTATCAGCTGTAAGTAACAAACACGTTGGTGGTACCTCTTTAACGCGTTCTATGAATCCAAAAGCACTATTAGGATTCCGAATTTACGATGAAAACTGGTTTCCTTCAATTATAGTATATCGGGGTATGATCGGACGCGGGGGAAGACCGTATAACACTAATTGTAGCCGAATTAAGCCATTATTTTCTAATGCTGCCACCATTTTCTACGACTCCATTTGATGGCGTCGGCATAAAATGTTGTCATTTTTAGAAAATATGGCTTAATTCGGCTACAATTAGTGTCATACGGTCTTCCCCGCGTCCGATCATACCCCGATATACCCTATATAGGTATATATACCAAAAAGTTCGACCATTCCAAAGGTTGCTTTGCTAGCGGCTTAGTTATGTTATGGCAGACTAGTTTCTACCGACGGCTTTACTCTTGTACATGCAACTTGAAAACAACTTTACTTTTAGCGGACCTAATGGTCTTCGACACAATTCTTCATGTATCTTGGTTCTGAGCTGTCTCTTAGTTGCCATCATTAATTAACAGAATTTTAAAATCACTCATATAATATAAATGCGAAAGTTTGGATGTTTAGATGTTTGGATGGAGGTTTGTTACCTCTTCACGCCAAAACTAATGACCGGATCGGGCTGAAATTTTGCTTACAGATAGTTCCAGGCCTAGAATAAAACATTTTATTTACATTTTAAACGTTTCTACTTCTACTTTTTAGCAAACTTTTTATCTCAAAAATCAGTTCTTATGCCTATGTTTGATTCCAGGCCTAGAATTACATATATTGAAACTACAGTCCAATCCATTCAGTATTCTTGATGTGAGGACGTAACAAACATCCGTTCATACATCCAAACTTTCGCATTCATACTATTGGTGTGATTATATGCAAATCATCAGCAAGCCAGCAGCATACAATTAACCGGCTTAAACCATTAAACTATTATTACTAGCGTCTATCTGAGTCTGAAAATAAGCGAACATAGTAAATGCGTCCTATTTCCAAAGTTCGATGATACTGTACCTTCTTGTAACAGTTGTAATTGTAACGCATACTGATGACTTTTTAAATAATACTTTAACGAGGGGTTTGAAGAGAGAAACTGAAGAAATATAATAATTAAAAAAAAACAAAAACCTTGGAAGACATACCAAATCATTAGACGATCTCTGTGGCGCGGTGGGCGAATCCGCCTGCGACACAGGAGGTTGCGGGTTCAAATCCCGCCTCGGGACAAATGTTTGTGCGATCTGCAACTGCAATTATTTGTTCCGGGAGTTCTGGTCGTTTTCTATGTATAACAAAAAAATATCTATCTTTGTATATTGTATTATGTATATTATCAGTTATCTGGTACCCATAACACAAGCTCTGCTTAGCTTGGGGCTGGATAATGCTGTGTGAATTGTCCAGCATTATTTATTAATTAAGCATTCCCTGCTACATCACACAACATTCTGTATGTAGTTTTTTACTGTCGAGCTTCACTTTACTTCCTGATGAATACTATAAGAAGTTCATGTTCATATAAAGATTTGTATGTAGATTGAAGAGCATTACAAGTCCTATTGTCTACGCGAGCGAAGCCGCGTGCGGAAAGCTAGTGTAAGTATTATGTCCGTTGGGGGGTAATTTGTGCTCGAGTGGCGGCCGGGATGCAACGTGGAACGGAGTGTTGGGAAAACACCCACTCGATGGAGCGACGACATCGTAGCGGTCGCAGGGAGTCGATGGATGGAGGGGAGGCGGCTCAGAACGTCTACTCTACAAACCAAATGACGAAGTTTCTTTTTCGTTTTTGTGGAATCCATACTCTAATTGGTCTTCCGAACGAAATATACGACGAACGAAATATTTTCTGACATTCGACGTCGTAATTGGTACTCTGGCAGCACTAAAAACGAAACGTTAATATGAATTTGAGAACGATAGGTAAATGTGTCAATTCAACCAAATAAAACGAACATTGTAACGACGACACCAAGTTTGCTTTCGTTTTGATTTTCGTTTGGTGCTAAAAGTTATTTCTGCTAGCTCACCATTATTCTATTGACCCCAGCTATAGCTAGCGAAATATACTTCGCAATCGTTTTGCAGAGTAGGCCCCCAGGACCGCTCTTTATGGCGTTGTATGGGGAGGCCTATGTCCAGCAGTGAACTCTGAACGTGTATGGTGAAGACATCATGTAAAGCACAAAACCGTTAGGTTATCAGCGCATTATTTCATAGGAAGTGTACCTAGATAACAGCTCGCCTATCCTACACCTATCCTATGTGATAATGTCGGATATTTTACAGCCTATTGTCGCTTTATCTGATTGGCGGAACACCCAGCAAGTGTACTGGTTTTGAGGCCACACACTGGGCATAGAAGGTGGACTTAGTGCTAGAGATTTATACCAGCTGAAATCTTTTTTAACTGAATTCGAAGAAAGATGGATTTCGTGTGTATGTTTTTTTTAAGTATGTTCGTCTATTTCTCTGTTAGATATGGACAGATTTTGAATGTCTTTAGCTATTTGTTGTATGGATAATGATCCCGAGGTGGTGCCTCAGTGTACGGGTGTGGGAACTTATTTCATTTCTTAGAGATACCCAGAGTACGGGTAAGCACTATTAATAACAGAAAACCTTAAAGTAATTTAAATAAAGTACCTACTATCACGAACGAGAAATCTAGAGCATGCTGACCGCCCTGACTTTGTGTAACCGTGGTGTAACCTAAGTTGGTCCTTCAAACCTGTAACTTTAAGAATATCACATACCTACCTAGTTCTGATTACCATAAACCATGTTATCTACCAGTGTGTCTGACACCGGACTGGTCCTACGTAGTTGAGTGCGCCTAATGCAAAAATCAAGCAAAATGTGGTATTTTTAAACACTTAGATTTAAGGTAGCGAACGTAAATGTTCAGATTAAAAAAATACGATAAGTAGGGTAAAAAGCCTGTAGAAGAATTAATAAAAATAAACTGGTTTCATTTCATATTTATATAGTTTTCACACAAAAAAAATTAAATTTCGCATAAAAATACGGGTTTAATTGCTCTTAATTAACAGCGACAACAACACCGCATAGTTTTTTTACAAATTATATAGCCAGAATAATGTTTTGTTTATATTTACTATCGTATAGTTTTTCTATTAAATGCTTATATTTTGAAGTATTGAAGTAAATTATTTTGAAGTAACAATAGGTCGAAATACCAACATAATACTTACCTATAAGTATAAGAGACCGGAAGGCAACTTGTTTCAAGAAGCAGTCCACCTCTGTCAAACGTAGATACACAAATATAATAAAAAAAAAGAGTTAGCCGCCAAAGCGGAGGATATATTTTTTCTTCTATTTTTAAAAACATACATACACAATATGGCGCCAAACGTTTCTACTTCATTCATTAGATTAGAACAGTTAGGACGCCGTTAGAAAGCACAGAGATGAACAATTTTATTTTGGAAAAAATTATTTTATTTAATTTACAAGTTAAGGAACGTACTTACCTTCATATTTTGTAATCTTCAGCTGCAATTTCAATTCTTAAAAATGTATCTACATAAAGAAGGTAGTTTGATGATTTGTTTTTGTGTGCATACGTCTAGTTTAAGTTTTGACGTTTTTGACGAAAGCTGTAGCGATCTAGCTCTATCCAAATGTTCATTCATTCATTCATTAATTTTAGCATGAGCTTATTTTAATCCAAGTTAAAATTAAAGTGCCAAGTAATTATAATTAAGTAATACCTAATTAAAATATGGAAAAATTACTTTTATTGTTGTTATTTTACTAATTGGTACCTTACCCTATCTACAAAAAAAAAGATATTTTCATTGGAGATAAACTTTTAGGTAGGGAGAGGGTTATGTTTCAATTCAATTTACATATTTCCATGGATTAATTAATTGCATAAGGACATACACACATAAGAATATTACATATTTACATAAGGAGTAGGTACCTAACTTATGTTTTTAGGCGGAGGAGGTACTTTACTACTTAGGGAGGTACACAATCTCCAATTTCTTACCGTTCGCGTTGCGAAAATTTACTTCAATGTTTGGAATCGTACTTCATCAAAAAAAACTTAAAAGGTTTAATTGACGAAGTAACATTATTTCAGTGCTGTGCTGTGCTGTGCTTGTGATTCCAACTTCCAATCTATATCTACTTAGGTATTTTTGTTACAGCCGCACTCAGAAAGGATCAATTCAGAGTAAGAAGGCTCCTTAGCTCAGACATTTCAGCAAAAAGGTTCTAGAACCCAAATCCGAAACCAATAGATTCACCACTCAATAAATTCTAAGAAACACCTAATAGCCTGATAATCTTGCCGTCATCCATTCAAAAAAACTTATCTGTCAAGTGACTTGTAAACATAAAACTTACATTCCAAACCCAACCTTTTCCTCATTCGAATAGAGTATATTTCTACAGTGAGGTGACGTTGACAGGATGCAAAAGAGCGCGAAACCAAAGGCCGTTACGGTACCGTTCCGCGGGCGTTAACTTTTCAAATCTGGAATGTATGGTTCCCGACTCCCGCCAAAGCAAGACAATCACTTTCTTATTACATAAGAGAACGTCTTGAATCTTATATCGAGGTGGTAGAGTTCAAAATGTAGATTTTACAGATGTATGAGTAAGTTTGCGGTAGTGACACGGACATTTGTTTTTTTAACAAGTTCTTAATTGTTTTAGAACTATTTAGTAATTTTTGCCATTTTGTACTAGGTATAGGACCTAGTTATTTCAAGTATTAAAATTTGATTTTGCAATCTATACAATGAGAGAGAGAGATCTTACAAAATTCACTTAGGCTAGGTATAAGGAGCCTTACATACTCTAAGTAAGGAGCCCTGTTCGGGCGCAATGCAACTTGTGAGGTAGCTTAGCTTATTAATCACAATTATAATAGGTACCTACCTAATACGTTAATTATAGTTACGCTTGGTACATCGAGTACTTATTTGCCTAAAGTAGTAGTAGTAAATTAGTAGTAGGTACTTAATTATAGCCTTATGTTTTTTTCGGTAAAAAGGTAGTTATGTAAGTAGCAACTACACACTCATTCATTACCTTCAATTTTAACCACATTTTAACACAGTTAACACCCCAGAGGCTGTGCCCGAGGAAAAGGGTTAACGTGCTTAGAATTGAACATTACCATGCTAAAATGGTATCATGGTAGGTATTTTTTCTTGCCTTAGTGTGCGTATCTCTACACTCAAATATTAATATAATTTAAATAATTAAAACTCTTAATTAATTAAGTTATTTTGTGACAAAAACCGTTTTTTTAACATTTTTTTTGTAGATTTTACCTTCACTGATAGACTTATATTATAATAAGATATCAACATCAACTAAGTAATTACCTACGTAAAATAATGTTTAGAATAAGAAATAATATAATTTATAAAGGTTGTTGCCTAATATTTTAAGTTTAGGATAAGCAAATAACTAATACCTAGTATATATATATTTATCTAAGTAGGCAAAAATTTGCCACTTGGTTATCCTCATCATTATTTCTGTTTGTTGTACCTAACGCATGTTAATGATAATGGGTTGGAGTTCTCTTTTAAGCTTGATCATGCTTGATTTAGAGAACCCCGCTCTTCCTTAACGTTAGGTTCGGTACATACATACAGAAATTTTAATTAAAAAGACAAGCGGGTAGGTTGGATAAGCAAATAAACATAGAGTATAAGGAAACAACCTTTATAATCAATCATGTTAATGTAACCTACCTAATACCTATGTACAGAATAAAATATTATTCATTTTCATTATAAGTACATATCTATTAGTTTTTTCTTCATCTTCTGGATCATCTGATAAAAAAACACCTAGACACTCACATACAATTATTTTCGTTAGAAAATATGTAAAGCCTAACCTAACCATACACACACTAAGCAGACATAAATAGCTAATTTTATCTCATTCACTAAAAAGGTTAAACACAACTAGAAACTAAAACCTGTCCTGTAAAATTACGTCACTTCTTGCACGAAAATACAAAGGAAAAACCACTCTATGTCAGCAAGATAAGACAACATTTGCAAATCACCTCCAGTTATCAGTAAGGCCATTTCCCGCACTTTTTCATGAGGTCATTGTCGGTCAAGAAGCAGGTATTCCCCGAAGAACCGTTTTAAATTAAACCTTTGACGTAAAGGAATAAGGTTATTTTTACTTCATTTGAAATAAAGTTCTCACGATCGACTTGTACGTAATGCAGCAAAAAGTTATATCTCCGTTCGCAATGGATTTTGTTCGCTAATGTAAGTAGTTACGGTGGATTTTGCGTTGGCATGGAAAGGCTTAGAATCTTGTAGGTATATAGTGATCTATGGACTTTAAAGCAAATTTTTAGGATATAACTAACTTTAGCATAGCTCTTTTTAGTGTAAAAATATACTTTAGTCTTGAATATATAAGTTATTCGTGTGGGTAGAAATACCTAGTAATTTGATTGATGTGTAGCTAGATTCTAGCACTTTACCCAATTTTAGCTAAACTATGCTAATATACCTAACTTACTTATCTACATATATCTAAATAGATTTTTTAATTATGATATATCTTAACGCATGTAACAATACCTAGCTAATGTATAGCTTACTTACAATACCTAACTGTTCTGTCGTTTTAATGTATTTATTTTTCTGTAATGCAAAAATCACACTTAGTTAAATCGCAAGAATGGCTCACTAATAGCGCTCCGTTACAAACCTCTGTGGTTTTTTGGTTGTTATTATTATCATTTTGTAATACTAAGTTGATAAAAAAAAACAGTACCTATATACTTCGATAAATTATCGAAGCCTATATACGATAAAATTCTTCAAACTTTTTCATGCCAAGGAGACCGACGAGTTTGAAATAAAAATTAAATAAATACTACGGTTAGTAAATTAGATGCGTTAAAATTTTAGGGATGTAGGTAATGTAACCTACATTACGTCTCTAAAATTTGAACGCATCTAATTTATTTTATTAAATTAATTATTAAATTTTAACGCCGCGTTTCAATTTATCTACTCGCTGTCACAGATAAAATAGTCTAGACCAGAATTTATCAATGAAGAGGTTTTCTACCTATTTGATTTTAAATACCTAAACACTAAGGTTAATGAAATACTTATTGGGGTCACGAAATGTCATCTATTCCTAGGACATAGAGATAGACATCCATATTTTACTAAGCGGTCTAGTCACGGTCACGGAGCTATGGAGAGAGCTATGCTCGGAGTTTCTCTGAAGGATAGGATTCGCAACGAATACATCCGACAGAGAACCAAGGTTGTCGACATAGCTCTAAGGATTAACAAGCTGAAGTGGCAGTGGGCTGGCCATATCGCGAGAAGAACCGACAACCGCTGGGGTAACGTGTTCTTGAGTGGAGACTGCGACTCGGCAAATGTAGTGTAGGGATTTCTTACTTAGTCTGAGAGTGTAGGTCGCTCTCCGACCGGGTGGGATGATGATTTGCGAAAGACTGCTGGCAGATGCTGGATGCGGCAAGCTGGAGACAGGGCGCTAATGGCGCTCATTAGGGGAGGCCTATGTCCAGCAGTGGACTAATATAGGCTGATGATGATATTTATAGTATTATATAAATAAAACATATATATTTTTTATAGACTAATAGACCTTCATTCGAGCACAATCTCACCTGGTGGAAAGTGAATCTAATATTATCTTTTGAAGAAGTGTCATTGCCGATGATGCTGAAGAAGCTTCTTATGAAGAAAGTTCTTTACTTTCGTCTCTATATTATTAGTAAGAAGGATAATGGTGTACCATAAACCAGCGCGAGCTGCCAGGACGTCAATAATATCCACTTGATCCAGTCCAATAATACAAACCGACATCCTCAAAGCTCTTCAATTATACGTTTTTGCAGACCACCATAAGTCAAAATGTATAATTTCGCCTGTCATCCGCCCTTCTCTCTATCTTGACCAAAACCTACGTTAGGCCTCCGGAACTACCTGCTAGGGCGAGGAAGAAAAAAGTTGGCAAGGGTGAGTTGGTGGAAGGGCTTGGATTCTGTATCTTCAGATCAGTACCTACAGCTGGTCAGTTTAGATCTTTTCATGAGTGACTCTATCATACAATTTCGCCGCTAATTGGTACAGTTTCTTTTGTTTTTTTGAGTAATCAAAAAACAGCCAATATGCTTGATAACGATAATATTGACAAACTACTCAGATATGGCTCAGGTTTAATTCGTTATATACATAATTTTGGTGTAGTTACTGTGATCCCTATTGTTTTTATTTATTCATATAAAAATAGGTACAATACAATAGAAGGTATGAGTGATACGAGTTATTTATCACTTATACATTAATTTATAAGTCTGAATAGACCCGCTGGACCTATAAAACTTTTTGGGTCCGAAATAGCATTGGGATTGGGAGTGACTTGTTGGTTTCACTCTTTTGTTAAGTATAAAGCAAATTAACGCGATAATTAAATGTCGTTCATTTGATTGAACGTACAAATTCAAATAAGACAAGACCGCTTTATCCTATGTCGGTAGCAAACGTATATGTGAAAATACTGCCAGAAGTATTTTTTTAAAGAAATACCAATCAATGTCATTTTTACTACCTACATTTTACTAACCTTCAAGCGTTGAGTTTAACTTTGGTCTTTCAAATAATATTTTTTGGAGGATCTTATGATAAAAAAAAAGATAATTTTAAAATCTTTTTTTTCCCCTCAGCCTCTTTGGTCCATATAGAATCTGAGGAACTCTAATCGTCAGCGGTACCTACCAAGCCGCTCTCTTTCTGAGAATAAGGGGCCGGAATGCAACCTGTTTAGTGGACGCGAAAAAAGGCGCGCCAAGAAAAAAACATGGCCGCTCTCAGCTGATTGTAGATGTAGACGTATTGAGGCGCCCCCCTACCAAGAGACTACATTCCAATGAGATGTTATGGGTACTTCATGTATATCTACATACATTATGTTAGTAATTTTAAACTTATTATCTAGCTAGTCACATCTAAGTAAAGGAGTACTTCCTAGGTAGTGAAAATAGAATATCATAAAGCCCTGCCCTCGACTTAAAAAAGATAGATTTCAAAGGAATACAGCTTGGCTAACACACAAATAAGCTACGAACCGATTATTTGTGTTGGAAGAACACCAACGTTTCATCCCTTAACGAGGGACATCTTCAGGGTGAGGGTAACCCGCTTACATCCGTAATGAATTTGTCAAACTACGATAGTTTTTATAGTAACACAAATAAGTCTTTTTTTCTAGGTAGGTATCATAGGTTACAAATGCTTGAAACTGTACAGCGGTACACAAGGTAGTTCAGCATTTATGTAGGTATACTTAGGTACTTCTTACTTTATCGGCCTGATAATGTGATAATACAGCTCGAAGAAATGTGGACTAAGAATTTACCTGAAGATATCTTTAACTTCTTTAACTACCTAACCTATTCCTATCCTAACTTAGCAGACATAAGAACAAAACGACAAGAATACGATATCAGCTGTCGCAGCCGAACATAGTACAGGGGACCGGCCAGACTTGTTTTGCCGCCCAGCTGATTGGCGCCGAAATCGGCAAACAATAACCTAAAAGCAACTCTTTGACCTGCTTCACAATGTCTATTGTCACCAAAATAATGTATTTTTACTGCATTTTACAACAATAACCTTTTTTATGCGCTTTATTTTGCTTGAAGTGAGCACGTAATTTGAATGTTCTCACGTGCGCATCAGCTGTTTTGGCGCGAACGCCATTTTTCGCCGGAACTGGTTAGGTTGCTATGAGTTACTTTACTGGGTTTTACAGTTCTGCGATACTTATAAAGCTGGAATGACCTCCAAACTGAGGCTAAGGTTAGGGAACTTGCATTGGACGATCTACTCTAGGTGGAAACACCTAGAGATGTGCATACCTAGCTAATGCTGAAATCAGCATCAACGTCTTTTATCTCGCGTAAAGCAGTAGTAATGAGTTACTTGTTGGTGCTTTGATAAATAAACTACGCGAACATAGCACATATCAAATATTTCTAGGTGTCTTTTAGGTCTAATAAATGGCAGTTTGGCTTTGAATTCGAACTATAACCAGAACTTTTACCTTATCTTTTCAAAAACATGTTAAATTTAAATAACAATGCTGAGTATTGGCCGATAATATCTAGTAGTCTATTTATAGTGTACGGTAAAAGAAAGAAATACCATACCTAGGTATTATGGATTACGGCATAATCTAATCCCTATATTTATGGAAGCCCTATCTTAAAAGGCCTTTATAGCGTAGTGATGCAATGCAATAAGAAGTCATTAGATAGGTAGGTACCATAATATATTCATAGATAACAGAATACCTATCTCTGTAATCTGTGGTAATACTGGTAATAGATTAGTGCTGTCAATATCATTCTTATGATTCCATCATTATAGATTACGAAAGGTAGGCAAATCATTTATAGGCAATTGCGTACGGTTCTATAACAAGCTTCCATCTGAAGCAATTGAGCTCCCTATTCGTAAATTTTAAACCGGAGGTACTTACATAAAATGGAACCTTATCAAGAAAGCCTTTTACTCCATAGATGATTATATCAATGATGTTAATAATGCTTGGCCACCCAGTTGCCCAGTTTCGCACCGGCAATAAAATGTAATGTGTATCTAAATCACATTACATTTAGACTTAGATAGGCAAATAATATTGTATTACATTATAAGTATTAGACAAACATACTATTGGTTTATTTTTAGCTTCTTCCACTGGTGGACAAAAAATTGAAGCGAACAGTCTATAAAATTTGACTTCTACCTATAAGTACTTATTTTGTAAGCCTAATGAAATAAAGTTACTGTCTTATGTATGACGTGTACCTACTTACCTATTTACGACTTTTAAAACTGACAAAAGATCTACACTACACTAGGTACAGTAATTAATAGCTAGGTTTAGTCTCGAAGGGTCGTGGGAGCATCTAATGTCATTGTGCAAACCTGACTGCCTGACAGTGACAAACGTTCAGTTGGATCACCAGAAATCAAGTGACCGCCTTTGTTATAATCTTAAATATCATCCCGCACAAAAGATTTTGAATGGTTGAGAAAAAACAGTGTAAAAATCAGGTGGGTTTGTAGGGGCCAGGTCAGGATTGTTGAGGTGTTCTTTCAAGGGACTTTGGACGGATATATATTATATAGGTAGGTATTTGTAGGCAGGTGACCTATTTTGTGTAATAAATAACTTAATGCCGCGCAATAACCGCTATTTCAAAGTCAAGTACCTACCTACCTACTTAAGTATATATATACATTTTTGTGATGTCGCCCTGGAATTTCGACCTCTGTGGCGCGGTGGGCGAAGGCCTGCCTGCGACGCAGGAGGTTGCGGGTTCGATTCCCGCCTCGGGACAAATGTGTGTATGATCTGCAGACATTTGTTCAGGGTGTTCTGGTCGTTTTCTATGTATAATAAAAAATATCTATCTATGTATTGTATTATATTATGTATATCAGTTATCTAGTACCCATAACACAAGCTCTGCTTAGCTTGGGACTAGATAATGCTGTGTGAATTGTCCAGCATTATTTATTTATTTATTTGCAATTTAATTACCTATCCGGTGGAGATTATGATATCAGTTTGTTTTCTATTTTCATCTTATGGATTTATTGAAAAACAACGGAGCCTGGAGTTTGCAAACAATGGCGGTAATATGGCAATAATATACATACTCGTATTTTGGATGAGTAAGGAACCTTAAAAAGTTCGGCTTTTTCGGTGATTGTACTCGATGCATAAATTCAATGGAAACAAAGCGCAAAGGGGTCGTCGCAGGTGGTGGGTCGCAGAATGAAAATAATATTATTATTTTCACTTGGGACAAGATTCATCCATCATACTTTTAGTCAGTTTTAGTCCTTTGCCACTCATTTTGCTACCTAGTACTTACTTACCTAGTCATCATCATCATCTGCTGGACATAGGCCTCCCCTAATGAGCGCCATAGCGCCCTGTGTTCAGCTTGCCGCATCCAGCATCTGCCAGCAGTCTTTCGCAAATCGTCATCCCACCTGGTCGGAGGGCGTCCTACACTACGTTTGCCGAGTCGCGGTCTCCACTCAAGAACACGTTAGCCCAGCGGTTGTCGGTTCTTCTCGCGGTATGGCCAGCCCACTGCCACTTCAGCTTACTAATCCTTTGAGCTATGTCGACAACCCTTGGTTCTCTGTCGGATGTATTCGTTACGAATCTTATCCTTCAGAGAAACTCCGAGCATAGCTCTCTCTATCTTAATTGATAATAATGACTATTTATCAAGCTGTTTATGTATAAAATTTGACTTTTCTAAGTGCTTATTTTGTTAGCCTAAAGAAATAAAGTTATTGACTTTTGACATAGCTCGCTGGGCGATTTTAAACTTGTGGACAAGCCCTACCGTGAGTGTCCTAGGTACCCACAATCTATAATATAGGAAGGTCCTACTTACATAAGGGTTAAGTAAGATATGTAGTAGCTTTATTAAACACCGCAGTCAACCTACAGCCATAATTACCAGTAAAGATCATTGAGTAACAAGTAATAATAATAGTATTTCAGTGGTAAAGATCGATTCTACCTGTAATAATATCAATAGAGAAGAAACTTTTAAATAAAGGTATTAGGCACGTCGGCGCTATTCCGGTTGAATTATGATCGAGAAATTTTTTACACCATTTTATTTGGCGGCAATAAAAAAAGATGGCCGCCCGGCCGGCCGCGTGAGACCAAAACAGCTGATTTACAAAGGAGTCGGATTGCGGTACTGAATTATGTAGCAACAAGGTAGGATCAAGAAAAAATATAAACATTATGGGAAAATACCAAGGACAGGAGAAAAAATGGGGGCCTTTGTCCAGGAACCGAGGAGATGCCTACCACGACGCGCCATTTTTTTAATGGTTATTCTATGTTCCACGCAACATCCATAAACGCACAGATTAGGTTATATTATAATATAAATCTAGAGGTTCGTTTTATAGGCTCTAGGTATCTTAGACTTAAATAGTAGAAAAGAAAAAAAAATATTTAAAAAAGTTAACTAAAACTAACCCAAACTTCCTTAATTAATAATACCTGGTCTATGTACGAAGCCTCCCTTTGTTTCATTTAATGAAACAAAGGGAGGCTTCGTACATAGGTATTATTAATTAAGGAAGTATAAGTTAGTTTTAGTCAACTTTTTTAAATAAATTTTGAGGTATGTGTAGGTATTGTTGGCATTGCCTTATCATTATCATCATCAGCCTATAGTAGTCCACTGCTGGACATAGGCCTCCCCTAATGAGCGCCATAGTAGGTAGCGCCCTGTCTTCAGCTTGCCGCATCCAGCATCTGCCAGCAGTCTTTCGCAAATCATCATCGCACCTGGTCGGAGGATTGCCTTATACCTATCTATAAGCAAAATTTTTGCCATTATATAAGTATATAAATTCTTTAAACAGGTATCTTTTAGTTTTTTGACATAATTTTTTTAATATTTAATTTTGATGATGATTTTTAGTTGGTGGATTCGGATTTTATTTGCATCGCAAACTTTTGGGCATAGCCTTAGATACTAAATAAGCGGTAGGTAGGTATTTCAAAGCTTCGAACACAAAGAAACACCCTTTTCTGCCCATCCTCGGCATCCTCCACCCCCGAAGACTTCCTGTGGGAATTTTCGCAAAGAATTTCAATCATTCCATTTCCAAAACTGCAAATTGACCAATCACGTGTAACCTAACAGAACAGGAAATCAATTCAAAGACTCGCAAAAACTTATTCCCGGTAGGCCAACTACTTGAAATAGCTTCACAATAAAGTACTGTACAATCACAAAACATTATTACACAAATAAAACCTCTTTCGTGAATTCAAAGAGGTTGGTATTGTACTTTTGTAGTCGTTCATTGAATGTTCATTCATGATTTGCGTTGGTGGATGTGATATTTTGAGCGCATCCGTTTTGTTCGTTTGGCGCCAAAAACTTGTCTACAATAGCATAGACTGTGAAATTTCTATGAACTAGACACTGGCAGAAAAGTGACAAAACAGTCGCATATTGCCAATAACAAAGAAGTCAAGTCAGTTATTTTCGTAGTACTATTATAATTCTATGCTACAATAGATTATCAAGAAAGCCCTTTTATTTCCAAATAAAAAAATCTAGAATTTATAAAAAAAATATGAGTAGAAATAATGTGCCACTTATTTCACTATATTTATTATTATATCTGCAGAAGCGGGGCAGCCCCAACAACATCCTGAAGGCGCTGTTGTTATACTGTACACGCAGAGCGCTGTGCGATCTTTTAGTACCTTATGCTAACCCAAGGGCCATAGCCAGCAGGTACCTACCTGCTGGGTATACCTACTCTCCACTACGCCATTATGTCTAATATAATCGATTTACCTTTAAAAATTTAAATTATAACTGTTTCCGATCTTGTTATACGTTAGGTAATTTTAATAAAAAGATATAAAGCTTTTTTGATTATGATTTTATTTCGAGAATAAATAATAATTATGTACAATTAAGTAGAAATATAAAACATAAAACAATATATAACTTTACATCACTATACAAATTTTTTCATTACAACCCATAGGTAACTACCTAAAATTACAACCCATTTGAATCTAATGTAACTAAAAATAAAATCCAAACCACATAATTGACCTGTATTAAATGATCTGGGTTGTTTTTCTGGGCCACGATAAATACATTTTGCACTCCATCTGCAACGCAGACGTTCATTTCAGCTTTAACCTCTCCATCATATATATGAGAGGTTAAAACTGTGAGCCATCAAACAGGCTATGGGCTGCCTTTCTCAGTATAGATAAAAAAATCGTAGTATTGTAAGGATATCGGAATTTTTGAGCTTACTTATTACTTATTCAGAGTGCATATATTACATGAAATTATTTAATTTTTGGTGTTCAACTGACATTAAATAGTCATGTTCTCGAATTCGAGTTTTTATGATAGTCGATTTTGTTTTTGAAGAAGTTGTAATCGATTTTGTTATTGTTTCAAAAGATTATAAATTTGTACACACTAAAGATACCGCTTTGTATCACAGCTTTAAAATATTACCTACCTAGACATAGATTTAATTGACATTATCTGACTGATCCTGATCTTATTTATAACTTTCGACACAGATTTGCGATCGTTTTATTTGACATTAGTCTGTTGCATGCACTTTCTGACAATTTGTATACCGTAATCGGTAAAACATGTTGATATCGAGCAACCTTTTTATAGCTATGAACAGTTCATAGGCTCAAAATGACGTTTAACTAATTAATTGTATTGAATTATTTTTATAATTACCTTATTATTACTAGTTATTAAATGTTGATGTTATTTATCTTAAAGATATATTTCCCAATGTTCATATTACTGTGTATATGATATTATGTAGCTCCAATTTATAGAATTGTTTAGCATAGATTTATCGACCTGACATATTTTTATTAATAATGCACTATTAATACCTACATACCTGTTTGTAAAATCTCATATCTACTGTTTATGCAAATAATGATCTAAAAAAATATCGCGTGACATTCAAACTGATGGAAGAATTAGATTTATTTATGAAACTAGCCTATTATGATCATAATCCAATTAGAATAGCTCTGCTGATTTAAGGATGACTCAAGCTAGACCGTGCCGGGTCCGAGCAGTGTCGGCCATAGCACGGTCAACTAATTACTAGAATCTCTTTCCCGCCCGTGTAGGAGGCACGGAGAGGGGACTCGAGACTTGGGTCACTTTACCCCTGCCTCGAGCCCCAACGAGGGTCAACTAATTATTACATATATTTTGTAAGAACACACTCATGCTTTACCTACCGAGCGGCCACCGAGTGACGGCCGAGCAACAGACAACGAACGAGAAGTCGGCCGATACTCGCCTCGGACTGCAGGCACGGTCTAGCGTGAGTCATCCTTTAATCTATTTATTTACAAGAATTAGTAGAATGCCGTTTCAAAGAAGTTCGAGTAGAGAATTTTAATCCACACTTCAAACACGAAAAAGGTTTAATACCTGCATGGATATTCATATGCCTTCTCAAATGAGTTTTAGCTGTGAACCTCGTACTACATAAATCACAGGAAAACCTCTTTATACCATCATGGATATTCCTTATATGCGCTGTGAGCTGGCAACTCTGTTTATACGCCTTTTCACACAAATGGCAAGCGTGGGGTAATTCTCCTGTGTGTATTACCATGTGTTTGTTCAAACTCCCGGTTTGCGAGAAGGATTTACCGCAAATTTCGCAGGAGCAGACTTTTTCTCCCGAATGTGTTCTCTTGTGAGCTTGTAATACCGCTTTGGTGCGAAACTTTTTTTCGCATTCGTCGCAGGGAAAAGGTCGTTCGTCGTTATGGATCCTCATGTGAAGGATCAGGTGTGCGTTACTAAATAACTCCTTTTTACATAGATCGCATATGTGTTTTTTCTTCTTATGCTTACTTCGGACGCTAGACGCATCGAGGATAATTCTCGTAGAAGAAGGCAGAGGTTTTTCCTCTTTCTTCTCACCATGTATCTCTAAATGTTTCCTAAACATCGTGTATATGTCAAATTTCAACTCGCATTTATCGCATACAAATGGCTTCTCACCTACATGCGCTGTCATATGTTTATTCAAGTCATTTTCCTCATCAAATGTCATATCACACACATTGCAAGTAAATGGGTTTTGGATATGTAAATACATATGTCTTTTCAAGCTTGCCGCGTGTCTGAAAGTCGAGTCACACATATTGCAAGGAAATGGCTTTAAACCTTCATGGATAAGCATGTGCTTGGCCAGACCGCTTTGGTCAGCAAAGGAGTTTTTACACTTTTTGCAATCAAAAGGTTTTATACCAGTGTGGACTCTTTGGTGTCGATCTAACGAGCTTTTGTAGGGAAAGCCGATGCCACACTGGCTGCATATAAAAGGCCTGCCTTTAGCGTGGACTACCATATGTTTTTTCAAGCCATCAGCCTCTGTGAAACCAAGTTTACAAGTACTGCAGAAGTACGGTTTTTCCGTATGCATCCTGATATGACCTTCTAAGTATGGCTTCCTTCGAAACGTCCTGCTACACAAATGACAGGCGTACGGCATTTCCCCTGTGTGAATAGTCATATGGCCTTTCAAAGCACTGACGGTCGAATAAGACTTATTACACTTTTTGCAGTAAGTTCTTTTATTATGTAACTTTATGTGCGCTATAAGTAATTTCTTGCTATGGAATTTTAAGTCGCATTCATTGCAGTTAAGGTTTAGAATCTCTTTCTTGATTTCTTCGGAGACTTTTTCGACTTTAGTGAATATGTCCTCGCTAGGTTCGTCATAGTCGAAGTATTCTTCTTTGATAGATATTTCTGTGTCCGCGCCATCTGTTGAGCCGTCGTAGGAAACTGATTCTAATGTGGTTATTGATAGGGTTTGATTTGAAGAAATGTTGAGAGTTGCCACTGTTTCTTTTGTAACCTGAAATGAAAAAAGATTTATTTTATTATGGGGTTACCATACGACGCCATTGTGTGAAAAGGATAGGCATAGGATTTCGCGTTCATAGGAGCGGGACAGAGCAGAGCGGCGTGTGCAATAACCAAGTGAAAAAATTAAGTTATTGTTTAATATCTAAAAAATTATAGTAATTTTGTAAATCTAAAACACAAACCGTCTGCTTTACATTCGGTTTGTTTACTTGGATTCTAAATTGGAGTAATATTTATCTACCTTCTGATTGGTCAGCAATAGATCGTTGAGGAACTTCTCGGAGCGTTGTGCCCTGGTGGTGAGCCGCCGACAACGCTGCAGCTGAGACACGCAGATGAAGCAGACTGCGCGCGGGCGCCCGTCTGTGCTGTTCAGCTGGAATTATAAAAATCTATATTAGTACAAATTAACTGGAAAGACTTGTTCTTGAGTGGAGACCGCGACTCGGCAAACGTAGTATAGGACGCCCTCCGACCAGGTGGGATAACGATTTGTGAAAGACTGCTGGCAGATGCTGGATGCAGCTACAGGGCGCTATGGTGCTCATTAGGGGAGGCCTATGTCCAGCAGTGGACTACTATAGGCTGCTGATGATGAAATTTCTGCATGACATAAATTTAGATCAAAGACCTCAATACCTTACCATACCATTGTGATTTTGCCTCCCGTAGACACCAGCAATTAGGTAAATCTTCGCTCTTGACGTTCTGTTTCAAATTCTAACTAGGAGTATTATATATAAATATAATATAATTGATACATTGACACATTTAATTCAGATTGATGCATGATTAACCTAACCTTGAAATAACTATTTGATATCTATCTATTTAATTTAAGCCCATTTAAGCCATTTCATATTAATTCTTTTGCAGGGTCCTGAAGGGTACATGTACTATTGACCTAAGCAAACATTAACTCATAAATTTGTTTGCACCCAAATCGGAGGTTTTACGACTATGCTAAACCCTGACCAGGGCTTATGCGAGTCTACTTTACTCCAATAAAACCCAAGCTTAATCAGGCTCCAAATGAGTGTAAGAGTTAAGATCTAAGCTGTATACAGTAGGCGAAATAAATCAAAATCAAACATAAATCATTTAGATTTCAGTTTTTTAGGGTTCCGTACCCAAAGGGTGAAAACGGGACTCTATTACTAAGACTTCTCTGTCCGCCTGTCACCAGGCCGTATCTCATGAACCGTGATAGATATACAGTTGAAATTTTCACAGATGATGTATTTCTGTTGACGCTATAACAACAAATATTAAAAACAATACAATACTTTATTAATAACGCCAAGTTACAAGTCAAAAAGATTTATAAGGTAAACAATAAATTAAAAAATATTGACCTTAAATAATAAACAGAATAAAATAAATATTTAAGGGAGCTCCCATACAACAAACGTGATTCTTTTGCCGTTTTTATTGATAATGGTACGAAACCCTTCGTGCGCGAGTCCGACTCGCACTTGGCCGGTTTTATTATCCTCAATTAAACATGCTCGCTGCGGCGTCCCATAAGTGTGAAAACACATAGATTATAAGATTTTGTAGTGTAATATTTAGCCTTCATGTGATTTTCACGTAGGATGCCCTTTTGTAAATAAATAAATGATGGACAAGAACAATCCACAGAACATTATCGAGCCCCGAAGTAAGTAGAGCTGGTGCTTTTGTACATACCTGGGCATTTGTGAGTTTCTCATACATTTCCAATAGGCTGATATCTTCAATAGTGAAGATCTTCATATCGCTCGCCAGGCAGACTCGACAGACGTCTGCTAATGATTGCGAAGACGACATAGTTTCTCACTCAAATCTATGATGATATGCTCATTGATAACGGGACATTCAATAGTTAATCACTTTATAGCCACTGAAGGAATATTATAAACATTTTATTGATAGAAAGTCGTATATTTCTTTTTGACAAAAAAATCAACAAAATCAAATCACTATTTCTACGGAACACCCGATTGACCACTGGCGATGGTTATTACAACATCCAATATTCCTTGTAGCGGCGACGCCTACGCCTATTTGTAAATTTTCATGATGTAGTTTAGCTACTCGACAACAGATAGAGCTGTGTCCTTTCAAAATTATACGTGTAAATAGCTAGTCAGTAGGTAGATGGTTGGAACTGTGAGTGAAGAGATAGCTAGATTATCTAATCTTGCCTTGCCTTTTGTGTGCTTTTGTTTTGTTGACACATCAGAGCACCAATATTTTGCTTCTATTGCCGCAAATTCAAGATCTATTATATTTTCTGTGTGTGACTGGGGAAACAGATCAATAATTTTAATTATTCAAAGAAATTTTTGAAGATCAGATTATTTAATACCTGGAATCACAACAAAACTGCGGTAACAACCAGTTCTTTACGATCGATGGCTCGTCCTCATACCACACCCTCCTACCATTGTGCTATAATATTACGAAGAATTTAGATAATATAGACATTATACTACTACTACATGGCAAAAAGTATAAATATGGCTTATCCCAAAGTATGCCGAGCCTGCCTTGGTACCGGTCTAAAACTGTACAACATTGAAGATCACACACTTCTGGAATTGTATGAAAAACTCACTAGTTCTCAGGTAAGAGCTGATTTCTGTAAGTAGTTTTGGACCTCTCTAACTCAGCACCTGGGTAGGTAGTACCTATGAGTTCTAGAAATCTTGAAACTATTTTTGGTTTTTTGACGACCTCTGTGGCGCAGTGGGTGAAGGTCCGCCTTCGACGTAGGAGGTTGCGGGTTCGATTCCCGCCTCAGGACAAATGTTTGTACGATCTGCAGATATTTGTTTTGAGTGTTATGGTTGTATTCTAAGTATATTAAAAATAAGTATCTATGTAAAGTATCATATTAAGTAGATAAATCAGCTATCTAGCCCATAAGACAAGCTCTGCTTAGTTTGGGGCTAGATAATGCTGTGTGAATTGTCCAGCATTATTATTTAATCACACAAAAAATCGGACATGTATTGCCGACCTTAGACAGGCAATAGTAATATACCAATAGCTCAAATAAATAAAATGAAAATCAATAATGGTATAAATGGTTCTAAATGATAGATTCTAGCTTTGCACCCAGCTACCAATCACTCAGTTAAATTGAAGTATAATTTTGTTTCAGTTGATTACAGAAGACTCCCGTCCGGACACACTGTGCTACATCTGTCTGTGGCAGCTACGGCGATGTGCTCGCTTCTCAGCCACGGCTCAGCGGGCAGAGAAGTACCTGCAAGATCTACTAGATAATAATGTACAGGTTAGCCCATAAAGTAAAATTGATTGCATCAAATACGTGTGAATAGGTGTACGTTTACATATGACATTACGTACGTATTTCTACTGCTGCGGCGGCGTTCAAAATCTACTTAATTAATTTTAAATTAAATGAATCAAATTTAAAACGAAAAATTGGTACTCAAACTGAATACCAATAAAAATAAAACGTCAAGTGCAAGTCAGACTCCCGCACCTAGGGTTCCATATAACTGTAAGATCTTGTTTCATGCCAAATAATTATCACGATTCTAGAATCATGATGGGAAGTACCTACTATATAAGTTTAAGGTCCATAGCGAGAGAATGAATGAATAGGGAGTGGTAGGTTTAATCGCGATGGCGATTAAACCTACCACTCCCTAAATTGTAACTACTTTCCGACCGTAACTACTTTCCGACCGTAACTACTTTCCGGTCGAGCCTTAAACCCTCTGTGTGGGCGCAGTCGAACGACCAATAGCATCGCCTGTGCTTTGGCGTCATCGCGCCGTAAGAATATCGACCTCTCCAACTCAGCTCGTGGATGTCGTAAGAGTCGACTAAAGGAATCTACCACCAATCCGCCTGCTAAGCGTGGTTGAATGGATTGTGGATTGTGGCGAAACCCCCTCGTTTGGGGGAGGCATGTTCACCAGTGGACGTATGTGTGAAATAAAGAAGAAAGGAGATATATTTATTGGCTCACACACAATACACAAATAATATAAAACCATAAAAATAATTAACTCTAACATAAATATGATATAGTGAGCCAATAAGGTCCTGCCTCAGCTTAATGTTGCTCCACAGAAAGTTGAGCAACGCTGGTTTTCTTGCTGGACCTTTGGTGCGTCCGTGCTACACGGCAGACTGACTACAAAACAACAGACCAAAATAGATTAAAAAAATAACATTTTTTTTAGTATTTAAAAAATTAATAAATGAAATAATATTAAATGGGTGCTGATGAGGAAGTATTAATCGAGTGTTCTAAATTTCAGGTGACGCAAGAAACAGTTGCTACACTCAAAATAGTCTCAACTCTATCTACCAAAACATTAGAATCAGTTTCGTATGATAGCTCAACCGACATTCGCACATCCTTCGAAGCAACTATCAAAGAGGTTAAAATAGAGTTTTCAGACTCAGAGATATCAAGAGAAGATATATTCACTAAAACAGAAAGAGTTTCTACAGAAGAGATAAAAGATGTACTAATAGAAGAATTAAAAATACCTACAGAAAATAATATCAAAAAGGAAAAATCACATTATAACTGTGATGAGTGTAAACTTAAATTTCCAACATATAAACATTTTAATAGACATAAAAAAACACACAAAAAGCTGATCTGCGACCAATGTGATAAGCATTTCTCTACTAAAACTGCTTTGAACAGACATATGTCAATTCACACAGGAGAGAAACCCTACTCGTGCCTAGTATGCAAGAGGGGTTTTCGACGAAAGCCATTTTTAATAGATCATATGAGAATACATACAGAAAAACCGTATTACTGCAGCAACTGCAACCTTGGTTTTGAGAAACCGGACACATACAGACGACATATGGACTTACATGATAAAGATAAACCTTACGCTTGTAACACTTGCCCGAAAAAATTCCACTATACCAGTGCATTACAGAGACATATGAGTATACACGGGGAGGCAAAACCCTTTGCTTGTAGTGAATGTGATATGAGTTTCAAAGTGCTATGTGGGTTAAAAAAACATATGTTAAAACATACAGATGATAAGCCGTATCTTTGCTGGTGTAAGAAAACTTTTCGCTACGCTGTTAGCTTACGAAGACATATTCTGACACACACAAAACATAAATGCGATAAATGTAATGTCACTTTCGATAAAACGAGCAGCCTAAATAAGCATAAAAGAGACCATGAAGAAGGAAGGCCGTACTATTGCGAAAAATGCGACCTAGAATTTAGTATGCTAAGCATTTTTGCTATACACATGACAAAACACAGCAAACCAATAGTTAAACAGCAAAATATAGGTATACCCCAATTACCCGAATCAAAAAATCAAAGAGAACCAACAGAGCAAAGTAAGACCCAATTACCCAGATCAAAACATAGTGAACCTACAGAGAAAAATGAAACCGCATTACCCAGATCAAAACATAGAGAATCAACAGAGCAAAATGAAACCCCATTACCGAGAACAAAACATAGCGAACCAACAGAGCAATATATAAACCAATTACCCATATCAAAAAGTAAATCAAAAAACCGACCTCTTTGCCCAGTTTGCAAGAAACAACAGTATTCACCTTCAGGACTAATATCACATATGAGAATTCACACCGGAGAGAAACCATTCGCTTGTACCCAATGTGGAAGAGCTTTCCGAACTCCCACATTCCTAAAATATCATATGAGAACTCATACAGGAGAAAAGGTCTGTTCTTGTGAAATCTGCGGAATATCCTTTACTCAGACCGGCGCGTTAAACAAACATATGGTGTTACATACAGGACAGGTCCCATACGCTTGCCATTTGTGTGATAAAGCGTATAAACAAAGTGGACAGTTGAGCGCTCATATAAAGAACTTACACCAAGGTGTGAGGTACTTCTGTGATCTTTGCAACGGTTGTTTCACAGCTAAGCAACATTTGAAGCGGCATATGAACTCTCACGCTGGTATTAAGCCTTATACTTGCATAAAGTGCAGCCAGAAGTTCTCTACTTTGACATCTGTGAAGCGTCATATGAAAAATTCTTGTAATTAGCTAAATTTGTAATTAAATATACAGTAGGCCAGTTACATGGATTGTTTTGTGGAATCAATGAAAAACACATTGAATGTGTGTAATATTTTGAAGTAATAAATAAATAAATAATGCTGGACAATTCACACAGCATTATCTAGCACCAAGCTAAGCAGAGCTTGTGTTATGGGTACTAGATAACTGATATACATAATACAATACATAGATAGATATTTTTTGTTATACATAGAAAACGACCAGAACACCCTGTACAAATGTCTGCAGATCGTACACACATTTGTTCCGAGGCGGGAATCGAACCCGCAACCTCATGCGTCGCAGGCAGACTTTCGTCCACCGCGCCACATCGGTCGAAGTACAATCCTTCAACTTTCACGTAACACAACTATGAGGAATGTCACTTTTGTTCATTCTGCCCTTGACAACAATCTGTGTGCTTGGCATACTGGACTTATAATGAAGCTTTTCTTACGACAGCGACGCGACTAGGACTTAGTTTCTTACATTAACCAGCTTAGTAAAATTAGTAAATGTATGACAACGCAGGTTTATACCTACTTTTGGACATTATACCTACCTATCTGACGACCTCTGTGGCGCGGTGGGCGAAAGCCCGCCTGCGACGCAGGAGGTTGCGGGTTCGATTCCCGCCTTGGGACAAATGTTTGTACGATTTGCAGATTTTTGTTCAGGGTGTTCTGGTCGTTTTCTATGTTATAATAAAAAATATCTATCTATGTAGGTATTGTATTGTATTATGTATATCTGTTATCTAGTACCCATAACACAAGCTCTGCTTAGCTTGGGGCTGGATAATGCTGTGTGGACCGACCAAGGACCAAACATAGGGACCAGGGACCAAACATAATACTGAATATTAGAAACATTTTTAATAATAGAAACAGGTTAGAAAGTAAAGTGAAAAGGAAATTACTAGTTTTGTCATAAAATTCAGTCTTTTAATAAGGATATTATGCAAAATTGTAGGCCATTACAAGAACATCCTTGAGACTGCTTCAATTTGATTCGAACAAAAACGTCTCGCAATACATTTACTGGTTATGTATGTACCTAAGTAGTTTAGTATAACTTTCGAGTAGGTAATTTGTCAACTTCATAGTCGAAGGCAATAAAATGGCTGACTTGGCTCTTCCCGCGATCTCAACACTTCTGACAGCGGAAGTATTACGTGGTATTACGAAACGAGACTTGGCATAAGTTTACATTAATGTTTTAAACCTTTAAAACAATTTCCCTTTAGGTCCTGGTTTTCATGTAAGTGCCCTAGGTCCGTGCGTGGGGTACAGAGGCTCTCCGGGTTTTCAATAAATTATCTGAGCGTCTGGTCGACGCGACGCGTGACCCGAGAGCTGGTGAGTATCTGGCGCAGCGCATCGGCATTGCTTTACAGCGGGGCAATGCAGCGTCAGCGTGCAGCAATGCGTCTTGGGCACGCTTCCGACTGGTATTGATTTGGATCAGTTGAGCTACTTGTAGATTGTTTGCAACAGTCTGCAGTTAGATCAATTGTTTCAATTGTAAATACTAGTTTTAATTTAATTCTATTATTTTATGTAAGTACTAACAAAAATATCGATAGCTGAAAAGTGAGTGTCATGATGGTTCGAGAAAAGAGTTTTCTCCGGTGGTGGCTGGGTAAATAATGTATACTCAGTAGGTGGCAACCGTCTACCTTCCTACCAAGAAGTATACAATAAATAAATAAATAATGCTGGACAATTCACACAGCATTATCTAGCCCCAAGCTAAGCAGAGCTTGTGTTATGGGTACTAGATAACTGATATACATAATACAATACATAGATAGATGTTTTATATATTATACATAGATAAACAACCAGAACACCCTGAACAAATGTCTGCAGATCGTACACACATTTGTCCCGAGGCGGGAATCGATCAATCGGCGGCAATCGTGGCCCTGATTGTTCCTCTAAGCCTCTGATGATCTTATATAGATCTCCACCGTGAAAGCGACGCCTATTTGTCAAAATGATTGTTGTCATCAGTGGTTCAGCTATTCTACAACAGATGTCGCCTGCCTGCATTCTTCCTTTCACAATTTTATTTTACAGGATTAGTTGTCAGGTGCACATACCATCCACTCCATGTTAAAACGTGGATATAGCTTTTCCTTTTGTTGACAGATTACCAATATTTTGTTTAGTTGCCGAAAAATCTAAGATTGTTTATAGTTTATAATATTGGTTTTTATTTTCTGTTTGACTGGGGTTATACCTAATTCTAATTATCCTAAGAAATGTTTGAATAACAGATTGCTTAGTACGTGGTATCACAGCAAAACTGCGGTTGCAACCAGTTGTTTACAATCGATAGCTTGTCCACTTACCGCACCCTCTCATAAAATTAATTAAAGTTACGAAGAATCTGGATGAAGCTGCTGTACCTACTTAGTAAATGTTTCGTGTAAAAGTATAAATATGACTTTTGCCGAAGTATGCCGAGCCTGCCTTAGTACCGGCTTAAAACTATATAACATCGTAGATCTCACACTTCTGGAATTGTATGAAAAACTAACAGGTTCTCTGGTAAGTAATATTTTTGTCATGCAACATAAAACTGAAGTCAGAGCTGATTTCTGTAAGGAGTTTGAACTCGCTAACTCAGATTCTAGGTGCCTTTGGGGTGGTAACATAAGTACTCCATTCTAGAAACCAATTGTGATGTTTTATGTAAGCAAAAATATTTATGAATGAAAACTTAACAGAAACTGATAACAACAACACGCGAAAACAATGTCTATTATTAGAAAGGTAATCACTAAACTCCTACAATCATTTGAAGCTGATCAGGGCTCAGTTTTTCACTGGCATATGCCTTGATCAGGGTCTACCATAATGATAAAAGCAAACTCTGATTAAAATTTGGTCCACACAAGTGTAGGGATAAAACCAAAAAACAAACTACAGTAGGTAATGCCTACGTAGATAAGTGTAAATACTAGTTGTAATTGTTTTTTATTTGTTATTGTAGTTTTTGTAAATAAAGCTCTTCACATTTAAGTTCATTACATCAATATTTCTTTGATTTTATCAAAGATATAATAGATCTGACTCTAGAACTGATATAATGTAGAACAACCCCAATCATTTTGTTATTATTATTTTTAATACACAGGCAGTTATATTAGCCCGGAGTTTCCCACTGCAGGGCCTCTACTTTTCTTGGTTCTCTGCACGGAGGGCCCACTCCATGCTGAGGACCATTCATCATTATTTTATGCTATGTGCAAAAAATAGTGATAAATGAATTAAGTTAGTGATGATAATAATTTCATTGAAAATTTAACTATTTATTTGACTAGTCTATGAGCTTATTTTGGAAGCCAAAAGAAGTAAACATTGATATCTGATTTCTAAACTTAACTAATGTCACTATCATTTTGTTTCAGTTGATAACACAAGACGGTCCGGACACACTATGCTATATCTGTCTGTGGCAGCTACAGAGATGTGCTCGCTTCTCGGCCATGGCTCAGCGAGCAGAGAAGTACCTGCAAGATCTACTAGATAATAATGTACAGGTTAGTCTATTACAAATCACTAAAGGCGAGGATAATAATAAGATACGATCTGACGCTCGTAGATAAAACCAATAAATCATCATTTCTTATCGACATAGCTCTCCGACGATAAAAATCGAGACTTGCGTAAATCCTCATATTTTTATTTACATTTGTCAATAACCATAAATCAGTTCCCATGGGATAGAAATAACAACGCGTGCGAAGCCGCGACCAGCAGCCAGTAATGAATAAAAGAGGTCCTAGAATGGGTCCTTGTGGTACTCCCATCTCTTTATCGTTACCTTCTGATCTCTGTCCACTGTGTTCTACAATTTGTTTACGATCATTAAATAAGATTAAAAAGTGGTTCTCTATTTCTTATGTCATAGAGTTCTGACTTCGACAAAATAATTGTATGGCACACACAATTAAATGCCTTTAATAGGTCACAAAAAAGTCTATATTATGTGTTCTTACGGTTATCTTATAATAATTAGGAAAATTCTTAGACGGGGTATACTTCGGTATTTATTTATTACTAGCTTCTTCCCGCAGCTTTGCACGTGATATTTGGAATGAAAAACTTTCATAGTTTATATAGTTCGGATAAATCCCAAAGAATTTTTTCTGTAAAACTTTCACAGCTGATCGGATTTTAAAGAAATCTGGCATTGAGATAGACGGTTTTCCGGGGACGGACATAGCCTACTTTTTATCCCGGAAAGCGCGTGCGAAGCCCCGGGCAGAAGCTAGTTAGTAGTTGTACTTTTATGGACAGTTGATTTCGCGGATCATTGAATGGTGAACTGCGGTTTTGCCTCCGTGCTTTTATGTAGCTTTTATATATCAACTGGCTGAGAGTCAAATGAAGCTTGACTTTTAATCCACTGATGGTTCTTTTTAAATTTCACCGATCTTAGGTTTCTTCTAACCAATCATGAGTATTTTGAAAATACAATTCAAAGCTAGAATCAGAAAACACTTTTTTTTTTCAGATTTTAAATTTAAATTGTTTACCAATATTAAATCTGTCAAGATCCACTTTCCACCTTAATTTTATTTGAGACATCAAAATCACAAACAAACTGTTAAGTTAAAATGACCCAGATGTTAACTAGTAAAAAATAAATACGTTATTTATTGAGGCTTACAAAATAAGATCATAGAAAAGTCAAATATTAAATGAATTACTTTTTTATTATCATCGAATCTTAAATGACTCATTTAAAATTTCAGGTGACGCAAGAAACTGTTGCTACCCTCAACATAGTTCCAACTCTATCTACAGTTGTATTAGAGTCTGTAACGCTTATTGATGATAGCTTAACGGACATCGGCCCATCCTTCAAAACAGGTTCTATCAAAGAGGTTAAAATAGAGTTTTTAGACTCTGAATTATACAGAGAAAAGATATTCACTAAAACAGAAAGAGTTTTTACAGAAGAGATAGAAAACGTACTAATAGAAGAAGTAAAAATACCTACAGAAGAAAATATCATAATAAAAAAAGAAAACTCGCATGACAACTGTGAAAAAACATATAAACAGCTGATCTGCGAGCAATGTGACGAGCATTTCTCTACTGCGACTGCTTTGAATGGACATATGTCGATTCACACAGGAGATAAACCGTACTACTGCAGCAATTGCAACCTTGGATTTGAGAAACCGGACACATATAGGAAACATATGGACTTACATGATAAAGATAAACCTTACGCTTGCAGCACTTGCCCGAAGAAATTCCACTTTGCCAAAGCTTTACAGAAACATATGAGTATTCACGAGGAGGCAAAACCCTTTGCTTGTAGTGAATGTGATATGACTTTTGAAGTGCCATGTGGTTTAAAAAAACATATGTTAACACATACTGATAATCCGTATATTTGTTGGTGCAAGAAAGCTTTTCGCTACGCTGCTAGGCTAAGAAGACATATGCTGACACACACAAACCATACCTGTGATAAATGTAATGTCACTTTCGATAAAACGAGCAGCCTAAATAAGCATAAAAGAGACCATGAAGAAGGAAGGCCGTACTATTGCGAAAAATGCGACCTAGAATTTAGTATGCTAAGCATTTTTGCTATACACATGTCTAAGCACACCGAACCAACAGACATACAGCAAGATATAGGTTTAACCCAATTACCCAAATCGACGCGAAGAGAACCAACAGAGCAAAATGAAAACCAATCACCCGGATCAAAAGATAGCGAAATATTAGAGCAAAATAAAACCCTATTACCCGGATCAAAAGATAGCGAACCAATAGAGCAAAATAAAACCCAAATACCCCGATCAAAAGATAGTGAACCATTAGAGCAAAATAAAACCCAAATACCCCGATCAAAAGATCGCAAACCAATAGAGCAAATTAAAACCCAATTACCCCGATCAACAAATAGCGAAACATTAGAACAAAATAAAATCCAAGTACCCGGATCAAAATATAGCAAACTAATAGAGCAAATTAAAACCCAATTACCCCGATCAAGAGATAGCGAACCATTAGAGCAAAATGAAACCCAATTACCCCGATCAACAGATAGCGAAACATTAGAACAAAATAAAATCCAAGTACCCGGATCAAAATATAGCAAACTAATAGAGCAAATTAAAACCCAAATACCCCGCTCAAAAGATAGCGAACCATTAGAGCAAAATAAAACCCAATTACCCAGACTAAAGAAGCGTAGAACAAGAAAGGGGCTTTTTTGCCCAGTTTGCAATAAACAACAGCATTCACCTTCACAGCTTATTTCACATATGAGAGTTCACACCGGAGAGAGACCGTATGCCTGTACGCAATGCGGTAAAGCTTCCCGAACTCCCACAGCCCTAAAACGGCATATGAGAACTCACACAGGAGAGAGACCATATGCATGTACGCAATGCGGGAAAGCCTTCCGAACTCCGACAGGCCTAAAATGCCATATGAGAACTCATACAGGAGAGAAAGTCTGCTCTTGTGAGATCTGCGGCATATCCTTCACTCAGATCAGCGCGTTAAACAAACATATGGTTATACATACAGGGCAGCTTCCATACGTTTGCAATTTGTGTGATAAAGCATATAAACAAAGTGGGCAGTTAAATTCACATGTAAAGAACTTACATCAAGGTGTAAGGTACGTCTGTGATCTTTGCAACGGTCGGTTCACAGCTAAGCAATATTTGCAGCGACATATGAACATCCATACTGGTATAAAGCCTTATACTTGTATAAAGTGTAATCAAAAGTTTGCTACTTCGACGTCTGTAAGGCGTCATATGAAAAATTATTGTAAGTGCTAAATAGGTACCTACCACCTATATCTACTTTATTTTTACTTTCGTTCCGAAACACAACGTCCAGCCAAAAGCGGAGGAAATTTCATGACAACCCAGAAAAACCAAAGTCGTGGGTCTATCTCCAAAGGTTCTAAGTTAAGGCTTTTTACTGAAAATCAGAAATTCACTGCAGTTTTTTTTCTTTCACGGCAAGGCGCTTTCTTTATTTTGGAGAGAGACTGGAGATATTCAGAGAGATTCAGCAATATTTTTTTTATTTATGAAATAGAGATTGAAGTTCTCTTTATTGTGATGTATTAATAAGTCTTAAATTTATATTTTATGTGTTGGAATTGGAATACATAAGGTGTAAAGTAATTAATTTATTCAAAATGTGCCAAATGCAAAATAAATAATTTCAAGCAAAGTTTTCCATTTTTTATGTAAGTAACTATACCTACCTAATTTACTGTGTTGCATCATCGCATGACACCTCTTACTGTAACCTCTTGAAGTACGAGTTTGTAGATACAGGTGTAGTAATAATAAAACAAAATTATTCTGTACATTTTTCATAATATTTATTTAAAACTTGTACATACACTCATCCAAATGCAAAATAAATAAACTCCCGACATGAAAATGCTTTCTAAAATCTAATTAATTAAATAAATTAAGTTAGAACAACTTGGAACCCATCCAAGTAATTTTTAACGCATAAAAACCGTGGATGTGTTTCAAATTTTACAAAAATAACCTAGATTTGTTATTCCGATCCAAGATGGCGTACAATCAGAAAATGGCGCCAGTGAGCAGATCTGACAAGAACGTAATCCAACCAAAAATGTCATAATCTAATAAATACATAGAGTTATTATAATGAAAAAATATAATCTTGTCGATACCTACCGACTATATTATCACCGCTATTTGTCAATCCATATTGTTACTCCTAAATTTTTAATCTTAGGACCAGTTTGCACCGAAGCTTGATTCTGTGTTTTTGTACTAAAACTGTATCGCTGCGCTCACTGGAAATTACGACTAGAATCTACAAGTTATAATTGATTTTACGTCTTCTTTATCTTCTCACCAAACTCCTTTGTACCGTATTCTTCTAAATTTTCACTTATACTAGTAGCTACAGAGATTTCTGTTACTGGCTCGACTGGTTCCTCTTTCTCGAAGAATATAGCAACGTCATTCTCGTCTACTTCTTGTACTGGTTTCACGTTGTCTACATTATCTGGAGCTACGACCACTGAATGTCTGATAGAATGTGAGCTTTTTGAGTCACAATCGGGGATGTCCCCTCTGTGTACTTCGTTCTTCTCAACATTGCTTGCTTGTTCTTCTTGGTCCTTCTTAGACTTTGTTCTGTCAATCGGTTCGTAACCGTCAGGGAGGACTAAACCATCGTTCCCTGATAAAGCTGGCTGTTGGAAATTGAAGTTTGAACCCTGTTGTTGTGTGAATTGGGTTTGAACTTGGCTATAAACTGGCTGAGGCTGAGGCTTGAAGACTGGTTGCAGGTTCTGCAATGGCGGGCTTTGCAGGTTCACACTGGTTTGGACGATTTGGTTCTGGTTTCCGGGTTGCTCGATCGCTTGCAGAATGCTTTGCAATAGTCCTTCTGATAGAAGCTGCTCGTGGGGTATCGTTGGGCTGTCTTTTCCGTTCGAAGACTGGATCTGGAAGGAGTATGTTCCCTGGTTCCCTTTCACGTTGACATCGTTTATATTATGACTTGTAGATACGATTTTCTGCTGAAGTTTCTTCGTCTCTTCACTCAAGCTTTTGATCTTTTCCGAGGTTTTGAAGATCTGATCAGAAACGTACTGTAGTTTATCGTCTTTGTACTTATTGGCTTCTCTCAACGATTTGCCTTTGAGTTTGTCGAACTTAGAGAAGTTAAAATCGGTAGGTAAGATTGTCTGGACGAGAGTGTGGGATGCTGTTGATAGATCTTTGGAGTTGTAGGACACAGAGTCACTTCCCGGTGCAGGAACTGTGAAACTATTTTGTTGAGAGATTTTATTCTTAGACAGTGAGGATCCTAAAGAGCTCAGACTTGCGACGTATTTAGATGCAAGGTCTGCGGGAATCTTCTCCCCAGAGCGAGCTGCTTTGAGTATAGCTTCGTGATACGGACAATGTTTTAAAATCGCTGCAGCATCCAAACTTGAAAGGTTTGCTAAGAGCGAATCGATGCTAATTCCGTCGATGGTAGCAGTGACCGCATTGGTACTGGATCCTGAGGCTGTGTGGTCCGCTACTGTTAGCAAAGGCACTGAGTACGAGTCGATCGGAGATCCGTAAGTAGCGCTGGGCGCATTTTGGAAGTTTAGAGGACTGCCGGAGTGAGGTAAACTGTATAAACTTGTCGGTTCAATTGATAGGGAAACGGATTGGATCCCATGACTTCCATGACCAATACTGGTATGGGCGTTGATGTCTTTGACATCTCTGATTGGTGGGGATAGATACGCTGGTCCGTGAGTTAGATGGTCAATTCCATGGTGGTCTTTCCCGTGTGTCGTTTGGCCGACATGTTCTAGTAAGCCTTCTGGCACTGGTTCCCGGAATTTGATCGGTTGGCGTGGTAAATGACCTCCGGTGTGGATGGAATGGCCGCCTCCAGAGAAGGTACCGTAGGGTATTGGAAGGTGCGATGGTGGAGGCTTTGGTGGTGCACCGTAGTGACTGCCTGGAGGCACTCCGTATATGCCAGATGGAGGGATGAGACCCTTGTTGCCTTTAGCTCCGTGCTGTCTTAAAGAACCAACAGAGCTTATTGAACTTATCGAGTTGTGGGAACCTAAAGAATTGTGCGAACTTATAGACGCTGGGTAGCGACCACCTGATAGTGAGTCAAGAGGTGGCGCTCCGTAAGTGTCGTGCGGCTTGCCGCTCGGAATGCTTGATTGTATGATGGACAAGTCTCCCTGGGGATCATGGTCGGTATAATGAGCTTCGAACACAGCCTTTGCTTGATCAATTTGATTCGTATCACCACCGACAATAGCGTTCAAATCAATACTCGATAACGCGTCCTGGTGCACGCTTGAGTATCCTGTAGTTATTTGCGCCGATGAGAACTGATTATGGTTTTGTTGGTTTTGACCGCCGCCGAATTGCTGGTTGTGGATCTCAATTTGGTTCTGGTTATGATTATTTTGACCGTTGTTGAATTGCTGGTTGTGACCGCCGAATTGGTTATGAATCTCAATTTGGTTTTGATGACCTTGACCGCCAAACTGCTGGCTGTGAATCTCGATTTGATTTTGGCCGTTGAATTGATGGTTCTGGCCTATGTTTGGAGCGGATTGTGTTTCCAAGTTCACGAATTGGTGATGCTCTTCGTTAGGCAGATTCTGTTCTAGATCTATATGGATTTCCTCGACGGGAGGTGGCGGTGGCGGACCGTATTGGTCTTCTACGTTTTCGACGTGCCCTATCGGATGCGATACTCCAGGGATTGGCTTCCATCCATCATACAGCACGTGTGGAGGCGTCGGCGGGGCGGGGATTCCGGGATGAGGCGGCCTTGGGTTAGGATCAGGCTGGGGCGGGCCGTAGTGAACGTTTGATACATCTTGTACCACAACTTGTTCGTTCAATATCTGCCCTGGAGGCCCGTAGGTGTCAGCTGGGATCGGGAAATTAGGCTTTAAGTCTACAGGCAAAGAGACTAGCGGTGTTCCATAGATTGGTGCTGGCAAGTTCAGGTCTAGACCTTGGCTGATTCCTCCGATGTTCTGAGTTAGAGTCACGGAGGAAAAGTCGCTCTGTACGGGTACGTTCACAGGTGTTCCGTAGCTGATTTTCGGAGGTCCGTAAATAGGTTTTGGCGCTGAATAGACAGGTTTTGGTACCGAAAAGACGGGAGCCCCGTAGATTGGTTTTGGTGAAATGATCTTTTGCTGTTTGAAAGGTACTCCATAAGTTGGTTTTGGGAGACTCTGCTTCGGTAGTCCGTAAGTCTTCTTCGGTGCGAAGTACTTTGGTGGTCCATAGGAAAGCTTCGGCGGGCCGTAACTAGACTTAGGTGGGCCGTAGAACTTTGGAGGTCCATATTGAGGCCTGGGTTTGTGGAAGGGCGGTGGGGGTCCTTCGTAACTCTGACTCGGGAAGACGACGGGTGACGGGGGGCCGTACGCGCCTGGCGGGGGGTCTTGGAATGAAGCTTGCAGTTCTGGGGGGCCGTAGACTGCGTGCCCGGGCAGTTGGATCTCTGAAACTGGAGAATTGGAAGGTATAAAACATTTTTACAAACTATGTTTGTTTAAAACGACCTGACCTTCCAATACTATTAATCTGAGCTATTATCATCCTGGGTGCTATGCTATACCTACCCACAGAAATATATTTAGATTTCTGTGGTATACCTAACCTACTATAACCATAACCCTCTTTGCGCAGTCGGGTAATAGCTGCTGGCTGGCATTTGAACTAAAGAATAGAGCCCTAGTTAGGGAAATCAACGATCATTCCTGTAGGGTTTGACCAAAGATCCTAGGAGTTTACGTTCGTATACAACTATCTTTGGGGTTTGACAAAATAGTATTCCGCCGCATAACGAAACACTTGGTGGAAAGTGTATTAGTGACGTACACTAGAGTAGGGCTGCTCCAGAAAGGTGTACCATAAGCTACACACGCAAAAAACACTGTGTTCCGATTCCGAGTCCACAAGATGGCTCTAGGACTCGGATCCTGATGCTCGCGCACTATGGTGTGTAGTAACTTAGTTCTACTAAGTAAGTATGATGACAGGGGTAGTGCAACTTCGCCTACCTTGACTGATGACCGACACCTCAGCCGGCGGGCCATAAACCTCCGCTGGCGGACCATACGCGTCCGCGGGCAGTGGTTCTCCATACGAGTTGTGGAGGCCTGCTTCTCGCTTCTGAGCTTGCGCACCTGGAAGAAGGGATTGAATTAATTAACACTATTGTACAAAAAGTTTGCACTTGCGCCGTTCCACTAACACATGCTATATCTCGCTCCTATCAACGTGAAATCCTATGCTTATCCACAAAATGGCGCGCATTGCGTTGTCTTAATAACCATGATAGTTTCAAAAGTTTTATAGTATCATTGCTCGCTGCGACCGGTGCTGACCTGAGTTAGAGGCCTCCGCCTGGAGATCCTGGCTGCTGTCCTTGCTGACCAGCCCAGCTGGCCCGTCGTCCGCCGCCGCCAGCACCGCCAGCGCCAGCAGATGCAGCTGTCGACAAATAACATGTTATTACTAACCTCCTTATACTCAAGCTACTTAGTTTCTGCCTAGGGCTTCGCTCGTGTGTCTATGGATACGTTCAAGGGTAATAATAGGCTATTTGACTACATTAAAAATAAGTTCCAAATTGTTTTCATCCTAGTCAGTGACAACGTAACAAAGCGTAATCAGGTGATTTTTATTAAAAATATGTCTTTTTAAGTTAAAAAAACGGAATTAAAATACACATTTTATTATACAGGACGTCCCACAACATTTTACTGAAAGAACACATTATTAATTTAAAAAACAATTTAAACTGCATTCATAGATATTTAAATAATTACATGGTTGAATCGGGAATCGAACCCGTTCCACGAGAAAAATAAACATCAATCACCTGTAGCTTTATCATACCGATCGAAAGGCTTCATCATAAGGATTATTTTTTGCTAAAGAACATAGTGTCATAAATAAAAGGAAGACTTTAGACTTGGCGCCTTCACAAACGTGTTTGTGATGATGGGCTGAACCTGCAGTTCACGTATTGTCACTAATTTACCAATAACCCTGTATAACGAATAAACTTAAAAACAACTGGACCGATTTCAAAATTTCTTTCACCATAAGAAAGAATAGAATAGAAGATACTTTTCAGGAAGTGCTATGTCACTTCCTATGTTTTGTCCCGGAATTCTCACGGGAATGGGAACAACGCGGGTGAAACCGCGAGGTGCTGCTTGTCATTGATATTTTTAGGAACTAGTCTATTCGGATCGATCGACACAAATTGACACAATAGATCGATATGTTCCCACCACTCCGCCTTTTTACTCTTTACACTATGATTACGAAACAATACAACAAAGCTTAATTTAATTACGTTCCCACGTTTTTCTCCTCTTGGAATCGGGTGACGGATGTTAAACCTTCTATTGGTTTCCTTTTCCGGTTCAATTGCCGTACTTATTATTGATTGTCGTATTCCGGTTGATTACGGACGGTTGATTGACTAATTTGTAAATTTTTCTTAGTGCACGAGAAAAATTTAAAGCGTTTCCGTGATTTGTTCTTTTGTGGAGACCGTGATTGCAAACGCAGTGTAGGACGCCCTCCTAACAAGTGACTACAGGCAGATGTGGCAAGCTAAAACAGGGCGCTATGCCGTTGATTAGGGGAAGCCTATGCCCAGCCGTGGACTAATATAATATAGTTACCTACGTTGATGTTGATGATCTTGATTTGAAAAACTGCACCGATTACAACCATACGTCAATTATAGGTAACTTAAATAACAATCTACAGGTAATAAAACTGATCTATATCAATACCAGTCGCGCGCGTCCCCAAGACGCTGGCTGCATTGCCCCGCTGTATGGCAATGCTGATGCGCTGCGCCAGATACTCACCAGCTCTCGGGTCACGCGTCGCATAGACCAGACGGTCAATTTTTTTTTTGAAAACTTGGAGAGCCTCGGTACTCCACGGACCTAGGGTCTCGACTCCAAGGGGAGCAAATGCGTAGGCTCTGTCGAGACCAGTGCATATTTGCGCCTCTTGAGATCTTCGGCCAAATCTGCCGCCGCACCAGCCCTCACGGAAGTCCTAGGAAGATGGGAAGGCGCGAGTGTGTCGACGCATGTAGCCGTCCCACACAAGGCTTCCCCAGCTCCCATGGGACTAGAGTCATACCGTCGGGCCTCTTACCATCGTCACACGACAGACCTGCATTTGCGCCTCTTGAAACTTTATGTATGCAATAAATTAAATATGAACCTGCACCCTCCTGCGTCGTAGGACCTTCGCCCACTGCGCTACAGAGGTCTTCAACATATTTGACGAATGAATTCCATTTGATTACCCACAATTTAACAACATCCTACTTTCTTTGTAATTAAACCGAACATTAAGTCGAGTTCTTGTTATGAAAGCCATTTTGATGTCAATTGAAATGCCACTTACTAGCTTTTTAAGGCTTTTTAATCAATGAAACCGGTTTGTACTGGAAACGAATAGCATGGTGTCGAAGCTTAACCGAGGCATCACGGTGTAGGAATCGACCCCTACAACTCTTCCCGTGGGTGTCGTAAGCGGCGACTAAGGGATATACACCGGGGGGCGGGCCGCAGCGCCTCTTGCAGAATACATCGGTATGTCTTATCTCGTGTCTAAAGATATTTGAGTAAACAACTAGATCACTCCCATCTCGTGTCGTATTTCAAATGACGAAAAAAATACCTACTGAAGGGGTTGCATTTCGTGCCCTTTTGAATAAATTTATGAGATGTGTCATAGAGCTAAGAACGCTGATGAAGTGGCAAAGATTTGATAATGAAAATTAGGTTTTACAAATAATCCCTTAAATTATTATTTATTATTTATTTATTTAATTAGAACGGCGGCGATTGCCAATTACACTAATTAATTAATTATAATTTAAACAGAAACACTGAAAGCACAAAAAATAATACAAAAATTAAATGATTAATTATTATACATTGTTAATAATAATTTTAATATAAGAAATCGGTCATTCATCCCTCTCACAATAGATCATACATACAGACATTAGGTCCATAAAAATAAAAAATCCTTAAAGTAAACGTAGCAACAGAGCCAGTTTGCATTATTACTAGAAATTTGCCTATTTGCATTCTGTGCCACCGAACTGCGATCCCGGACCCGCATGCCCAGCGTGGGGATGATGGGCATTACAACCCATGAGATAAGAGCCAATAAGGCTTATCTGGGGGAGGCCTGCGTCCAGCTGTGGACCATTATAGGCTGTTGAGGTTGTCTAAGCTAGGTTTGATGAGAATCAGTTCAGCCATCCTAAAGTTCTGATAGCTTTCATCTCTGTTGCTGACCCTTGTGCTGCTGTGGCAGTCACGGCGTAAGAATCGACCCCTCACTTTAAAAATAAATAATTATATAAAATAAAACAAATATTTAAGGGGGGCTCCCATACAACAAACGTGATTTCTTTGCCGTTTATAGATATGGTACGGATTTATAGATATTGGTACGGAACCCTTCGTGCGCGAGTCCGACTCGCACTTGGCCGGTTTTATTACTGAAATCACTGCATAGACCCTATTAACTTTGTATGAAATCGTATGAGATAGAACGCACTACGCGTCAGTAAAAGTGCGCGGCTTTTTTGGTGAGTTGGTCATTTTAGACGCAACAAACCTCATAGGTGGGTGAGCTGAGCCGCGTGCCGTAGCTAGTGGCAAGTCCCCTAGTGCTCCAGTTCGGTTCAACGACACACATTGTCTCGTGGGACCACCGAGAGTGTCTCAAACTTTTTGCTCTTTTTAATCTGCTATGAATGAAAGAGTAAAGTATAATTTAAAATTTTCTATATAAGTGCTTCCCATCGCCAATTAAACCTATTTAAAACCAGGGCTTTTACTACCTTATGTCAACTCCGCCGGATGTCCATATCTTCAAAACTACTCAATTCATTTATTGCAAGAAATATGGTTTAAATACAAGGTCTTAAATATTAGAATAGTGTCACATACTTCACTAAAAACACATAGGCATGCAAAATTTCTTAAAAGTAGGTTCCTATATAAATAACATTTAAATCATTTTAATTGAATATAATAAAACATAATTAAACAAAAATATATTTCAATAATGTTGATTTCCTACAAATTTCTTAGTTTTAGTTCCATGAGTTCCTTAACACTATAGAAAGCTTTTTCAATAAGCCATAATTTTAGCTTTTTTATAAATAATTACGTTTAAACTGAATACCTTTTACCTTTACCTTTTACTTTACCTTTACCTTTTTTACATTTTATACTGAATATTTAACTTTTAAATTTATATGTGGTTTTCAGGACTTACTCTATCAGTTAAATGTTTCGAAAACACGCTTCCATAAAATTTTGTCGGTAGAAATAAATCGCAAAGATCTACATTTTTACGAAAACCATAATTTCTCAATAAATACAGAAGTTAAGATTGCACAAGCAATGCTGATGCGCTGCACCAGATACTCACCAGCTCTCGGGTCACGCGTCGCATAGACCAGACGCTCAGATTATTTATTGAAAACCCGGAGAGCCTCGGTACCCCACGGACCTAGGGTCTCGACTCCAAAGGGAGCAAATGCGTAAACTTTCTCGAGTGAAACCTGCATATTTTCGCCTCTTGAGATCTTTAACTAAATCTATATGCTGAGTTCTCGACACTGATCATTTGATGCTTACCACTAGACTGCCCGATCTCCATCGAGGTAACTGAAACAAAAATAAAAAATTATGTTGCTGTTCTTATTAATCTGATATACCTATTACATGAAACGCTTCGTTAGCGCGATCTAGAGCTCAGCCACTTTTATTAGCGACATCTAGTTATAAAATCGGGAACTTTTCAAGGCCGAGCACGACGGCCTTGTGGTCTCAGAGATAAGGTTCAGATTTAATTACCTTCTATATTCATTCTAAACTGTTGGGTTATATAACACGCGACCACAACGCGACTATGCTTGCTTAGCGTAATTATACGCTAACTAAATTAATAGAATATAAAAAATACTTGAGAATCGACTCGACGACCTCTGTGCCGCGGTGGGCGACGGTCTGCCTGCGACGCAGGAGGTTGCGGGTTCGATTCCCGCCTCGGGACAAATGTGTGTACGATTTGCAGATATTTGTTCAGGGTGTTCTGGTCGTTTTCTATGTATAATAAAAAAATATCTATATGTATTGTATTATATTATGTATATCAGTTATCTAGTACCCATAACACAAGCACTGCTTAGCTTGGGGTCAGATAATGCTGCTGTGTCAATAGGCATGACGATGGTATCAAAAGATGGTCGATTTAATGTTTATAGGGGAAAATTTATAGGTATTAAATAAATTTAAAAGTTTTAATAAAAAAATTAGGATTATTAAGAATTCCAATAAAATAAAACATTAAAATATTGCAATCGGCCAGTTTGACTGAAACACCAATAACAGCGCATGACGTCACGCTTAGGTAAACTGTCAGCTGTGTTTTGTTGTTGTGAATACGCATTTTTTTTTCTCAGTTAGCGTAAAATATGATTTATTCCTATTCATTGGCCTCCAGCCAGTGAGGCGAAGCCAGGGCTCTATTCTCGTGAATCGATACTACCTGGTGCGACTGTGCGCTTCCTCGCTTTCTCGATGCGAGATGAAATCGAAAGTTCTTGTATGACCGGTCACAGTGTAGGTAGGTAGGTACCAGCTTACATCTCTGGAGGTCTACTTTGAACAACTAATTACGAAGTTGACGAAGCTACGACGTATCGCACAAAATGACGGACGATTGGTTATTTATTTACATTATTTTATTAGTTACACAAAAGAAAACAAGCAATAAAAATAAAAATAACACGAAAAAAATAAAGTAGTATGTACCTAAGTACTTGGTATTTACTTTAAATTATTTTACCTTTAGTATTTATTATATATTTTAATTTTACCTATGTAAACAAGAAATAATTTTGTTAGACAAATGTCTAACAAAATTATTTCTTACAATCAACGCAATTTATGAAATCGTTGATATGGATTAGTTGAGCTACCTGTAGATTGCTTGCAACAGTCCGCAGTTAGCTCAATTGTAAATACTAGTTTTAAATTCGTGTTTCAAGGTAGGCCTCCTGATTAAGCGCCGCCTAAATATTTTTTTCTTTAACTTCCGCGATCTATCACATCCCAATAAATACCTGTTAATACTAAAAATCACAAATATACCAATAACCATTTGCGCCGCTTATAAAACGGAAAATAATACAAAATTTTAATTGAAATATATTATAAAAAAAGCTTTAAAGTACACATTTTTACACACAAACATTGAATTTCTTTTACCAGCGTACGTAGAACGTAATTATAAGTTATACCTAACTGCACGCACAAATCCTCTTTTCACATCGACTGCGAAACTTTTCCTACAACTTTTTACAAAAACCCGCAAAAATAAGGATTCGAACCCCGACACTCAAGATCTTACCCACCCACCGCGTCGCCGCACCGCCGAGGTTGTCGAGTCTCGTCTTCAAGTTCAAGTAGGTACCTAGTCAGGTCATCTGTGACTTTCACCTCGCTTTCTCGACAGGTTCACTATGGTAGTGCTAATGTTTACGTAATGTTGCCATGACAGAGGATTTGGTATTACCACCACCGGTGTGAAACTGTTTAACACTTTTAAGAAGACGAGGAATGTGGCTTTAAATAACCCTCGATTGAAATGAAATAAGTTCCCAAAAATTTCCGGTTTCGGCGGGACTCGAACCCGCGCCCCACCTTCAGTACCTGTGTGCTCTAACCAACTGAGCCACGAAACCCTTAGTCGGTTTCTGTTAATTCAGGGCAGAGCTGTTTTTAAGTTGAGTTTCAAATAAAACCTCTCTAACGAACGATTATATTGAATTGCGGGGGTACCCATTACCAATACCAAAATTAAGAATTAAGACCTGGCGTCTTCACGAACGTGTTTGTGATGATGGGCTGAACCTGCAGTTTATGTATTGTCAATTTACTAATAACCCTGTATATAGAGATCGCCCAAAGCAATAGTAATATCGGCGAGAAGAGCAAGCTGCGATTTTTTGCCGCCCTGGGTAACCATAGTTACCATATTGTTTAGGTAGATGCAAGGCAGGATAAATTAAAATTTATTTACGGTTTCGGAAATTTGTTTCCGGTCAACCACCGCGCCTGACGTTTCTTAAACTTCGGTGATTCAAGAGTTCAGAGATTCAACGTGGCATGGACGTTGGCCTCCTTGTTATTAAATTTTTTTTTATTTATCTTGCGGCGTGAGAAATACACTCTTTGTAAAAAGTTCAACTGTATACCTTTTACAGTTCATGAGATACGGCCCTCTGAAAGGCGGACAGACGGACGGACAGACCGCTAGCTGAGGCTTAGTAATAGAGCCCCCTGTTTAACCCTTCCGGTACGCAATGAACCCCAAAAATGTACTACCTTTCTTAATAAACCCATACATCCATCTGGAGCCTGATCAGGGCTTGATTTTACGACCACGGTAGACTCGCATATCAGATTCTACCATAGTAGTACCTAAATCAAACGTAATCAAAAACAACGCAAGAAATACCAGAGAATAGATAACTTTCTGTGGCTGTCTTCAATGATGATGACAAAGCAAGTACCTTTTTACACTACAAGACTTAAACGACTTAGATTTCCTATTGTCATGTGTACCACGATAGTCAAGGTCGTTTTTGAACGCACCGCATTACAATTACACTTACAACGAGCCGCACGTATTCGGTTATGTTGTAATACTGTTATAAAGAGGACAAAGACCTCTTTTTAAACGGCTTCCAGAGGAGGTTCTATGTTTGGCTGTATGTATTTTTAGGGTTCCGTAACTGAAAAGGAAAAAAGGAACCCTAATAGGATCACTTTGTTGTCCGCCTGTCAACCCTCTTTTCTCAGAAGCGCGAGGAGGTATCGAGTTGAAATTCACATCATATACTCAGGTTCGTAACCTCGATACAATACGAACCGAGTCTCGATACAAATCAAACTTCTAAGTCAACGTAATCAAAAGTTACAGACAATTATACACAATTTTTTTTTAATGTTTCATGTGAATCACATGCACACAAAACCTATAGGGTACTTCCCGTTGACCTAAAATCATGAAATTTGGCAAAAAACAAGGTCTTGTAATTATAGTACAATCAATTTAATGTTTAGTTACTGAACACTCGTTGCGCGAGTCCGACTCGCACTTGACGTTATAAGTTCGTCGTTATTTTCGTCAACAACCGATTTTAAAAATTCTTTCACTTTTGTATAGATAATAATCCCGAAATGGTTCCATAAAAATTCTTCTCGAGGAATTCGTTTTTAATCCGTCAAGCTTAAGAGGGCGCAATGCGCGCCATTTTCTGAAAAGGAGAGGCATAAGATTTCGCGTTCATGGAGCGAAAAAATAAATATCTATGTATTGTAATGTATTACCTATCAGTTATCTAGTACCCATAACACAAGCTCTACTTAACTTGGGGCTAGATAATGCTGTGTGAATCCAGCATGAATCATTTATTTGTCGAAGTTAAAACCTTATTAATCCTTTGCAATGCACCTATTCTACTCTATGCGAATCTCAAGCGTCTATGTTTTGACGTTGGATCAATTCTACAGGATGACAGAGAAGAAATGGAAGATTTTAGATAAGTGCCTAGTAGAGTTGAGTAGAGTTTGAGTAGCAGATTGGTACAAGAAGGTCCTAGAATCCATGTAAAAGCGGTCTCGCGGTTCGTGTAGATAGAAGCCCTAGCCTGGGTCTGTGTTTCAGAGCTGTATTTCCATCTGGCATTACTTAGATACGCCGCAGTTAACAAATAATGAACCTACTCCGGTATATTCATTATTTATTTAGCAGAAAACAAGCGGGCGTGAAGTCAATTAGGCGATTATCAAGGGGAGGCCTGCGTCCAGCAGTGGACTATCAAAGGTTGTTGGACCATCAAAGGCTGTAGAGGTTGAGGCAAGCGTGCGCGGCCACGGGCTCAGACTAGTCCGTCACCTACTATCTAATATGTCTTATAAAAAGTAGTTCTCAGCTTTCTTGTCGAAACGCAGTGAATGGCTCCCAAAACATCAATTAGACGAGTTTATGATACGTGCTCGCAATTTGGAGCGTTTCAAATATTTATAACTGGAAACTTACTTTCAGAGAACACTTGCATAGACGCTACACGAGTTTCTTACACGCACGTGCTTAGTTTATTGATTGATGTAAACAAAAAAAATGCATACTAAATTGAAGAAAACATCATAACACTGCTGGCAGATGCTGGATGCGGCAAGCTGAAGACAGGCCGCTATGGCGCTCATTACAGGAGGCCTATGTCCAGCAGTGGACTGATATAGACTGATGATGATATACGGGGTGTCTTTTTGAGACGGGGCACTTATCATCCGGTGTAGCTACCGGAAAATGGTCTAAGGAGACTATCCATATTTTTAAAGAAATTTTCATCGCCATTCATAGATTAAGAAAAATAGTAAGCAAGGTAATGAGCTTTTTACACACAAACTTTTTTGATGTTAATCGATCCTGTTTTTTATAATAATCAGCAACATATACCGGACCATCTGTCGTTGGAGTAGTAGGTACTGAAAACTCTAAAAAGGCAGAAATCGCAAAAAATTTCATACATTTTACAGGAAAACATCGCAGCTTCAAAAATCTTGTGAATCTAAGTAAAACATTGAAAAAGTAGGTAAAGTTAAACATTGAAAAACACATACGAGTCATAATAAATTATTGCGAGTCGGACTCACTGACTTGCACTTGACGTTTTATGCATTTTTTTTGTAGTCAATAGACCTTCGTTTGACCAGAATCTCACCTAATGGAAAGTGAAGATGTGGCCGACGATCTATCACGAAGGTCAAGACTAAAAGATAAGTACTTCGGATAGGTACCAATTCGCTCTTGTCTTTATGAGACCCATGAGTAATCAAACCAGACCGGACCTGTGCCTGATATAAGAATATATAAGCTGTATCGGTGTGAAATATCGTTTAACCTTGTTTAGGATTCCTAGCTTCATAGCTTCTATTTTAGCCTTAGACTCCATGAAGGCTCCAAACTACTCCAAAGTTTAAATAGGTACAACAAGTTTGATTACAAATCTTGTGATGAAAACGCCGGTTGTGAGTTCACTTGATTATATTATACTAAACAATTTTCCCCACACATCCTTCTCATGTTATCCACACAGTAAACATCCATTATAATATTTTTATCACTCGTCTTTTGTTTTCCCTCCATGACTACATTAGGTACCTTCTTCTTCTTTTTTCCAATCTCCTCAGTGTGTCCAATCCACAGGTGTTTCCAGCCAGTATTCTTAAATCAATTCTTTTTAAAATGCTAAGCAACCTTTGAAATCTTGACAATCTAGAGTCACTGTTATAAATTAGCATTGCCATTCAACGTGGCAATGCTGCCAGCATTCCGGGCACTATGCCTTCTGGTGACGGCTTAAATTTATAGGAAATAGATTTGTGTAAATATTAGTAGTAATTATTTATTATGTTGTTGTAATTTTCTTAATTTTCAAATTAAACATATATTTATTAACCTTAGTTTGATTAAAAATGTAGAGCCAGTGTCGAAATAACGCATTTCACGCAGGTACTTGACCTCTCATATTTTGTATGTAGTTATCACATATTCCGTGACCAAACCCGTTCGTTTCGTAAGCAAAGTACTTTCGTTTACTTTCTTTTTATTTCGATATATATTTAAAAAGCGGTTTGATTTACAGGAAACTTCAATTGGGCGGGTCGGAATATTTATTACAACAAGAATGGTTACGTAAGTTCGTTTTGGCTTGATTTTTTTATTAACTAACGGCCCGTCCCGGCTTCGCACGGGTAGATTTCGCCTATGTCCATCAGGGATAATGTAGGATTCTGAAAGAATTTTTCAAATCGGTCCAGTCGTGTCGGAGCCTATTCAATTCAAACAAATATTTCGTCGATCAATCCGGTTAAAACAGTGTTTTATTAAATATTTTGTCTTTATAATATAAGTGTAGATTTATTAGCTTTACCTACAGCTTTTCAGAAACTTAGCTTATAGTAGTAATTGCAGTCAGGAATTTGAAATCACTTTTAGGCCGGTATTATAAAATTTGCTCAGTCTGCCAGTATCTATAATAGAGTTACGCATTTCTATGAAAGAAATAATCTATGTTTTCTGTGGCTTAAACCTAACTCAAGCATATATCTACGGAAGAGCAAGCTTCCATATTACAAGCCTAAGATTCGGATCAAAAAGATCCATTTCTCTGTTAATTATGGACGGATTGTGTTAATTCTTTCGCTACTGTAGGTAGGTTTAGAGAATGATTCCGACACATAAAACTGTTATTTGTTATACAAGAGTGTAAAGTTGCTTTTTAATCATCATTTTTTTATTTAGTTTTCATTAACATTTTTTCTGTGAACAATTACGACTAATTAAAATAATTTTGGTAGGAAAATTGATACGTTTGCCAACTCTCAATAGATTTTGATAATTTTTTCGTTGTTGTTGGTTATTTTTGAGACGGTCCCATAAAAATTCGATTCTCCAGGAATTTATATGGGCGTCGTAAAACGTATCTGATTTAAAACATCAGCACCTGATTTTCACTCACTGGTGTATTGGTTACCATGGCAACGGGCGTAAGAGGTCTATTAAAGTTTGACGGATGACGGATCGCAAAACGTAGAACGACGGATTGTATATTTTGTCAGTATTCAGGTATTTGGAGCTAATTTATAGTTTTCAAAACAAGCCAAATTAATTAATTTTAAATTTTAAGAATGTAAATGGTGTCGGGGACATAGGCTACAAAGCCGCTAGCACCTAACTCAATAATTTAAGTTTCCAATGAACTTTTAGTCTAGTTTTAGAACTCAAAACCGATTCTCAGAATTTCTCGCAGACAATGGGTAACCTCGTGGGACGCGCACACCAAAGAATTACTTATTTCTTCTATCAAATCAACTCAACAATGAAACTACGGCTACGTCCGGAGGAACATTATAATGACTGTGTGACCAGGGTACAGTCAGCTGTGTTAAAATGTATTAACAAACACTTGGTAAACATATTAGAATTTTACTAACGCATTAAAATTAATTTGTATCTACCTATACTTGCTATTTTTAGGGTTCCGTACCCAAAGTGTAAAACCGGACTCTATTACTAAGACTCCGCTGTCCGTCTGTCACCAGGCTGTATCTCATGAACCGTGATAGTTAGACAGTTGAAATTTCACAGATGATGTATTTCTGTTGCCGCTATAACAACAAATACTAAAAAACATAATAAAATAAGTATTTAAGGGAGCTCCCATACAGCAAACGTGATTTTTTTGCCGTTTTTATAGATAGTGGTACGGATCCTTCGTGCGCGAGTTCGACTCGCACTTGGCCGGTTTTATCTATGTAGGTAGGTACTTTTAGGTAAAATATTTATTATTTTAATTATCACTCTCATCACATCAATTACGCCTCCGACAGCTTTAATACGTACCGATCCTGTCTAACCAAAGGGAAGAAATCGCTGTTAGCGATAAGGCCGCCGATTGTGCCACTAGATATTAGTTAGCAAGTATTAAGTCCTACGAAAACTTTTTAATTATATCCTAAAAAAAAAACGATTTCGGCAGGATTCGAACCCGCGCCTCACCCGCGCTAAGAATATAGCAAAAGCGATACCTCTCGTCATTCGTAGGTACTAAACTTTTCTTTAGTCATCCAAGATTATCCAAACCTGCTCAGGTTTGGATAATCTTTCAAGGTTTCCCCTGTAGGTGGAGCTAATACGACGCTTAAGTCGTAAGAAGTCCCAGATATTTTCGACCAGGCACGTGTCGATCTCGTTGCTTAGTTGGTTAGATCGCAACTGTACTGAAGGTGAGGCGCGGGTTCGAATCCTGCCGAAATCGAAAATTTTTGGGATATTATTAAAAAGTTTTCGTAGAAGATTTACCCAGTGCGAGTAACGCACTATAAAGCAAAAAAAAGCTAAGTATAAAGTTTATGTTTATTTGTTTTCTGTAAATGTTGATGGTGCAGTAAAGTAATAATCTATCTATCTAAGACACGTTGGTAACAGATGGTAGAGAGACTGGTTTGATTTATGCCATATTCGTCCCTAGGAAGTTCGGCCCACATATTAAGTGGTCCCATTCGCCGGAACAAAAATAATAAAACTAAAACAATCCGGACCGCGGTCCCAATACCTAGCGGTCCCAATCGACGGAAGCTTCAAAAAATCTGCTTTCGTCCCTTCGATATAAGTAAAAAAAGGGAGATGAGGCATTGCCATCTCGAAAGTGGATGGCTCAAGTTAGGTTCAACTCTGTTCCCTTACCTCAGTCATAGTCGGACCGGCGGCGGCGCGGGCGGTGGCAATTGTGTTTTGCGTGCTTGCTACCACGTATAATTTTGTGTGATTTCGACTAAATCACCACGACAATGCCCTCGTGTTCGTTCACCAGGTGTACAAATAGCTCCAAAACAAAAAACAAAGCCCAAGGCATCACATATTTTCCCGCGTAAGTAGACACACCAAACTTTAAATTTTATGATAATCCGATACCTTATCATTATTTCATCTGTGAAACAGTACAGTTTTTGAGTGAGCGCTGGTAGAACGTACCGTATCTTCCTTTTTTTACGTTTATCGAAGTTGGTCCCACATTGTATGCCATATTCAGCCCATAATATATTTTATTTCAGAAAATCTTATTTCGTCCTACTTTTCAGTTCCATATTCAGTCCAAGGTTTTTCTATAGGCAAATTAGAATTACTTTAGTACCTACAGTTGAATGTTCAGCTGTTTGAGAATATTTTTGTTGGTTCTTTTGGCTGTTATGTCCCTTATGTATATCATCATCATCATCATCAGCCTATATCAGTCCACTGCTGGACATAGGCCTCCCCTAATGAGCATAGCCCTCCTAGCACTGGATTCGAAGGTCATCAAGTCCAGGTTAGTTGGTCACGCCTGAACGCTCTAGGCTTGAACAACAGAGTCATCCTAAGATGGGTACCGGGTCACGTGGCTCCGGGGCAAAGGAGACTCAGTTTGGCCCCGAGCCGTTTTGTGGCATTCCCAAAAGTCTGGCTGTCAGAACCCTTTTAAATTCCTGCTACGAGGAATCAACCAAGCTCTGGAAAAACTCTCCCTCCCTCTGGCATGGATCACTCGAAGTCACTGATAAAAGCCTTCGATAAACGGTACACTAACCGAATCCTAGCGCTAAACAGAGACAACCTTCGCATCATGACAAGAGCCCTAACTGGACACTGTCGCCTTAACAAGCACATGTCCAAATTGGGGCTATGCGACACAAAATCCTGTAGATTCTGTGAGGAGGCGGATGAAACGCCTCTCCATCTGCTAGGAGACTGTGGAGCACTGTTGTCCCCTTATGTACATGTCGATGATGAATGTGACACCTGTGGTATCTCCTTGTGGTTACAGTATGCGAAAGCTGTAGTTAATTGGAAAGCCGTTACGTAGGTACCTACAGTTACGTAATGTGTCATCTCTGACATTGCGTCAGTCCCACTTGTGGCCTTGTTGGGCCCAAACCGGAACTAACGAGGGAATAATGTCACTTTGTTCTAAGATAATAGGCCGAAAATCCTAGAGCGGTAGCGAAAGCATTGTGGGTATGCGGTATCATACTCCAGTCAAATTCGATGTGAAATATTTGTGAACAATCAGCCGATACTTAACCTAACACTTTGTTACCGTGTATTTTTATATGAAATCTGCGCCAGACAACGCTGAAACTCCCATTTGACCTCAAACCAGGAGTTTCATCTGCCCGGTGGCTATTTACTGCGCTGTGCAAGATTATGTTAATTTTTCGAAGGTTCAATTGGAAGTAAACGTCTACATGGCTGCTCGTCACTCCGCGAGGGCATGCTGAGTTCGGAACCCATTTTACCAGAGATGTGATTTATTTGAAATACTTCTATTTAAAATTTCAACTGTCTAACTATTACGGTTCATGAGATACAGCCTGGTGACAGATGAACAGACGGACAGCGAAGTCTAGTAATATGGTCCCGTTTTTACCCTTTGAATACGGAACCCTAAAAATGCAACATACATCTCGAAAGTTACCTATTTCAAATAAAACTCTGAGTTATTCAGAGATGTGTCGGTTTACTTTTAAGTTGATTTGTATATGAAGACGCAAAATCAATAAAACTCGAACTTTCGTTTATTAAAATCCGGAAAGCGTTGAGCGAGTTATTAAACTCATTAGAGCTTTCGCTCTCCAATATTATGAATAGATAAGATGTTTGATGTTTGTTTGTTTGATGTTTGGCAAAGCTACTGAACGGATCGGGCTGAAATTTAGCATACAGGTAGTTTTAGGCTTGGAATAAAACATACACATATATTATACGTTTTAGTCCCATGAATTGGTTCTCAAGGCATAGAAATAAAGTAAACCAATAAAAGTTTCTTGAAACAGTTGAAAATAGTAAATAGCATAGCAGATGTTAGCAAGCGTAAAATAAATTAAAATATAATAAAACCGACGGACAGACGGACAGCGAAGTCATAGTAATAGGGGTCCCGTGTTTACCCTTTGGGTTCGGAACCCTAAAAATTATACCTCAGCCAAACTCAGTGTAGAATGTTTGTAAACAAACCTCTTACACTTAGCCTAAAATTCACTCTGTTGCCGCGTCTTTTTATAAGCAATTTACATTACTTGTCGATTTGAGATCCTTCCTTCAATAAATGCTTATAATTATCTATATCTGAAACTCCACAAGAAGTAAGTGAGTTTTAGTTATGTGTGTCGTGGTTTGTTTACAAACCTTCTACAAGGATTTTGGCTAAGGTAGAAGTAAAATATATACCTTTTAATTTACTTAACTTCTGCTTAGTAAAATGCTCTAAAAATTACGTAACTCATAAATATTAATTAATGTAAATTATCTATTTATGTAAAGAAGTAGTAAATGGGAAAGTGCAAAAACTTCGGAACAAATTATCTTAAACACCTGTCACAAATTTATGTGCATTTAAATCCGGCTAATGGTTCGAGGTTCTAACCGACTTCGAAATGGAGGTTATTGATTCACATCACAGCATGATCATGACTTTTAGTGTGTCACACTAGCGCCGTCACCTATTTTATTTTATTATTACGAGTCATACTAGCGCCGCCACCTACTTGAAATTTCAAAAATCCATCGCTCAGTTTGTGATACCTATTATAAACTCTTTTTTAATGCCTCTGTTATAGTTTTATTCCATTTAGTTTAGGTAGTGAATCGAAAATTGATTTAAGAGGCCACCAAGGGCAACTAGTACTACTAGTTTTTTGTCCACAAGTGGACAAAAAATTTAAGCGAACAAAATCAATAACATTTTGTTTCTTATTTGATAATAATTTCTATTTCTTAAGCTGTTTTTTTATGTATAAAATTCAACTTGTCTAAGTGCTTATTTTTTAAGCCTAAAGAAATAAAGAAACAATAAAGAATAGTTGAAAATTGTATTTTAAAGTACCTTATCAGTTTCCACTTTATTTATTTATTCATTTTTAGCTCTTGCTGTCCCAGCGCTGGGAAAAGAGCTACTTTATAGTTTTCTTTTAGATACCTATAATAACACAAGCTATGTGTAATTACTTTAGGCTAAATGATGATGTGTGGATGGCCAGCTTTATTTATATACTGGCGCAGATACGTGAATAGACTAGCTTTACGTTGATAATTAGTAGGTTAGTAGTAAACTTTTCTAATTCTGAATACCGTCGGAACTCTGCGGAACTCTGCAGTTCTGTGCGTCGCTTTCTGTCTGGATTTCTAAATACTACATACGAATTGAAGTAAGAACGAAATAAATAAAAAAAACTTAAGGGCAGGATATTCGATCGATTTTGTGAAAAGGACAGGCATAGAATTTTGTGTTCACAAGAGTGAGATAGGGCACAGCAACGCAAGCCCAAAAATCAAATTTTTGCTTATTATCAAAATTAAAAAAGGTTTTGAGAAAAACTAACCGTAGAATATTCTTCTAAACGTCGTTTCCTATTTTCTGACATGTTTTTTGAGAGTAAAACGTTGAAGAAGTACCTACAACAACAAAAACAACTAAAAACTATACTTTCTTCGTAATTTTTATCATCAGGTGAAGTGATAAATATCGTGTTTTGAACCGTAGAATAATCAATAATGTTAATCCAACTACAACATAAATTTTAGTCCAATCAAAACAAAGGATATTTGATCGTTTAAAATTGAATAGAAAATTGGCTAAATTCGAATATCCTGGCCTTAAGCTAGGTTTATAAAAGCCGGCGAGTAAGGCGATTATCAGGAGAGGCCTGCGTCCACCTGTGGACCATTTATAAGCTGTTGAGGTGAGGAGGAAGCTAGGTTTTATTCTTAGATCAAATAATTTTTCATTAATATACATAGAGATGGACAAAACAAAAAGCCAAGAAAATAATAATATTTTTGAAATAAGATTGAAAGAGATGCTTTTGAATAAATGATACTACGAACTTGTGTTAACAAGTGGAAAAGTGATTTGCTGCAAATCGTAAATCATTTTCTAGTTACGTATGAAAAAAAAACTTAGATTATACATATGATATACCTAAAGCTTTTCATTAAAAAAACTTGACGAGTACTTCGTCATAAAATTTAATGTTACCCAAAGGTTACGGGTTCCTAAAAAAGTAGGAAAACGGGACCCTATTATTAAGCTTCCGCTGTCTGTCCGTCTGCGGCCTGTATCTCATGATATGATATGTATGACCCGTAAAAGTAAGACAGTTGAAATTTTCACAGAATATGTAATAGAAATGTATTTAAAAATCAAATAAATATTAAAGTTAAAGGGGGCTCCCATACAAAAAAACGTTTTTTTGCCTAATTTTGCTCTCCTTTTTTCGAAGTCGTATCTCTTGAACTGTAATAGGTAGATAGTTAAAATTTTGACTGAAAGTTGATCACTATTGCGACGGCTATAACATCAAACAATATAAATAAAATAAATTTAATAAAAAAGGGGTCCAATGTCCATACAAAGTTGAGTACCGATCACAGAAGTTAAGCAACGTCGGGCGCGGGTAGTATTTGGATGGGTGACCGCATCATGGTGGCTTTTTACCCGACTACCAACAGGGGAGGGTTATGAGGTTAGCACCCTATGTTTGTATGTTTGTATATTTGTATGTTTGTATGTATGTGGCCGATTTCTTTGTTCCCACGTAGCGCTGAAACTACTGGTTCGATTGCAACAAATTATGTATCGATTGATTCATCTCAATACCCCGATGGTTATAGGCTATAGGATTTAGGGCTCCGACCCCGAATAAGCCTTCAAAACGCGTATTAAAGTTTAGGTAGCCGCAGGCTGCAGGCCCCATAGAGAAAAATTACAATACCTACGACCTATTTTCATTTTCAACTCTATGCCTATCAAATATGACCGATACGTCATTCTATTTTGTCAACGTAAATGTTTCAAACTTTTATAACTTTCACGTAGTCGGGTTGTAGTTTTTAACTTTATCTTGTTACTACTTTTTTTTATCTGTTTCATGGTAAGGTACCCTCTGTGTGCGGGCTGACTCTCACTTGGCCGGCTTTATTATATTTTGTTTTCTGGGTATTCTACTTAAGTGTGAACTCATCGGACGACTCCATTTGTTTTGTGCACTCGGATTTAATTAGGACAATTTTGTCATCATTAAATTGGTTGAAATTGATTATTATTATATTTTTTATACAACATTATCTTTATACTTATAATAACTAAGACCGGATTAGTAGTTCAGAATCTGAATTATCATTTTATTAAAATAATGTACGATAGTTTTTATATTAATTAATGCATAGTGAATGCACATTGCTTTTGAATTTGAATGCACAAAGTAGATTTAATTAGAAAATAATTCATTATTTATGTAGCCTGATTTTTTGCTACGTAGTGAAAATTGTTTTCTTAAGAGAAATGTGTTTTTAATAGTGTTGAAAGCTCGACCTAGCGATAAAGCTTAAGCAAATTACGTTATTAATAAAAAAAAACACCAAAGCTACTACCAAGAACTATTTTTAACCATTTCGCGTGTAAAGGTAATAAGTTCGTCAAAATCACTCGAATACAGAACAAATATTGGCAGATCGTACAAAATTGAACCGCGGTGGGAATCGAACCCCCAACCTGCTATCAAGCGGACCTACACTCACTCCACTTCAGAGGTCAAGTTCAAAAGCTTTCGAATCAACTTTCAGTCATGAGAAACACCTGCGAGCTCTGCTTGCGGTGGCTAGCTAGATGAAGCTAAAAAAAATTGTAGGTATTGATAAAAAAAAATTATATGTATCTTGTGTAGCAAATAAATGATATATCTATGATGCTGTAGAATCCATCTCAATTCATTTGATTTCATTCTATTTGAACATGTAGGTACATAATGAAATAAAAACTGTGTGGAAACTTGAACAAAAATATTCACAATGAATAAAAATATTATATTAGGTATATTATGTTATAAACCCTATGGGTGAACGAACAAGCCGTGAGTGCAAGAGCGCGACTCCCTGCCGTCATACAGTGCAAACTCGTACGGAGGAAAGTCACTTGAGTTTTCAGGCCTTGTTATTTACAACTTACCAACCCTAACAAAATAATGACTTATTAATCCTTATTTGTCACTAGTATAAGTTTTCTAGGTTAGTTTGAATAATCAGTTGTGTTACTAGCTACGTAAGTCTGTAAAATCAACTTATTTGAATAAATATTTCATTTCATTTCATTTCAAAAAATACCACGACTCGGTCGCTGTTTTTTCACTTTTATTCGCACAATGAGAGGAAAATACTTTCATATTGTAGGCAGCTTCTCCGCTCCCGGAAATCCGACAAAAGTTTTGATACCTCATTCACCAAAAAAGGTCAAGCGGTTTTGTTGCTTTAAGGTTTAAAGAGCGAAGTTAATAGATACGCTAGAAAACTACTAAAAAAATATTAGCAGCTATAAGATTTTACAAAAAAAAACGCGCCAGTGACTTGCTACTGCAGGTGTCGCCTGAGTCGATTTTTTTGCTCACGAGTGTATATAACTCGCGGGTAAAAAAAATACCAAGATCATAACTAAAAAGTATTTTGAAAATCCCACAGGATCTGCTATAAGCTCTAAGCCCTAACAATAAGAAAAACAAAAAATATATTACCATCTTCCCTCCTTGAAAAATATCCAAACACCAAAAAGAACACAAGAATGTCCACCACAAATGTCACTGTCACTTCACTAGCTGTCAAACTGACTGTTCATTTTTTTTAATCCCGCGTGTATGGCCAACGGAGGATGGAGGTAGACTGCCCTGGAGAGATGTGATGAGTACGGTGAAAGTCTTGGTTATTTCCTATACGAATGGTGGTGAGGCGTGTGTGTAGGAGTTTGAACTTTGGGTACCCTGGTGTAAGGTGCAGAATAGGTGTTGTGTGTGAACTTTGTTTTCATTGACACTATGGGTGGTAGGGGAGCCATGGGTTTTAGTTTCGAGTTTTAAGCTGTAAAGCTCTCTAGGTAATTTAAACCTTAGATTGTTGCTTGTTAACATTTCATTAACAATTTTTTTTCAATAAATGAAGTACAATATTTCTATTTGGTAGTTTCTAAGTAATACCTACCTCATAATAAGTTACAGTTTAGTTAAGCAGTCAAGCTTTTTTGATTCATTTCTTTTTTGAATGCATGGCATGTTTAGGTACAATTTGAATTCATTGATTGGCCGTATTAAATCAAACAAAATAATACCTACTCAAATAAAAGTGAATTTCAAAAATCAATAAAAATCGAACCCTACAAAATCGGAAATGAGTTAGCGTAAGTGCAGAAATGCATTACAGCTATGGATGGATGAATTAATTCGTCTAAATGTACCAGGCTCTATGCAAATTTTTCAATTTAATGAATGTGACAGTTTTGTCTAATTGATTTTCTGAACTATTTCAATAAATCAATTGAAACTGATAAAGGTAATAAACTTACTGGTATTATGGATCAGTTAAGCTACCTGTAAATTGTTTGCAACAGTCTGCAGTTAGCTAAATTGTTTCAATTGTAAATACTAGTTTTAATTTAATACCTATTTGATTGTATTCTTTTGTTAAAAAGCGATTTTAAGTAGAAAAGAAATTAAACTTAATTATTATGCTTGGAAACTTGAATGCAACATTGTAACAAAAAATCCACCAACACCTCTGACTCATTGTCACCTTAGCGTAGTGAGAAACATCCAATAAGAAATCAACTCTGTGTCATATCCGACAAAGCTTAATTTTGCATAAACTTCGGATCTATAAACAGGATTTTAAGTTTTTAATTTTCTCTTTTATTCGTCACATGTCAAGGTGTGTCCGGATGCAGAAAATGTTCAGAAAATGGCGGAGATTGCAAAACTTTGGCCTTCGTCACACTCGTAAAGTTCAATTCATTTGGTAAAACAAAACATTACATTCCGACCGTTTCGAAATCGTTCTCGAAAAATAATTGTACTAAGGTATGTTCGTTCCTTATTTAAATATTTTATTAACATTTTATTTTAGTAGACATTATAATAATGAAAACAACAAAAGCTGATCAGCGCAGCGAAAACGATGCAAATTTAAGTTTGAAAACGGATGAGATTTGTGTGAAATGATGAATGAAAGCTGTCAAAACCTGGGTAAAAATGATAGCCAACTGGTTTGAACTGGTAGAGATCCATATCAATACCAGTTGGAAGCGTTAAATATCATCATTACAACCTTTTTCATCTTCGTAATTTGCTTTCAGTTTACCCATACAAAAGACATCAACGCGCTCCGGCCGGCGCGGGCGACGACGGCGGCGTGCAGTTTAGTTAGATATCTACGTACTTACTTTAACAATTTTGCGTAAAATAGTACATAATGTAGTGGTATAAATACATACCTAAGCACCTAGTAAAGTAGGTACCATGTTCCTTTGTCTTCCTTGAATATGCCCACTCTTGACACTGCATAGTGTTAATAATTACAGTCTGTTTTTAGTTTTAGTAAATCACAATTTAATTGTAAGTAATGGCTGATTTTGTATTAATAAATCTGCTAATAAAACTTCTTAAACTTTCGCGATTTGTTGACAAAAACTATGATTAATATTTACCGGGTATTTATCGCGTAAATAATTGACACAAGGTACCTACCTATGTGTTAAATAGTAATTGATTAAACTGTTAAATTCGACCATTCTAATAAGAAAATATAGTTTAGTTTAGTAGTTTTTGTATAATCAATATAATATGTAAAATCAATCAAATAAACATTATAAATAATAGAAAACGTGTCAAGAACAGAAAGATACACGCATGCGTAATAATCACTTGGCTATGGTTTGTTTCAGTACCTACAACTGGAATTTATAGAACCCACGTTGAACGCCGCCGCGCGCCGGCGCGCTGCACGGCGCGGCGGCGCTCCGGATGAACGAGTACGTCGAGGGCCCTAAAACTGTGAGTTAAGTATAGTTTAATCCTAACTAATAATAATTAATATCAAATAGGTATATCAAATATTATAAATTCGAAAGTATGTTTGTTTGTTTGTCCTTCCTTCACGCCCTTACTAAGCAACTCGACTAACGACGACTAACTAAAATGCCTATGCATAATGCAAAAATAATATTAATGCCAAAAATCGAAGGTGCGGGTTCGAATCCCGTCGAGATCGTAAATTTTTGGGATTTATTAATTTCTAAGAAATTACCCAGAGTACTATAATAAATAAAAAACCTTAAAAATCGAGTCGATTTTTGGCATAGAGTTAGTTATCTTTTCAAGTAGAGAAGATGGTGAGTAACATTGGCTACCTTTTGTCCTGGTAAATCATCAAGTTCCCATGGTAACACGATTAGTCCCGTAAATCTCGGGACTAATCGTGTTTTACACAAAACAAACGAAATTCGTTTTGTATAAAAACTGAATTTTTTTTAAAGATTGGATTGAAAAGCCCTCTTGCTGTTCTTCCGACACAAAAAAGGTTCGCATTCATAATGGAGTCCAAAAAGTTCTTACTCTCTGAAAACAATTTATTTGCATAACCAAACCATTCCGTGCGAAAGTGATATCCGAACATGTTTTAATATTTTGAATTCCGAATAGGCGTGCCATTGGTCGGGCGATACCTGTTCCATGTTTGAAAAGATTTCTCTTTGTTTTGTTTAGTGTTAGTTTGTACTAATGGGTAGATAAATTATCGTTCAAAGCATAATATTACATGCTATGGAAAGGTGACGCGGAGGGCGAAGGTGCGCCTGCGACGGAGGGTGTGAGTTCGATTCCCGCCTCGGGACTTATCTTTGTACGATTTGCAGATATATGTTCCGGATGTTCTGGGTGATTTAAACGTGTAATATTTTTTTTTTGTAACGTAAGTATTGTAATATCCATTATCTAGTTACCCATAACACAAGCTCTGTTTAGCTTGGGGCTAGATAATGCTGTGTGAATTGTCCAGCATTATTTAATTTATATAGGTAATTAGGTCACACGTCTTTTCGTAATAAGCTACGCCATATTGTTTCCGCCAGAAATAAATAAAGAAGAAGTAAACGCATGGTAGTGACAAAACCATGACATAATGTACCAAATATTTATTTTTAAATGGAGAAAGCTTAAACAATATCCGTATTCTGCCACTTTCGTTTTGTAATAGATTTTTTATTTATTAAATATTTTAGATACCTACATAGATGGATGTAGGTTTATTAAGCCCACCCAAAAATACGAAACGGATCCGGCTGAAACGTAGTACATAATAATTAATGTAGGAATAACACGTAGCCTATCAGAGGATTAGCAAGCTGAAGTGGCAGTGGGCTGGCCATATCTCGAGAAGAACCGACCACCGCTGGGGTAAACGTGTTCTTCAGTGGAGACCGCGACTCGGCAAACGTAGTGTAGGACGCCCTCTGACCAGGTGGAACGATGATTTGCGAAAGACTGTTGGCAGATGCTGGATGCGTCAAGCTGAAGACAGGGCGCTATGGCGCTTATTAGTGGAGGCCTATGTCCAACAGTGGACTACAGACTGTAGGCTGCTGATGATGATGGGATAAAAAGATCGCAGTGATTAATTGATTTATAAATCAGTTCCTGTAGGATAGAAATAACATTTAGGTAGGTTCTACTTCGACCCTTGTCATAAATGTATCATCATCATCATCATAAGCCTATGCTAGTCCACAGCTGGACAAAGGCCACTCCTAAAGAGCGCCATAGCCATAATAATAATAAATAAATAATAATAAATAATGCTGGACAATTCACACAGCATTATCTAGGCCCAAGCCAAACAGAGCTTGTTATGGGTACTAGATAACTGATATACATAGGTACATATATTCAATACAGTATAAATAGATATTTTTTATTATACATAGAAAACGACCAGAACACCCGGGACAAATACTAACTTCCAGATCATACAAATTTTGGTCCCAAGGCGGGAATCGAACCTCTTGCGTCGCAGGCGGACCTTCGCCCACCGCGCCACAGAAATCGTCAAATATAATGTATTTAGTAATAGGCTACTTGACTACTACTGGGAAATAATTTTAACGTATTGTCTGATAAAAATAATGCAAAATGTAATAAATATTTCTTGAAGGCCAGTCGTATTAGTTTTTAAAACTAATTTTAAAGTTTGAATAAAATAATGCCGCACCAAAACGATAATCTCTGTCATGGCTCCCGTTTTCCAAGCTATGACGTCACCCCGCCACATTACACATAGCAAGACGAATTTATTGACACTGTAATCTGTAAAAGTGTGACGTCACTTGCGATCCAACCAAACGCACAGCGTTTTCGGTTACCATGTATCAAAAAATGTGTAACTTTAATCCCGTTTTTACCTAAACAAGGCATATTTTTAATAAAAACCACCTGATTACGCTTTGTTACGTTGTCACTGACTAGGATGAAAACAATTTGCAACTTATTTTTATGTAGTCAAATAGCCTATTATGAAATGTATAATAAGAAACCTCAGAGAAAAATTACAATAATAATCAATTGAGCTTATTCGAAACCTTAGATGTGAGAGGTACGTTTCTGCTAGAGTTCTTAAGTTCCATGCTGACTCTCACTTGTCCGTAACATTCACGCCCTACGAAGCAAGACATGGAGATGACCTCACTATGTAATTTCACCTTTATTCAGGGCGGCGTTGTAACGTGTAACAATGACGTAACGCAAAATGGCGTACAGAAGGTAAAACCAATATTATGCGAGCGCGAACAGTGAAACTGACCCCAAAAAATCATGTAAATAATTACGTAGTTATTTAAATGGGTAGGTAATTAAAAATTATGTAAATGTAAAACACTTTAATGAAGGTAAGTACTGCTTAACAAATGTTTTACGTAAGGATAATTTGAGTATTATCACACTGAAGGAGATAAGTTCTAATATTAGTCCCATGGGAGCTGGGAAGCCTTGTGTGGGACGCTACATACCTACGTCGACACACTCGCGCCTTCTCATCTTCCTAGGACTTCCGTGAGGGCTGGTGCGGCGGCAGATTTGGCCGAAGATCTCAAGAGGCGCAAATATGCAGGTCTCGACAGAGCCTACGCATTTGCTCCCTTTGGAGTCGAGACCCTAGGTCCGTGGGGTAACGAGGCTTCAAAAAATTATCTGAGCGGCTGGTCGAAGCGATGCGTGACCCGAGAGTTGGTGAGTATCTGGCGCAGCGCATCAGCATTGCCATACAGCGGGGCAATGCAGCCAGCGTCTTGGGCACGCGCGCGACTGGTATTGATATGGAAAAGCCGTCACAGTACGTGATATGGATCCGCGTCCCTCCGAGCCTCCGAGTGCTCGGAGGAACGTGGAAACCGCACTCACCCTGAAAAAGTCCCTCGTTAAGGGATGAAACGTTGGTGTTCTTCCAAAACAAATAAGGTTCGTAGTTAACCCGCTTACATCCGTAATGAATTCGTCAAACTACTATAGTTTTTTTAGTAAAATAATTGTAGATTGTTTGCAAAAGTCTGCAGTTAGCTCAATTGTTTCAATTGTAAATACTAGTTTTAATTTAATTCTATTATTTGATTGTAATTTTCTTTACATATATATTACCTATATTATAATGATTCACTCACAAATATATTTAAAATCGACGAGCAGTTTTCGGACAGTTGCGTAATCACGACAACCGTCAATTATAATTGACCGATGGCTTGCCCAATGTCAATCAAGCAATGCTCTGAGAACATTAAATTAATGTATTCGCGGAGATGGTAAATGCTGGACCGATTACGATGCGGCTTTCACAAGGCCGCAGGGCGCGGCGGGTCGCCACTTTCACTCGGTGTATGCGGAGATGGAGTGGCCACACGTGCGGAGGCTGCGAACCACTATAACACACTAGCTTCCGTCCGAGGCTTTGCACGCGTTTTTTGGAATAGAACGTGGCCTATTCGTTATTCCAGGCCTATTATATGTCCAGAATTTCAGCTCGATCCATTCAGTAATTTTGGCATTGTCTTCGAAGATATGTTTACAACGGCACAAACTATCGCTTTTTTAATATTCGTAGGATAGGTAGGAAGGATGATTTATTACGGGTAAATTACAATAACAGAATACAATAATTACAACTAATATTTACACTTAAATCTATTTCCTAAAAATCTAAGCCGTCACCAGAACGCAGAGTGCCCAGAATACTGGCAGCATTGCCACGTTGAATGGCAATGCTAATTCGTTGACCGAAATAAAAGCCAGCATTCCGATCACCTGTGGACTCTATTAGGAGTTTTGCTAGATCGTTGCATATTGCATGTGCCCCAGGACCCCAAGGACTTAAGGTTTCTACCCCAAATGGCTCAAATAGGTAACCGGTCAAGATTAGCGCATGTCCGCCGTTTGAGGGACTCCGCTGATGTTGCTGCGGAGCCGGCCCTTACTGATGTCCCTGCAAGATGAGAAGGTGCTAGGGTATCTACACAAGTGGCATTCCAAATTAAAGGACCCATCTTCCAAGGAATCAGAGTCATACCGTCAGGCCTTTTACCATCATCTCACATTAGGTCACGTGGTTCGAGAGTATTTTAGGGTAGGGATGACTTTACAAAAGTGACTCGTGAGTGACAAGTTGATGTTCATGATAGGGCATGAACTGGTTTGCAAAGCCGAGATCAAAGTTCCATGCGATAGAGGCTTTCCAGTTGATTAATAATTGTAATTAATTTAATAATAATATTTTTAATATCAATGCTGGACAATTCGCACAGAATCATCTAGCCCCAAGCTAAGCAGATTTGTTATTGGTATGTAACTGATTAATTAAATGTCAAACAATTTTCGTTCGAACGAAGTTTTGTAACGAAATGAAACCGGAGTAGTAATTACGCGAACTTTCGATTGAATTTTCGTTTTTCGTTGAAAAGAGTAGACATCCTGATCTCCGCTGAGTCCCGAATCCTTCCCCATTCCAAACACAGAGTCACCCTACAGTTTTCGGATCGTCTCTTACGCAACACGATTAGTGGCCGTGGTCACAGTGTGGTCACTCCTCCCCGAACGTACATTACATACGCAGGTTAAGTGGAATGCGCCGGAAGGAACTATTAACTTAGATCGAGATAACTGACGGAGTCGGTTACACCATCCTGACAAATAGATAGGTAGGTAGGTAGGCTTATTCCACTAATTCACAGTAATTGACAATCCCCGTCAACGGGGATAAGTGAACTTTTTGTTCATTATTCCCCGTTGACGCCGATGCGAGCTCGTAATTTATTTATTTATTTACAAAAGGGCATCCTACGTGAAAATCACATGAAGGCTAAATATTACACTACAAAATCTTATAATCTATGTGCTTTCACACTTATGGGACGCCGCAACGTGCACAAAATTTTTTACTCAACTTAACAACTTATCTATCATATAAAACACAAACAGTAAACGTACCTAAATGAGATCTGAGACATAATATAACTTTAAATTAACTAAAATGTAATAGGGATAAGTGAACTAAAAAGTTCATTAATCCCTATTGCGTCAAAAATAAAATACTAATACCTATAAGAATCACGTTTATATTTATTTATAAGGTAAGGACTCGCTTATTGATTATTTTGCAATCATATTAAATTGCCTAAACAACGATTCAGTAACCTTTTTGTTATGCACTTGTGGACAAAAAATAGAAGTAAATCAAATGGTTCGATTCCCGCTTTGGTACAACTATTTGTACGATCTGCAGATGTTTGTTCCGGGTGTTCTGGCCTTTTTTTAAATATATCTATATGTGTATCGTATTATATTATGTATATCAGTTATCTAGTACCCACAACACAAGCTCTGCTTAGCTTGGGGCTAGATAATGCTGTGTGAATTGTCAAGCACTGTTTATATATTGGTTTCAGTTGATCACAGACCACTCACGTTCTGCCATACGTTTATTATATCTAAAAATCCCTAATTTACTGTATTTCTCAAAGATTCATCATACCTGCAGATCATGTAAATATTTCTCCCAAGGCGGGAATCGAACCCGCAACCTCCTGCGTCGCAGGCGGACCTCGCCCACCGCGTCACAGAGGTCGTTGTATTATGTCCAGCAGTGGTCTGGTAGTTATTGCTGTGATGGATTTTTCTAACTTACCAAAGTTCTCATCGGCACAGAAAGGAATGACAGAAGCAAGTTTAAAAAAATTTAGTCGTAATTTCTCTTAAATTCCGGTCGGCTAGCTTTCGAGGGGAAAGTGACAAACTTTGAATTATCTAACGTCCAAGATATTGAAATGTGAACTTGAAATTGGCTGATTTGCATTTTAAAGATGCTTTCAAATCCTAAAAGCATCTAGGTCAGCTGACCAACTCGGTTTCGTTATGATTAGGGTTCCGCACCCCAAAAGGGAGAAGAAATACTAACCCCCAGGCCACGAAATGCCCGCCCGCGCGTCTGCGTCTGCGTCCACGGCGAGAACAAATCAAAGAAGTTGTTTGAGTGTGTCCATGAGTCGACGCGGTGCGACTTGCGGGAAAGTGACATAACCACCCCAGTCGCAAGACGCATCGCCCGATGTCGTGGCCTAGGCCTTATATATACACTTTGTTGTCCGTCTGTCACACTTACAACCGTTTCTCAGGAACGCGTGGAGGATCGAGTTGAAATTAACGTCAAATAGGTACTTACTCATTTCTATAACCTCTTGGGAGTCGTGATTTAAAACAAACTTCCAAACCGCATTTTTTTTTAAATCTAATGAAGAAAAAACTGTTATTTGAGTTGATTTATTGTTCACATGTACACGCATACACTACACCAGCATGTTCTAGTTTGTACGGAACCCTCGGTGCGCATGTCCAACTCTCACTTAGTTATTAATCAGTATTTGTTCAGCAAAATTTAACAAAAACAGTGTAGGTATGATTAAGGAATTCGTAGTACCTAGTTTTTTTAGGGTTCCGTACCCGAAGGATAAAATGGGACCCTATTACTTTGACTCCGCGGTCTGTCTGTCTGTCACCAGGATGTATCTCATGATGAACCGTGATAGTTCTTACTATCAATTTCATCATTTGTTCAGGGTGTTCTGGTCGTTTTCTATGTATAATAAAAAAATATCTATCTACGTATTGTATTATATTATGTATATCAGTTATCTAGTACCCATAACACAAGCTCTGCTTAGCTTGGGACTAGATAATGCTGTGTAAATTGTCCAGCATTATTTATTTATTTATTCATCTGTTTACAGTTGAAATTTTCACAGATTATGTATTTCTGTTGCCGCTATAACAACAAATACTAAAAACAGATTAAAATAAATATTTAAGGGGGTCCCAAACAACAAACTTGATTTTTTGCCGTTTTTATAGATAATGGTACAGAACCCTTGCACTCGCGCTTGGCCGCTTTTGGTCCATGGTGAGAATCGAATTAATGTTTTTTTGTGATTAGACTACAATATTACAGTTTTCGGATTTTTCCTTTACTTGTGCTACAAGACCTTGCTTCTAACCAAATTTCATGGTTCTAGGTCAACGGGAAGTACCCTATAGGTTGTTGGTCCATGGCGAGATTCAAAAAATATTTATTCTATGAACCCTTAAATATTTTTAATTGTGATTGTGACTCTCCTTTTCAATATAGTTATTTTATTGTTGTTGGTATGGTTGTTGGTATTAGACCAGGGACAATATAAAATTGGGTCAATACTAAAAATAAACACACCTGCCGTCGGATTGGCTAGCCATGAGAGCGATGGAGCGGAGGTAAGGACAAAAGGCATGGAGGCGCTTTCTTATAACCGACTAAAAACAAAAGGTGGTACTCAATTCCTCTGTAGTTTTTGGGTTGTGTACCTCAAAAGAAAAAAATATCCTTTTTTTTTCTTATCTAGGATCACTTTGTTGTCCGTCTGTCAACCCTCTCTGTCTCCTCAGGAACGAGTGGAGGTACCGAGTTGAAACTCACATCATATTACTCAGGTTCGTAACCTCTTGGAGCCGCAATATAAATCTATCCGTCTGTCCGTCTGTCAACCCACTTTTCTCAGAAACGTGTGAAGATATTTAGTTGACATTCACATCATATAGGTACTCAGGCTCGTAACCTCTTGGAGCCGCAATATAAATCATGATATTTGGCAAGAAACAAGCTCTTTTATTTATATAATTAAATATGTTTAGTTACGGAACCCTCGTTGCGCGAGTACGACACCATCTCAGAGTCGTAAGAGTCGACTCAGGGAATCTACCAGAAGAATGGCACCAGCTTCCTTCTGTATTTTTAACACATTTTTAACACTGGCCAAGCGTGGTGATTGTGCGAAATATCCCTGATTGGGGAGGCACGTCCAACAGTGGATGTACCCTATGTACCTATGCTGAGTGGACATCGAAAATTGTACAGCATACTTATTATACTGGTTACTGCTCGCCGCGTGTAACGCACGTGTTTCTATGGAAACGTATAATAGTTATTTGTTATACAAGAGTGCAAAGTTGCTTTTTAACCGCGTGCTCAATTTTGATGACCGAGCAAGCGAAGGATTTTAAAATTAGAATCCTGAGCGTTAGCGAGGGAACCAAAAGAGAACTAGGTAAAAAATCTTTGCACTCGAGTGCAACACGTAACTTTTAATCCCGCCTCAGCGACGAAGAGTATTTTTGCTTTTCGATATCTGAGTCTGTAAACGCCATTTTTATCCGCTAGAGGATAAAGTAAATCAAAGTCGCAACAATCTGAACCAACAAAGAAATCGCTATGCCACGTAGGTCTTAAAGATTCAAGCGTGTGGCGACTCCATAGTTTGTGGAGGGTGGTATATGGTATACGCGCGGGTGCACACCCGCCACCCCTTCATTAAAGCCGCGATGGTGTCACGGGCGGAGCGAGTAGCGGAGCGACAAGTGAAGCAGGCGAGACGAGGGCAGTCAAAGTTATTACCCAGGTTCGTAGGATGGGTACTTATACCTAAGTAGGTAAAAAGGATACGAAGCCCTTTGTAAGTACAAAGGGCTTCGTATCCTTTTTATGCAAGGAACCTAAACTGACAGATTTTTAAAAATATTATCCTTTGTTCTGAACCACCAACCCTTATAATTTGGTCGTACTTTTTGTTACACCCTGTACACCTACAGTTTGTACTGAGGTACCTACTTAAGTTCTACTTGTAGTTCCGGCCACCATTTCTACAAATTTAAAATACTTTATAATAAATAAATTATGTGCTATGGTAGAGGCCTACCATAATAAACAAAATAAAAGAGCTTTATGCTAAAAAAAAGGCCTACCATAATAATAAGGTTTAATTGGAAATAAAAAACAAGAAAGTACTTCTATTATGTAACCACGGTCGGTCTAATCGTTACAATACAACCCTTAAACTATAACCTCAAAGCTTAAAAACCCTCCTCGCTACGCTCTCAGCTTCGCTCGTCGCACCGCTGATGCCCCGCCCGCGTTTGTCCATCCATGCATATCACAGGATCAAATGAGCGAGCGGCAGTGTGCCGCCGAGCTTCGACAGACATGTGCCAAATTATCAGAAAAACGTGAATATTGGTAAGAAAGAATACGCCATAAATACATACCTAAGCCTAACTAACCTACAAAAAAAAACCTAATTTTACCTAATATGTTTATAACAAGCTCGCCTTAAAAAGTATTCAGGCAATCCTTTGCTTTGTGAGACTTATCTAGTAAATAATAGGAACCCTGTTAGGCCGTTTTGTATTTGGGAGGTAAACGGAAATTCGGTAAAAATCATATTTAAACACGGATGTCCCATTCAAGAATCCTACACAAAAACACCGTCGTTTTCCATAGGCGAATTTCATGCGTTTCCCAGATTTTTAAATTTACCGGGCAACCTTTTTCCTCTAAAACCTCTTTGATTCTTTTCTTACTGATGTGAGGTGTCGCTATTCGATAACAGATGACGCTGCGTTCCGAGCTGTCTACCGATATCGAAGTCCTAGTTTAACGAGCCGAGTCGGAATTTTATCGTTACGTTAACGTTAGTAAAACCTATTTTCATACCTACTTATTTTTTGTTCTTAATTTAAGCTACGTACAAGCTACAGCTACTATTGTTGTGAGAATCTATAATTAGCTTTCTGTTATTACTACTAATGATTTAAGATAGCAAAGCCGTTGGTTTTTCAACAAATTAAAATAACGGATAAATAAGTAAAAGCAGTAGCACAGTGACATGTATATTACTACATGTAAACGAATATCTAGGTAGGTAACCATAAGTCCAGAATACGGTTTTTTTATTAATTATATTTATTATTGCATGAAATTTATGTTATATTGTGTAATTATGTTAGTATTTTAAATTCCTTTGATATTGTAAAAATAAAGTTAACTGTTTTGCAGTGCCCTTCCAGGGTGCATGTATGTACCTAATGATAACCATTCACCTTAGAAATAATAATAAATGTACCTACATGCAACCAAAAATAAATGAATTAAGAAACATGATAATATACGATGCAGTTAATATTTTTAATTGATAAACTTATAATAGGCATGTAAATAAATTCATCACAATAATAATACCTACAGGTGTAACCATGCAAAAATCACCGGAAGACGATGACTCGCAACGAAGCCGCCCGTCGTCCAGGCGTAGCTCTGTCTCACTCCCTCGCAAGAACAGCTTGAAGAAGGAGAGAAAGAGTCCGCTGCCGTCGCCTCCCACGTCCTCTCACTCTACCCCGAAGAGAACACCGCTGCCAAGCTTGGATCTCATGGTCACAGGGAAACAGATCTTGAAGAGGTCAGGGTAGGTACATAGCTCTAAATATTTTAGAGGGTATATTTATAAATTATGTTAAACCGCGTTTTCACATGCCATTTTACGAGGGAAAAGCTTTAAGTTATTACAGACAAAGACTCAGTAGAGTAGGTACCTATAAAAACACCTACTAAAATGAGTGTTAGGTAGTAGGTTTTTCCTTTAACGTTACGTATATCAGTCATCTAGTATATACCCATAACACAAGCTCTGCTTAGCTTGGGGCTAGATGATGTCGTGTGAATGGTCAAGTATTATTTATTTATTTTTACTATGATTTCCCCAGGCAGTTTTGACGAATAGAAAACAAAATAAAATGAAACGGTGAATAGAATTGACCAGCAGTGTGATTCATAATATTTTTCAGACCGGATAGAGCCAACTCTCTCCCCGGCTACCGTCGTCAAACCTCCGACTCTCCGACGATCTCCAACCACCGCGCGAGACGCATCTCCGAGAAAGCTGAGAGCCAAGCGAGTGTCGACGAGCTCTCGCTAGATCTGTCTCAGGTGAGAAGCGCGTCTTTTTTAGTCGACTGAGTATTTTGGATTTCGTTGTTGTAATTAATTAATACACTCCGTTATTTTGATAGAACACTCGTTTAATATTTTCAATTGAAGTAGAAGAATCTCGCTTGGAACTGACTTCACAAAAATATGACAGATCAGTGTTGCCGGTCAACCTATTAAATATTATGCTACAGGAGCCAAGTAAGTTTTGACGAGATGTCGTTAGATCTGTCTCTCAGATACACCCGGAGCCCGTCTAGGGTAGGTATAGGTAAGCTAAGCCACTGATAAGGTCAGAAGTCAGATTTGAAGTGAATAAGAAGAGAGTGTTTAGGCGCTACCCTGGCTCACGCTAGCGTTGAAAACAGAGTTTGGTGAGCACCAAGCGCAACTTCGCTTATCTGTCTAACAGTACCTACAAAATGAAACATTTACAGAGGCATTATAAACCTTATGGTATGTATCACAAACTGCTCTACGGATTTTAAATTCCATTACATAACGTAACATAAAATACTTAGGTAGCGGCGCTAGTGTCGGGTACAAGAACGTAAAACAGTTTTGTTAAAAAAAACACGACCATAATAAATGATCATACGAAATACCAGTAAAATTAAATCTTGGAAAATGGTTATTTATAAAAAAGGTTCTGACAAGGTTGAAATCAACGGCTCGAAAGAAATTGAAAAGGTCAGTTCGATGAATCCGAATACACAGGCATAGAACATGCGCCTGCGGGTGACTTGTCAAAGAGTTATTTTTAACTTACTTTACGCAGCGGCTTTGCTCGCTTGGAATCTGGATTAAAGTAGAAAATATAACTAAGATATAGACTAGTACAGTAGATAGAGACTAGTACCTATTAACATTTAATAACAAAGAAAGTTACAACAGCAGAATACAAAAATTACAACTAGTATTCATACTTAGGTATATCTATTTCATAAAAATCTAAGCCGTCACCAGAAGGCAGAGTGCCCAGATTCGTTGAATGGAAGATAATTATGACTAGTAAACCTGTCCTGCCAATTTTTATGTCAATTTATTTTTGGTCTCGCTATATTATTGATCTTCACTTCATCTATCCTGCCAAGCAAAAAATCTAGAGGTAGCTGATCTCTAAATCAATACCACAAAAAGATTTTATTTACCCACTTTGGGAGATATTGGTTGGTATCAACTTTCGTTCAACGACAAAGTAGTAGGTACTTAGCTTTACTCGAGTACTTGATTTGATTTCGTGACTCAGCTGGTTAGAGCATACCTGAACTGGCTTAGGTCGCGGATTCCAGTCCCGCTGAAATCCTATTTTTTGGTATATAATTTAATTTCTTAGCTTTACTCAGTTTGCATGTCTGTATTGGTACCCTAGCTGCGCCCCATGGTGAATATGTTTGATCATCACATCCCATGGGATCAATGCACTTTTCCGGGATCAAAATAGCATATGTAATAATCCAGGATGTCTACCTATATAAGCCATCCTGGTACCACATTCTTTCCAACAAATCCGAAGGATAACAAACATAAACATACATTCAAACTTTCGCTTTTATAATCATTAGTGTGATAAGTACGAGTATATTCGTACATTTTGTTTATTTATTAGTAAGTATTTTACTATTCTATTTCTATTTATTATTCTCGATTTTGCGTTAGGTATCAGTATTCGAAGAAACCCCTCTGGCCTCATCCACGCCTTTCCCAAACGTCCCGAATGAAGTCAGCACCAAGCCAGCCAGTGAAGCTAGCTACAAGTCAGCCCCTACTCCGAGACCTGGACACAAGCCTCGCAGCGCCTCGCTCCAGCACATGCAGCAGAGAGTGGACAGAAGGTAGAATAATTAAATATTTTTATTTACATGAATATTAGTTAGGTACCAAACTTTTCATACAGTCCACAGGTGATGGCTTCTATTTCAGTCAACGGATAGAGTATTTTACTCGTATATGAGAAAAAAGTCGCTGGAGGACCTGGACCAGATGCTGGACGGCCTAGTTTCAGCCTCGCGCGCGACTCATAGGTCTTGGCATGAACTTGGATAAAACCAAGGCTGACAACCGCTGGGTAAATGTGTTCTTGAGTGAAGACCGCGACTCGGCAAACGTAGTTTAGGGCGCCATCCAACCAGGTGTGATGACGATGTGCGAAAGACTGCTGGCAGATGCTGGATTCGGCAAGCTGAAGACAGAGCCTATATCCAGCTGTGGACTAATGAAGGCTGATGATGAAGATGATGATGCATAAAGTAGTCGGAAATTCTTAGTGGCTTTATCTTAATCATTTTTAGTTTGATTGACAAAAGAAAAAATACGTGTAGGTACCTACCTACAATATCTTTTGATAATCTTACTGGCGAACTAAATAAATATTTTCTTTTACCCAGGAATTTACCCTGTTAAAGGGCAAAAACTGTAATTCGATACTTTCATCAGAAGATGGATCATGGATGTATCAAATCAAAATAGCAACGTCTCAAAATATTACTTATTCTACTACGTAATACGATACAAATTGCGGTTAGATTTCGTATTATGTGGAAAAATACACAAGACATGGGCCTCCCCTAATGAAGCAAGCAAGCTGAAGACAGGGCGCGATGGAAAAATTATGTGTGAATCAAAATCGAAAGTTTTCTCATTTTATTCCAAGGCCAAAAACCCAGCAGTCAGTGGACCTATCCTCCAAAAGAAGCAACCAATCAGAAGCATCCCGAAGACGCCAGGAACCGCCCAAGCCGAGTCGAGACAGCACGTTCTCTTATAGCCGGGACAGCTTGTACAAGACATCATCTACGGCGAGCACTCACAGGTAGTTTTAACTCCCCTTTTTTTTATTTGCTTGGGGTGGCTTGTGTGACATTGCGTTTGAAACATTTATTAACTTCGCACGTCCAATGTGTGGTATGTTCCATAACAAGCGAATACCCCATGATTCCAGATACAACACAGACTGCTCGTCAGTGTCTCCGGAATACTCCCAGTCCTCGACAGAGGTGTCTCCTCGCAATGAGCCCAGTCCAGTTTTATCCAGGTAAACCAAATCATTTTCTGAATAGCGACCTAAGTTGTTAACTTACATATATTTTACTACATGGGTATCATTGAAATGAAATATTTTATTAAAAAGAACAGCATGTTAACATACATAGGTTAGGTATAGATTTGCGGTAGTAAATACATACAGACATATACGTCACAGAAATAAAATAATAGTTATAGTTACAATAAGTAATTATTTACGTCTAAAAGACAATAGGATAAAATATAAAGTAGGTCGAAACAATTTTTGATTAATTTTTGATAATAAAGAGCTTTCATTCTTCATTTAATTCGTCTCTCTTGCGTTTACTATACTGTATAGGTACCTACTATGTAATAATCTACCAGTAGCTCAACGATCCAAATAAATACCAGTCGTCGTAAAGTGCTAGGTATTTATATGCTTAATCGATAATATATCTAATTTGTTTTTTGCTATTCAATTACCTGCAACAATGCAGTCAGTTTATATTTTTTATGATTTAAATAATGTTATCTCGTCAGCTGCACTCAGAGCTGGGAGCGCACAGTGGAAGGCTGCGGCGAGTGGACACGCTTCTGGGCGCAGTACAACCACGCATTGCCCCGGGCTCCGCTCAGCTACGACCAGTGTCCCACGCCTTATCGACAGGATTCCAACATAACGGACTTTGGTAAGTCCTTAGCGCAACAAGGGCAAATATTGTAGCATGGTGAGTCGTCAATAGCTTAAAAAAATTACGTTTTTGTCATACATTTTTTGAACTGGGCGTACGAAATTCAACACTCCAAATAGATTTGTGTTAAAGGAATCTAGCTTCTTATGTTGTATTTTGATTTTTAATTTGGTAGAATTTACTTGCTCCTAGATTTACCTAATACTTTTAATTGCCCTCGGCGCACATCGAATCTAGCAGACCACTAGCTGTAGCCCGCCGCCGCCGCGCCGCCACTACCTCCCGTGGGTCGTGCCGACGATGGGTATTGAAAGCGTCAAAGTAGCGAGCGGTAAGAGTGGTGTCAAAAAATACTGGCTGAATATATGTCTTATTAAAAAATGTGCACGGTTGAAGACGCAAGTAAATTTAACTATTCATAAGCTGACCGTATTTTCTCAATCATTAATTAGGTACAATATTATAGCGAGAAATGTTCGATGTGTCATAAGTTCAACTTTCCTAAAATTGTTATTCCTCATTTCAGACTGGTCCACCCGTTCACCAGACAGCATCCAACAAATCAGCAGCATCTTGCAACGCGAGGGTCTACGCCTTACCCCCAGGGACACGCAACACATCATACGCTGTGCACATTTACTGGGGAACGTTCTATCTCGAGCTATAGACCGGCAACACACCGACATAGACGAAAAAAAGAAAAACCTAACCTTAGATTTGAAAACGGAAGAGGTCGATCAAGAACTGAAAAAGGAGGTTGTAAAGAGCGAAACGGTTATGACACAAACGGATATTTCGCTGCCGAATACGAAGAGCGCGCCACTGATTTTCGAGAATATTCTAAGGCAGTTGTCGAAGAGTTCTATTGATGAGCCTGATGATAAGGTTGAGGAGGATGCTGGCGCGCAAGATGGCAGCTAATTTTATTAAGCAAAATGGATATTTTCTGACTACGTTTTCCATTTAAATCGATGGTACCTACTCTGACTTGTGTATTGACTTTGATCATGGACCCACTAATACTACTTTGTTAAGGTCAAAATGTTGCTATTTTGATTTTAAATAGGTAGGTGCGTGATTTGTGATTTTTATGAGAAGTCTCTTCGAATAAATTTAGTTTATTTGATTTTCTTTTTTAAAATCTGGCAATTTTTTTCTCGTTTCCGACACTTTAATATAGGTTCGCCTTCTCTCAATATGGGCGCTGGCTGCTAAAAGTGATGTTGCGTGCTTAGCGAACGATATGGCGAGCGACCGACGACGCTCCGCGCCCGCCGCCGCCGCTACGCCGCCACCCCGCGCCGGCCACCGCCCGCCTGCCGCCGCCACCACCGCTCGCCGTATTGTTTGTACAAACACTTGAGTTTGTTTTGTTCATGGTTCATGGTGGTGTGTTCAGAGCCCTGATTTAGGTTTGACGTTAGTATCGTGACGTGATCGTGAAGTTTTGTATGAGATTTGCATTAAACATAAATATTTGGATGGGATTTGCGTAGTTCCATGACAGGGATGTTAGATGCCGACTCAGAAATTATGACATCGGTCTGTCAAAAATATGGTACTTTTCAGAAAATTAAGGTACGGTTTCTAAGAGTCACCGAGTTCCCAAAATATAGATATGTACGAAGAGTTCCAAGGTATTACTACCTACTCAAGCAAGTCAAAACAAGATTATCATAAACAAACCCTCAAAAACAGATACTTAACTGTATCAAATACAACACAATTCACAAATTTTGAAACAGAAAACAGAGTCACCAAGTTTCAAAATTATAGATAAATCAAGAGTTACTATTACTACTCAAGAAGCCAGTCAATACAAGATATCATAAACCGAATGAACGAACCGTATGAACGGATGAATGAAATGAAGAAAGAAATCTTCGGTTCGCGAGAGAGATGCAACATACACAACTTGTATTGGCTATCCTCCATCTCTCTCGCACCAGTGCAGTCAACGTCAAACGTTACCTAAAGAGGCCGTTTCATTCTACGCATAATACATCGATTGTAAAATTATTCTTATGAGAGAAAGGCTTCTTAACACAGATCATATACGTACAGAGTAGTGCTTAGCAGCGGAAACGAAACGTTTCTGTCGTTCGTTCCATTACATGACAAAATAATTTTGATGATTGAAAATTATGGTACATTTGCGTACCATAATAGAAGTACTAAGGTACATGGTACGAAGACCTGGATTATGGTACGTGTACCATAATTATGGTACGTCTGACATCCCTGTCCATGAGGCGTTGTACTATATCGCATAGAAAAATTAGACGTCACGATTACGTCTCGGTATTATCGCAATCCGAACTCAGGGCTCAGTGCAGTGGAGGCGAAAAGCAAATTAGTACACGGTTCAAAAATAAAAATATTATTAAATTCACCATGATTTTTATTTGGGACTAGACTGGCTGTGTAAACACAGATGAAATAATGTTACTTGGATTAGAGTAGGTACGTAATAATCTGAGTAGAGTTAGTCGATTTTATTCACATACTAACGAACGTAATTTTATTAATAACATAGCTACCTGCCATCTAGTGTTGAGTAGTATAGCTATTTATACAATTGTTAATTTTGATGGCTGACAAATAGAACTTTTTGTCATCACAATAGCTTTAGGCTTGTAAACAGCGATGCCAGATCTACTGATTTAGCAGTAGATCTACCTGCTTTTTGAACCGTCTACTGATCTACTGATTTTTGCTCAAATTTTGTGAAATCTACCTGCTTTTTCCGAGCATCAATAGCAAGTAGCAAGTCTAGTCTTTATTTATGCTCTCAGTGTCACGTGACAAGTTGCCAGTGAAATTTTCACAAATATCACAAAACAAACAGATGAATGAAACTGAACAGTTTGTTTTGTTCGTTCTTTGTTTTTTCCTTCCGGCTTCCTTTTTCTTTCTGTCTGTCTTGGTCTGTCTGTTCATCGTTTTCGATTGATTGGTCGGTCCGTTCGTTCGTTCGATAAACTGTTGCAAAATGCAAACTGAGTGAGACTTATTTATTATCCAGTTATTACTCTACTATGCACTTAATAATATATGTCCAAAACCACAAATCAAAGTTAGATCAGACTGAAAAGAACTGAGCAAAGCACAGCCGACAGGCCGCCTGGCCTCGTTTTCCACAAAGCTAAACAGTTTGGGCATGTGGGCAAAGAAAACGCTTCCTAAATTTAAAAAAAACGGGTTAGTAGCTTTGTTGTATGTTTTTTTTGCATGAAAATACTCGCAAAACACAATTCATAGGTACTAATTTATAACAAATTAAAATCTACCTGCTTTTTTTCCCAATCTACTGCTTTTTACCAAAATTTCTACTGCTTTTTTCAGATTCCATCTGGCAACACTGCTTGTAAACGAACGAAAAAGCTCTCCACTACTACAGTGAGTGAGTGAGTGCTCTTCATAAATTTTAATTAATTTATTAAATTAGATTAGCACAGATAAACTTCTAGTTTTTGAAGCGACTTTATGATGTGAGCTCTGGCTGTGAGTATATTGGTCTAGTATTTATGTTCCTTGATATAAGTAGTAAATGTTATTATATGTACACAATTATGTACCTTCAGATTTCTTACTTAGTCTGAGACCTTTAGGAATATTTTACAAGGGAGTAAAATGTCTATGCACGTTTTTGCCACTGCCACCCCACCCCTACGCACCGGGCAACTGGTTCGTTTTTGCCACTGCCACCCCAGCCCTACGCACCGGGCAACTGGTTCGTTTTTGTGCTTTGAAACTACGTTTTTCATATTTCAGATGGGCTCACACCGCAAGCACAAAGCAGATTTTGTCGCTAATCTAAAAGTATTGTAAGTGCAGCATAGATAATATTCAAAGAACATGCAAACTAAATAAAACAAAGCAACATGGATGTCAATATCAAAAAAGACAATGAAATAAAAACTAAAAAATATATTGAAGACGAAATAAACATTTCCACGGAAGAAATATTTATAAAAGCAGATTTTTATTACAATGAAGATGAATTTGAGACTGCAAATCTGCTGGATTATCAAAACAATCTGTCAAATCTCCACAAAATGAGGTATGTTGAACCAATGACTGTTAAAAAGGAATTTAACATAGAAGTTAGCAAAGGCTATTACATCAAAATAGATCAAGATTATCCAAATATTCCCAACATTACTAATCATGAGGAACTCGTACAAAAAGATTGTAATATATCAGATATCAAAACCATGACAAAAAACCAAAACACAACAAAGAATAACCAATCACAAAGCAAAACCAAAATACAGACGACCAAGGTCTACATGTGTGAATTCTGCAATCAAATAATGAAAGACCAAAGCAACCTCCGCTCGCACATAAGAATTCACACAGGTGAACGACCTTACAACTGTAGTCACTGCCCAAAGTCATTTATGCAATCCGCACATTTAAAAGATCACATGATCACGCACATGGGTAATAAGCAGCCCACTAGCAACATATGCCATAAATCTTTCACTCAGTCAAGTAATCTCAAAAAACATATGCAAAGTTACACAGATACAAAAGACTTTGCTGCTAACAAGTGTGACAAACAATACTCCGAAGAAAGAGTTCTAAATTTGCACTCAAAAACAAATAAAGAGGTTAAACATTTCCAATGCAATGAAACATATTCGCAAACAAGCTTTCCTAACACACATTTGGAAACACATACTGGCGTAAAGCCTTTTGAGTGTGACTCCAGCATTATTTATCAAAAGGAACTCGCACCAAAGTTATCTAATATAACACATATCACTACCCTAACAAAAACACAAGAGACAACAAATAACCAAGCACTAGAACTCAATAAAGCACAGAAGACCAAGGGCTATATCTGTGAATTCTGCAATAAAATATTCAATAAAGAAAGCCAACTCCGCTTGCATGTGAGAATTCACACGGGCGAACGACCTTACAAGTGCAGTCAATGCCCAAAATCATTTATGCAATCCTCACATTTAAAAGATCACATGATCACGCACATGGGTAATAAGCAGCCCACTAGCAACATATGCCATAAATCTTTCACTCAGTCAAGTAATCTCAAAAAACATATGCAAAGTTACACAGATACAAAAGACTTTGCTGGTAACAAGTGTGACAAACAATACTCCGAAGAAAGAGTTCTAAATTTGCACTCAAAAACAAATAAAGAGGTTAAACATTTCCAATGCAATGAAACATATTCGCAAACAAGCTTTCCTAACACACATTTGGAAACACATACTGGCGTAAAGCCTTTTGAGTGTGACTCCAGCATTATTTATCAAAAGGAACTCGCACCAAAGCTATCTAATATAACACATATCACTACCCTAACAAAAACACAAGAGACAACAAATAACCAAGCACTAGAACTCAATAAAGCACAGAAGACCAAGGGCTATATCTGTGAATTCTGCAATAAAATATTCAATAAAGAAAGCCAACTCCGCTTGCATGTGACAATTCACACGGGCGAACGACCTTACAAGTGCAGTCAATGCCCAAAATCATTTATGCAATCCGCACATTTAAAAGATCACATGATCACGCACATGGGTAATAAGCAGCCCACTAGCAACATATGCCATAAATCTTTCACTCAGTCAAGTAATCTCAAAAAACATATGCAAAGTTACACAGATACAAAAGACTTTGCTGGTAACAAGTGTGACAAACAATACTCCGAAGAAAGAGTTCTAAATTTGCACTCAAAAACAAATAAAGAGGTTAAACATTTCCAATGCAATGAAACATATTCGCAAACAAGCTTTCCTAACACACATTTGGAAACACATACTGGCGTAAAGCCTTTTGAGTGTGACTCCAGCATTATTTATCAAAAGGAACTCGCACCAAAGTTATCTAATATAACACATATCACTACCCTAACAAAAACACAAGAGACAACAAATAACCAAGCACTAGAACTCAATAAAGCACAGAAGACCAAGGGCTATATCTGTGAATTCTGCAATAAAATATTCAATAAAGAAAGCCAACTCCGCTTGCATGTGAGAATTCACACGGGCGAACGACCTTACAAGTGCAGTCAATGCCCAAAATCATTTAAGCAAAATGGTCATTTAAAAACTCACATCATGATGCACATGGGAAGTCTGCAGCACAGATGCCAAGTATGCAGTAAGCCTTTTTCACGGTTGAGTAATCTTAACAGACATATTATGCAAGTACACAATGATGCACAAGAATTTGCTTGCTTGAAATGTGAACAAAAATACTCTGATAACAGAGAAGTCAATATGCACTCGGAAACTCATAATGAGGATCAAACTGTTCAAAGTTTCCATTGCCTGGAATGCAATAAATCATTTCTCCACAAGAGCTGTCTTAAAGCACATTTGAAAACACATTCTGGCTTAAAAACTTTCGAGTGTGACTTTTGTGCAAAGAAATTCTACGCAAAAAAATGTATAACTTCACATTTGAGAACCCATATGACTCTAAGGGAATACACATGTAATTTATGTGATCAAAAATTTCAACGGATACGTGTACTCAAAAAGCATATGAAAACCCATGAAAAATCAAAATTTGTATGTTTGTAAAGATGAACAAAATGGAAGATACAGAAATTTTGGAATTTTAATGAAATAATGCTGGTGTAATAGCCCCAAAGTAAGCATGAGCTTTGTATGGACTGTATATTATTTTTAAATAATAAAAGACTGGAGAATGAGACTTGGCAAACGTAGTGTTGGACGATCAAGTGAGACAACCTGCTCTGGAGCTCGCACAATCTGTTAGCACCTGAAAACAGCGCTTTGGAAAGAGTTAGGTCAGAATGCACCTTGAGCGGGTTAGTGCACTGAGTGTGCACTCTCGCTCAGTTTGTATAGTACAGAAAGAGATGCCCTCTATATTAACACAGAAAGACAGCTGTTAGCCATTGAGCTCTCTGACGAAGAAGTATAAGTTGAAATGAAGTTGTTTGCGTTGAAGATAATCTAAAATATATTTTTCCCTGGCCCAGAAAGAATAACGTTAATAAACCGTAAGAAAAGACCGCCGCCCAGCTGTGGACTATTATTAGAAGTAAGTCTAAGCTAGATATACTAAAATTTAGCAAAACTCAGACCTGGAACAATATTAATTAAGTGTTCATTCATTCAATCATCTAATATCTGCAGAACAAAGATTTGTGGCCGCAAAGGGAACCGTGCACATGAGTCGCAGGTTCGTCTCACGTGTACCTACTCGCCCACTGCGCCACGGAGGTCGTCAGGAGTCTAGTCAAACAATTCCTATCTGGATACGCTGAACATACTAGTCATTTTAAAGTAAATTTATGTAAGTAGGTACACATTTAGACAATTTGTAGCGCACTCAAGTTACCTACCCGCGTTTTGAAAATAATTTGCAGGGCAAATAGAATATCAGTATTATAATAGGTACCTTATTTCTTATTTGGTAATAATTTATTGTAGTATACCTGTCTACGTGCTTATTGTGCAAGCAAAGAAATAAAGTAAGTAATTGACTTCTGAAGCAAGCATAGACTGCAGTGTCTAGGATAGAACAGACAATAAAACCGGCCAAGTGCGAGTCGGACTCGCGCACGAAGGGTTCCTTGCCATTATTGTATTCTTGTATTCATTATCTTTAACAACGGCAAAAGTAATGTCTGTTGTATTGTACCCCTTAAATATTAATTTTATTTTAATTTAATTATTTATTTTTAGGGAATAATATGACTGAATATTCTGTGAATATTTCAAGCTTCTACCTGTTGCCGTAATAATAATAATAATAATAATAATCTTTTATTTCAGTCAAGCAAGTCCGTAGTTTTACATTATATATATATAGAAATAACATATCAATATCGACCCAAAACAATCACGTTTGTTGTATGGGAGCCCCCCTTAAATATTTTTAGTATATGTGTTGTTATAGCGGCAACAGAAATACATCATCTGTGACAATTTTAACTGTCTAACTATCACGGTTCATGAGATACAGCGCCTGATGAGTGGACAGCGAAGTCTTAGTAACAGGGTCCCGTTTTACCCTTTGGGTACGGAACCCTAAAAATGACCTAAAGTCGTCATCGATGCGTGAAATATTTAAATCCATTTATGCAACTTCAATAATTTAACGCAATGTATAAAGAATCTCTATTTAGCCCAGACAAAAAATATCGCTATACTAGGGGGGCTGCTTTAATACATACCTATATAGGTTATCGATAATTTATTAATATGACTGACAAATTAATTTGATTTCATTTTTGGAAGAGTTTGTCTGCTTTTTCTTTGTATCTACATACTTTGTGTACAATCCCGTATCGGTGTTTGATGTCCAATGTCAAAAGTTTGTGTGTTTTATTATAAATTAAGTATTTATGTATCAATTAATTAAGTATTTAAATAGTTTAAGTAGGTGCCCTACGGTGGAATAAACATTCAATATAAAAGGCAAGTTTCGTAAAAAAATGCGTGCGCCAGTTAGATTATCAGAAGATATTGGACACGTATTTTTTATTTTAGCAATCAAACAAAAATGAAGATGTATCTGTTGCTGATGGGGCTTCCGCGGTTCTGTAGCGCATCAGGAATGTTCGCCGAAGCGCGAGTGGACTGCTTCTACGCCACCATGCGCAAGAGGGGAGCATCTCTGGTGCGCAGGGTCCGGGTCAGCTCCAACAGCATTCTGAGTGTGTTCGCTAATAGATTTGACTGTATACAGGGTTATTGGTAAATAAGTGACAATACGTGAACTGCAGGTCCTGCCCATCATCACAAACACGTTTGTGAAGGCGCCGTCTAAATTCTAAAAAAAAAATAAGTCACCTCTGATACTAAATGAAAAAACACAACATAATCACAATTTAAATTTAAGCCAAGTCCGTTCTGCATAATACAATAAGAGATGGTTATACAATAAGATTATCCGGTATTTCTCTGTAAGCGAATGTATATTCTTTTGAGAAATAAACATTCTTAAACCGTAAAAACATCTGCCTGGAACCCAACGAGTTACTTAAGACCGATCTTCCACTCTCATCTTCTGTTAATTCAGTGCAGAGCTGATTTTAAGTTGAGTTTCAAATAAAACCTCTCTAACGAACGATTATTGAGTTGCGGGGGGTACCCATTACCAATACCAAAATTAAGAATTAGACTTGGCGCCTTCACAAACGTGTTTGTGATGATGGGCAGGACCTGCAGTTTACGTATTGTCACTTATTTACCAATAACCCTGTATATCTGTACAACAACTCAAGGATGCATGTTCTAACTAATAATAATAAAATACAGTTTAATTATTCAATTTTTTATTATTATTGTGATGTTAACAACCTGTACCTACTTGCTCTTTATTGTAGTTCATAACAGCTTGATTGTGGAATGTATTCAACATTGGAAGGATAATTTTTAAAAATAAAAACAAGATGATAATTAAGTTTTTTATTACATTACAATAATAAATACAGATAACATTTAACTTTAGATAACTTTAACCCCCTTATCCTAAGTAGGTACTTCCTAATCCTAATGCAAAATCCCACTAATATTATGAATGTCAAAGTTTGGATGGCTGGATGGATGTTTGTTACTCAATCACGGCTGAACGGATCTAGATGAAATCTGGCACAGAGATAGATTATAGTCTGGAATAGAACATAGGCTACTTTTTATCCCGAAATTCCCACGGGAACGGGAACTACGCGGGTGAAACCGCGAGGCGCTGCTAGTAATATTATAAATGCGAAAGTTTGTTTGTTTGTCCTTCCTTCACGCCCTAACTAAGCAACCAATTGACTTGATTTTTGGCATCGAGTAAGTTGAAAGTACGGAGAGTAACATAGCCAACTTTTTGTCCTGGTAAAACGTCGAATTCCCATGGAAGATATACGGGAATAATCCCGCTAGAAATGTGGAATTCGAATTTAAAGCGGGTGAAACCGCGGGAAACAACTAGTAATAGTATAAAGGCGAAACTTTGTTGGACAAGGTTGCCTGGGAGAAATCGCTCTCAGCGATAAGGCCGCCTTTTGTACTGTATTATGTTTATTTTAGATATAAGATTACTTATTCATGTTTATTTTTATTGTACAATAAAGTGTTCATTCATTCTTTGTGCCGTTGTGAAAGTGTTTGACGTCAAAACTACTGAATAGATCGGGATGAAATTCTCGTAGTTCCCGTTCCCGTGAGAATTCCGGGATGAAAAGTATGTGCTAATTATTCCAGACTATAATCTATCTCTGTGCCAAATTTCATCCAGATCCGTCGTGATTGAGTAACAAACATCCATCCATCCTAACTTTGACATAGTGGGAAGTATGACTAGGTCCAATTTCACCGTTTGCTGCCAAAAACTAAGATCAACAAAACTAAGTTCAGCTTAATCGAGTTCAAACTCGTAATACCTAAGTTGTGTTACTGACAACTCTTGAACTCGGTTTAACGTTTAAACCGGATCAACTTTATTTCCGTATTTGCGTGCCAGAGTTTAATTTTAAGAATTTGACCTTTTCTAATTGTACGGTAAGCGTCAGAGAAAGGGAAAAACCTTTTGGTTAATTTAAAACGGCGTAGATACTTTACTTTGAAGCTAACTGTAATATAATTTAATAATGTCCCAAAAAAAATCAACTTCGACGGGACTTAAACCCGCACCCATCAGTAAGGGTTGCGCTGCCAATTGCGTCACGAGGTCATGTGACGTAGGAGTCGAAAAACTATGCGACTTCCTTCAAAATTCAAAATTTAACTTCGGACTCAAGCGCCGATTAACATATTATTATACCTACTTACTGATGAAAATAAATAGGTTTGATTCTTTATGTCGGTACAATGCCGCTAAACTGAGTTTATATTTTATTGAACTGGTTTAATTATAACGGTGAAATTGGGCTTTAGGGGGTTAGTCTAACATTTCATGGCCCAAAGCGCACGTATATCTGAAGCGCCGTGGCTGGGCAGTGAATGTGTTAACTTTAGATAGGCTAAAGCAGTAATAGTATAATCATCAGCCGTCGTGCATCAGCGCAGCGAACTTGTTGGCGACGGCGCGCGTGGCTTGCGCGTCGTCCGACGAAGATTCCTCGTCGTCCGTTCCGTCGCTGTGAGTCACCTGTGGACAATATAAATTTAAGTAATAAGCGATTTATGAAATTATGTCGAAGAAATAATTTTGTGTTATGCTTCTAACGACATGTTCTTAGAAAAATCACTAACGCACCCTGGTATCTAAGGAACTCGGAGATATATTAAATCTTGGACAAGACAATTCACACGGCATTATCTAGCCCCAAGCTAAGCAGTGCTTGTGTTATGGGTACTAGATAACTGATATACATAATACAATACATAGATAGATATTTTTTATTATACATAGAAAACGACCAAAACACCCGGAACAAATATCTGCAGATCGTACAAACATTTGTCTCGAGCCGGGAATCGAACCCGCAACCTCCTGCGTCGCAGGCAGATCTTCGCCCACCGCGCCACAGAGGTCATCGAGTCGTTTTTTTTTGACCTTATTATCTTATTAAATTTCTTATGTATGAAAACTTAAAAATTGCAGAAAACACCTTGGTAACAACAAACCCTTTGTTTACAAAAAATATCTTCGATTCAAAAACCTAGGCTTATAAGGCCCGTATTATGAAAGCTTCCCCAAGCATTACTTAAGCAGTCATTACGTGATCTCTACTCAAGCGTTAATTACTCAAGTAATGCTTGGTAACCGTTCAATAATATGTCTAAGCAGTTACTCGAAGGCGTGGACGGAGGAAATCCGCTCTTGACGGCTACTTGAGTGAGTGTAGATTTTGACATGAGCTCCCAAGCATTGTTTGAAAATTAGTATTCACTCAAAACTAGACATAAGCATCACTCAAGCAGAGCTCGATGACTGAGCATGCTTTCATAATACGGGCCTAAGAATGGTAATGGTTACCTGATCAGTGTCGCTTTCTACGTCCGAGGGCGGGTTCGAGTCCTGCGCGAGCGCTTGCACCCACTTTATATATTTGATCTCGTCACAGCTCTCCCATTTACCTGCAATTTATTATGGAACAATTAACAATTTTATTTTAATTTGAAAGTTTGGATGTTTGTTACCTACGACAAAACTATTGCTAGGGCTGATTGCATACAGATTCTAGACCTAGGCAAAACACATTAGTTACACAACTTTTTAAGCTTTATAACTATTTGTACACTTGTTTTATATTAAATAAATACAAGAAATCGGAAAAGGCACTAGAAAACTACGTAAAAACAATAATTTTGTGAATAAATGATAGGGAGCACAAAAGCGAACAGCTGTTGCTAGGGTTGCCAACACCCGAATTAACCTAACCTCTGTCTGTGCTGTTCTTGTTGAGTCAAATAAATGTACCTTTATCTTTACTTTTTATCCCATAAATCAGTTCCCATGAAAAACCATAAACAATGCTTGCGAAGGTCGCGGGTAGAAACTAGTAACAAACTTGTAGCGACCTCTAGAAAGATATTGGCTTAACTACAAAGCTAACGTCAACAGAGGTGCTTAATGAAGTTACATGGAAAAACAGAAACTAGCTACCTACCTAAGCGGTTCAACAGATATCCGCTAGATGACGTTAAGACATCACTGTCGGTCGAAAGATCACCCGGCAAGTGGACCAGCTGGGTCGGCCTGGTAGAGAGGAAGGCTTACCTTTCTGCGCGGTGTACTGCGGCGGTCGTAGCCACAGACAAATCTTTCCGTCGAGCGCCATTCGTAGGAGGTTATTGGCTGCACGGTATGTATCCAGTCTGGAAAATATGATGGTTTAAAAAAAACTTCAATTTCCTTAGTATATACACAGGGTTCCGTAAACGAAGGGTGAAAACTGGACCCTGTTACTAAGCCTCCGGTGGCCGGTTTTATTTGAAGTCCGCTTTTTTACGAATCCTTCGCTACTTGAAACAATCGTTTCCTAGATTCGGAATATACTGGTGTGAAATCGCAAATTTATTCCAGAAAACTACAAAATTCAAAAATTTACACTTAGAAAAGGTCAAATTCTTCCAAAGGTTTAATAATTCATTACGGATGTAAGCGGGTTAACTACAAACCTCATTGTTGGATAAGCGGGTTGACTACGAATCTTATTAGTGTTGGAAGAACACCACCGTTTCATCCCTTACAGCGACTTGTTCAGGTTGAGTGCGGTTCTAGTTTTAGTATTTATCCAACAAAACTTAAAAATACTGTAAAATTAAGGGTTTCTGAGTAGGTTTTTATTTTTGTAACTGTCAAATTATTGTAATTTATAATTTTAAACAATAAAATTATCTTTTGACGCCCTCTGTGGTGCGGTGGGCCAAGGTCCGCCTGCAATACATTAGATTGCGGGTTCGATTCCCGCCTTGGGACAAATGTTTGTACGATCTGCAGATATTTGTTCAGGGTTTTCTGTGTATAATAAAAAAATCTATCTATGTAGTATATTGTATTAAATAAATAAATTATCTAGTATCCATAACACAAGCTCTGCTTAGCTTGAGGCTAGATAATGCTATGTGAATTGTCCAGTATATTTGTTATTTTTCTTATTAAAGTAACGTAAATCTAACTAAAAACACGACCACAGGGGAAGCCACCGTAAATCATCATGCTCATCAGCCTATATAAGTCCACTGCTGGACATAGGCCTCCCCATAGCGCCATAGGTAATATTAAGGAGTGTAGTATACCTAGCTGCCTTAGCGGTGAGGAAGCCCCGTTTCTTGGCCCAGCCGTCGCAAATGTCTCTCGGGCTCCAACTGGTATCTTTCTCTGGGTGCTCCATACGAAGTAACGCAGGCAAATCCAGGCGCTCCGCCATGTATCTAGAAACAAATAGGATTTTAGAGAAGTAAACGTGGAAATTAGAATCAGTATTAACAATGCCCCAAGCTACTTGACTACTACTGGGAAATAATTCTAACGTATTGTCTGATAAAAAAAAGTGTAATTATTATTTCTTCAAGGCCAGTCGTATTACTTATAAAAACTAATTTAAAGTTTGAATAAAATAATGCCGCGTCAAAACGGTAATCTCTGTCATGGCTTCCGCACTCTGAGGAATGACGTCACACGCCACACCACACCTAACAAGAAGAACTCATTGACACTGTAATCTGTAATAGTGTGACGTAACCAGCGATCCAACCAAACGCAGAGCGTTTTCGGTCACGTGATCATTTCCCAAGAAATGTGTAATTTTAATCCCGTTTTTTACCTAAAATAGGCATATTTTTAATAAAAATCACCTGATTACGCTTTGTTACGTTGTCACTGACTAGGATGAAAATAATTTGGAACTTATTTTCAATGTAGTCAAATAGCCTATTGTCCAGCATTATCTGTTTATTTATCTTAGCCATAAAATATCGCAACAACTCACCTGATGGTAGTGTAAGGCTCTCTAAGCTGTGCAATAGGATAGGACCCCATGAGAATCTGTATAGCTCGGGGCACCATGGACGGGAACACAAGGCCGGGACAGTCGCAGAATCGAACCTGCGAACCAGAAAACAGTTAAGTACTAGAAAAAATAAATAACTCTCACAGACAATTGGACGTAGTTATGCAAACAGGAACCAACCCACAACTCGGTCAAAATGGAGTTAAGTGCACAGGGAGGTTCCTTTGCATGAATTCTTTATGCTCAAAAAAGATCTTGGCCATCTAGCGGCTCTTAGCAAAGATATGAGTATGTCACAAGGGAACTAACCCACATTTGGACATTTCATATTTTACAAACTAGACCATGCTGCGTGGTTAACAATAATGAGTCTATTCAATATGTTATATGGAACCATAGTGTATAAAAAATAGTATTTTAACTTTGAATCACGTAAAAATAAGAAAGCTTTTTTTAGCTTGTACCTGAATGAGATGGTTTTTTCCACTTAACTTAGCTATGTTCAATATTTAGTTCGCATGTAATAAAACATGAATAAACATAATGATTTGAAAATAAATTATAACGTTTTTACATAATGAAAGTAGACGAACCTTTTGTTACAACCCACAAAAACTGCGTTTTGCATTGGAACCAATTGCTATTTAATATAAAAACAACTATTTGTGCCCAAAAAAATCATAACTATTTAGGCTCTGTGTAGAGCTCTCATTACCCCACACAAGGCTGTAAAATTATTAAACTAATAATAGCTACCTAGACATTTCTATACAACTTTATTCTTTAAACTCAATTATCTCGTAAGTAACATTTTGAGGGTTGGTCCCTGTTTGCATAACTACGTCCAATCGCAGTCTCCCAGTCGTACCTGCGGCGTGGTGTAGATAGTCTGGAAGTGCTTGGTGTGTCCCGGAGTCCGCGAGACGCTCAGCCGCTTGACTCCCAGCACAGAGTTCATGAGAGAAGACTTCCCAACGTTGGGCTGGCCGCAACAGCCGATGGTGAGGATGGAGTTCTTGAAGCGGGAGTGTTCGTAGTAGGTGGTGTCGGGCTTCTCGATTATTGTTTCGCCTGAAATTAATGACAGGAAAAGGCATTTAGGTTGCACCTTGCCCCTAGAGAGCGTTAGGTATAAGATAAACACTACGGGGGTGTTTTTGAATCCTGCTGACAAACAACCGAGGTAAGTAACATATAACTAACTTCAGGACACCTGCAGGGCTATTCACGATGGATCGAAATGAAACCGTGACTCGGAATCTAAAACAGATACGCGCGAAATTCAAATATTTCAGCGGTTTTTAATATTTTCTGCATTCCGCAAGGAATTAAAGTACCAGAAAAGAAGTTTTCCACAAATCGTAGATCTATTTCTATCCTATCCTTCTTTTTCTATCGTATCCTTCTTTTCGTGAATAGCCCTGCTGGTATCCCGCCGGAGGTAATTCCGGCGGCTAATGATACCATGACAGCCGCTTCCAGCATCCGCCATTAGTCTCTCAGTCTAGTCAGCTGAGTGGTGCCGGCTTAAAATTTGCAACAACGACTCTTCCCGTGGGTGTCGTAAGAGGCGACTAAGGGACATACACACTAGACTTTTATCTGTCACAAAAGTGAATATTTGTACTAAATTATGTTTTTTCTTTGTTCTTGGTATTTATTTATTCCGTGTATATTATCTATTTTATAAAGTACTAGCAGCGCCTCGCGGTTTCACCCGCGTAGTTCCTGTTCCCGTGGGAATTCCGGGATAAAAAGTAGCCTATGTCCTATTCCAGACTATAATCTATCTCTGTGCCAAATTTCATTCAGATCCGTTCAGCCGTTCTGGCGTGATAAAGGAACAAACATCCATCCATCTATCTATCCATCCATCCATCCATCCATCCATCTAAACTTTCACGTTTATAATATTAGTGAGATTTTATGTTAATTTATGTTTCTACTTGCTTATGAATATTTAATAATTATTATTATGTATTATGTTGTATACACCCCTGCCTTTCTGAAATTTTTCAAATTTCTTTCCATCCAAAGGTTGCCTGGAAGAAATCGCTGTAAAGCGATAAGGCCGCCCATTATATTATGTTTAATGTTTATATCTGTTTCTTGTAGCTTTATTTTGTGGTGTACAATAAAGAATTTTGTATTGTATTGTACACCGGGGGGCGGGCAGCAGCGCCTCTTGCAGAATACATCTACCACCGAACTGCGATCCCCAACCCGCATGCACAGCGTTGGGATTATGGGCATTACCTCCAGGAGATAAAAGCATTATCAGGGGGAGACTTGCGTCCAGCTGTGGACCATTATAGGCTGATGAGTTGAGGTCGTGGTTAAACTGTACATACCAATCTCCACCTCGTCGTTCTCCTCCTCCATCTCCCGCCTGATCTTCTCCCCCCAGGGCCCCAGGTCCACCTGCCCCCCCACGATCTCCTTGCACGCCTCCAGCAGCTGAGTGGCGCCCTCCACGCACATGCGCTGTCTGCCTTTACGGCGGCGGACTTGCAGGCCTGAGAGTATAATAATTACTATTTATTAAGCTACTAGCAGCGCCTCGCGGTTTCACCCGCGTAGTTCCCGTTCCCGTAGGAATTTCGGGATAAAAAGAAGCCTATGTCCTATTCCAGACTATAATCTATCTCTGAGCCAAATTTCATCCAGATCCCTTTTGCCGTTCTGGCGTGATAAAGGAACAAACATCCATCCATCTATCTATCCATCCATCCATCTAAACTTTCACGTTTATAATATTAGTGAGATTTATGTATAAAATTTGACTTGTCTAAGTGCTTATTTTGTAAGCTTAAAGAAATAAAGATATTGACTTTTGTTTGACGACGTTTAAGCGAACTACGAATCATCTGTCGTTTTTCTATGCAAATTTTCAACCCGATTTGTTGAGAAGTTTTGCCGTGAAGAAGTGAAAATCATCCATCTATGCATCCAGTTTCGAATTTATATAATTAGTGTGATACATAAGGATGAAAATATTTAGTAACAATTCCGCGAAAAAACCTTCTCCGTTCAATTCAATTTATTTATTTGTAAGTAAGTTTACAGAGTTGTAGGTACACAAGTAAACACACATTTTTACAATGTCAGTTACTTAAAGCTATGAAACAACGAGATATCTTTATGAACTTATAGGTATAACAAAGACAATAATTTTACATTTGAATAATAATATAGGTAACCGGTACCCATAATAATTTTACAGCTGAAAATAAATAAATTTATACGCCTTTTTGCATTTCATGCGCCGAGCTCCCAGGCTCTTTTGTCATCCAGATAATCCCTAACACTATAGTAAGCTTCTGTAGAGAGTATATTTTTTACAATTTTTTTGAATTTATTTTCTGATTGATTTGTTATATGGTTTGGTAATTTATTATATATTTTAATGCTTAACCCTATGAATGACTTGTTAATTCTAGCTAGTCTTGTTGATATACATGCGAGCTTATTTCTATTTCTGGTATTATATAGATGCCCATCACCTAGTTTTTTTTTCTGACGTACATGATGTTCATATAGATTAGCAAAGAAGGCATTGTCATGATATCAAGGGTTTTAAAGAGTTCTTTTAAGGAAACGTTACCTGCTTTATCCTGGGTAGCGCCTCGCAGGTTGTACCCCGGACAGCAGGTGAAGTATATGACTCTCAGTCCGGGGTATGTGTCCGTGAAGTGATGCTTCCAGGCTGCTACCACCGGGGCAGGGACGAGGTCGATCTGGGGTTCAAACGGGATACATTACGACTTCTGTGGCATAGTAGTGTACGGCAGCGGAGCTCCCTATTCGTAAATTTAAACAGTACATAAAACTAAATCTTATCAAGAAAGCCTTTTACTCCATAGATGATTATATCAATGATGTTAATGCTTGGCCAGATGTCGCCCAGTTCCGCACCGACAATGGTATTATAGGAGAACAATCTTAAGCTTAGTTTTATATAAATATTGACCTGTATCTAAATCACATTATATTTAGACTTAGATAGGCGAATAACATTGTATTACATTTTAAGGATCATACAAACTTACTAGTGCGTTATTTTTCGCTTCTTCCACTAGTGGACAAATAATTTAAGCGAACAAAATCAATAACATTTTGTTTCTTGTTTGATAATTACTATTTATAAACTTGTTATTTATGTATAAAATTTGACTTGTCTAAGTGCTTTTTGTAAGCCTAAAGAAATAAAGTTATTGAATTTTGACTTTTGAGCCTGAGATGCAGTAGGTTACAAGCTTCTTGATATTAGCTCTACTCCCGAAGTAGAGCTGTATTCCTCCCTACACCAGGAACTTGATTTAGGTATTATGTGAATGGAATATTACTAGAGATTTGATTATGATTTTGACATGAATATTTTTACTCAAGATTATTATTCATCAAGTATAGGTATGTATTTTTAGGGTTCCGTACCCAAAGGGTATAACGGGCCTCTATTACTAAGACTCCGCTGTCCGTCTGTCACCAGGCTGTATCTCATGAACCGTGATAGTCAGACAGTTGAAATTTTCACAGATGATGTATTATACATTTCTTAATGAAGCCTTTATTTAAAATTTCATACATATTTAATTTCCTACAGTTGGTTGCAGTGCACTGCAGTGGGTAGATACAAGATAATTGTTATATAGCCAATACATCAAAATTAAACTTAAACCATATATTAAGTGCCATAAATAAAGACGTGGAAACGTTTATAGCAAAGCCGGAGAAGTAGTTTGCCACCCCAGATGTGCATGTATAAAGTCGTAGCTAGAATCTCACCTTGTTCAAGACTAGAATCATGTCCTTCTTCAGATCCTGGACGACGTACTTGTACAGCGATGGAGGGAACATCATGCCCTGGAACAAACGATACATTGAAATTGAAATACAAGAAATAAAAATTATGAGTAAGGTCGTTTATGTATATACAAAGAAAATTACAATCAAATAATAGAATTAAATTAAAACTAGTATTTACAATTGCAACAATTGAGCTAACTGCAGACTGTTGCAAACAATCTACAAGTAGCTCAACTGATCAATATCAATACCAGTCGGAAGCGTGTGTTATACCTATATATGTTATACTTTTTAGCTCATTAATAAGTTTCCGTGGAAAAGTTACATCTTAAAACGTTTCTGTAGCAGGGAGGAATATTTAAAGTTTTTTAAATTAAAAAAATCCTATAAATTTGATTTCAATCTTTTAATCACACCCTAGAGATGTTTTCATTGCAATAAAAAATATTGATTTAACTAATGTTTCGAAATTTTCAAGTGATTCAATCATCTCAACCCTGTTCTACGGCGACATCTAACCAACGCTACCAGAATTATAAAGTCAACGTCAATAGAAGCTCCGTAAAAACCAAACGAACTTCAGTAAGTGCTGCAAAGTACATCCGCTAGAGGGCGCTAAGAAGAGTGAAAAGAAGAGTAAGAAAACGTGAGAATAATTTTATAGATCAGAATCAGAGAAATAGTTTTTTTCATTCTATTCGTTACGTAAATATCCTCAGAGCGGTCGGGACCTTTATGTATGACCTTGGAATGCACGACATGTCTACATCGGGGTCGATCTTCCGCAGTGCGGATAGCGTCGCTCATGCTGGCTTCCAGCGTTGAACGGATATGGTCACTCCAGCGCATAGGGCTCCGTCCTTGCTATCTTTTTCCGTCCTCCTTGACGGTTACCACGAGCCTTTCCGGGATGTTCCCGTCTTTTCTGGCAAGGTATTTTTTATAGTCAGTAGACCTTCGTTTACCACAATCTCACCTGATGGAAAGTGAAGATGTGGCAAACGATGTATCACGATAGGTCAAGAAGATACCTTTCGATACGATATTACGATTCACTCATGTTTTGAAGAGACCCAGGTTGTAATTGACCGGAAAAACAGCAGCAAGAGCGTGTTCAAAAATTCAAAATTCAATAACTTTATTTCTTTAGGCTTACAAAATAAGCACTTAGACAAGTCAAATTTTTACATAAACAGCTTTATAAATAGTAATTATTATCAAATAAGAAACAAAATGTCAATGATTTTGTGCGCTATTGTTTGTTCCAGACCCCAGCGGTACATGGTACGAATGATGAAGGTGGAGGAAAACCAATAAGTGCAGGTGTCCAAAGAACTCAAGCGAAGGCATCTGATCTTGATGTAGACCTTCAGAATGGTGCAATTTTTTTGAATACTCACTGCAAATCGCACGTCCACGATCAGCAACAGTATATCGCACATCTCGAGCACGCGCCACAGCTGGCGCCACGTCTCGAGGTTCAGCTCGAAGTAGGACATGTCTTTCCAGTGCTCGGACGCTTGCAGGCTGTCTATGTACTCCTGAAACGAAAGATAAAGATTTTTTTCTTAAACATGCGCGGAAATATTGTCATTACTTTTGAATAAAGAACACGCGAAGCATATTTACGTAGACCTATCATATTTACGTAGACGTATCATATTTACGTAGACTGAAAAACCAAAATCACTTCCCGGCGCGTTCTTTGAATTTGGAACGAAGAGCGCGCCGGCAATTCACTTCCCGGCGCGTTCTTTGAATTTGGAACGAAGAGCGCGCCGGCAATGTTGTATGAAACGGTGTGCTGTTTGAATTTAGAACTCTTTCATCTATCGTACACATTGCGTTCTCGTGGCTGTATAGCCAAAGATGCGTTTACCTTTTGGCACAAACTGAAAAATAAAAATAAAAAATTGGCGGTAAAGCGGATTTCGTTGTTATTTTGTTAATAAAATTAAATTTATTAAGTAAAAGGCCCTTTTTTATTTCCTCGCATTTTTTTAAGAAAAGCACTATACAGGGCGTTCCACGGACATGCCACATGGAGGGAAAGTACCTTGAATATTGTAGATGGAACATTTTACTGAAAGAAGACATTATTTACCTATACCTACAGAAACACATACCTTGAAGTATCTCTGTTCCTGCGCGTCGAGCTGCGCCGGCGTCATGTCGCGGCGCCAGGGGGGGCGCACGGGGAACGACAGCGCGGGGGGGAAGTGCACACTTGGATCTACTTCCATTGAGGTCTCGGGGACAGGGTGGATCTCTTTTCTGTAAGTGATGGGTAGAAATGTAAAAGGTTTCACCAACCAAAATCGGTGAACAAGTCTTAATGGAATCAAACCTAAATAAAATACTCCGTGTATTTGTAAAACCTTAACTTAGTGCTTAATTTCCTTTATACACAGGAAGGATTCTTACACTCGGTAAGAAATTACATTTTAGTAACCGTCAATCTCCTTGTCCTCTGACGGTCAACAAGACGCAAGATGCGCACTAGCCAATTCTAAGGACAAATTTGGTGGACGGCTTAATTAGATAGATAATGACTTTATTTGCAACTTCAGACACACATAAAAAATACAACAATTATACAGTACACTAGTAAAAACAAGCAATAATAAAATATAATTGACTAATAAAAACAAATCATAATTTAATTTAAATCTAGGTAAGGTGTCTATGTGTGCTGCAGTATGTCAAAAAGGCCTTGGCTCAGTGTAATATTTTGCTAAAGAAGCAAAAGCACTGTTTTTCAGCCATGACCTATTGAGAGCAAGCGTCTCTCGCGTTCATTTCTATGTGGAGATCAAAGCTGTGGAGTACTGCTAGACTCTCGCCATAATGTGAGCTTTAATTCATTTATGGTCAGAGTTCTAACTGAACATCTGTCGACCTACTTAAGCGCAGGGTTTTGGCCGAAAGGTGTTAAGTTCCGACGGTTCACTGGCCGCCTGCAAGAGACACCGCCGTGCACCGTCGTCAGCTGACTGTCTTTAATTTAGTTTTTAATATTGCATGTATGTTAGTTTTAAGGTATATATTACATTGGACCGTAGAATAAGTTAAAATAAGATCTGTAACTGTTCTATAGTCAGAAATAAATGATTTTTATTATTAGAACGAGTTATATTATTTGTTATATATATTATTTGTTATATCATATATATTATGTGTTATATTATATATTGTAATATAGTACTTTTAGTGTGGCGTTTCCTACCTTAGTCGTACGATTAGTACGTGATGTGTGATTGAGTGTTATTTTTTCAAACAATGAAAGAGCGAGACAGAGCGAGAAGATACTGTACCTATCTCTTTCACCTGCTACCTTGTCGGTGGCGGCATATGATTATATCCGTTATAGAATGTAAACTTCCTACTCTCGCTCACCGGAAAAGATATTTGGCGGCATAGGTAATTAAGGACAACCCCAATTGTTTGGGAGGTTGTAATTAACAATTACCCTCTTGTTTTGGACGGTAATTATGGCAAACCTCCCTTGTTTGGGGGTGGAGGCATGTCAAGATTCAAGATTTTTATTTGCCATCATGTTGTACAATAAAGGTTTTAGAATTAGGTAGAGCTTCAACATGAGCCGGGGTGGGGCACTGCTATTTGGGTCATAGTTTCCATATTATAAAATAATATTTTGAATGAATGAATGAATGAACACTTTATTGTACAATAAAAATAAACATGAATAAATAATCTCATAATAATAATCTTATAATTAATATTAGTAATATTATAACTTAATTATAATATGGAACATACATTTTTAACTATATTTTACACTTCCTTTCCTAACTTTTTTCTGTTTCAAAAAATTCCTGTAATAATAATTCCTGTCCAGCAGTGGACGGATATATGCGAGGATACTTACAGCGCATCCTCCTTCTTAGCACTCAGCTCCTCGTCAGTTTCTCTGTAGAACTTCAAGGCGTATCTGTTGGACCTTGCTCGTGCAGCCGGTTGGTAGTTCATCGAGACTATGTCGTCGTACTGCGAGGACGATGAAGACGCTGGAAGACCATAATCTATTTATGATCAGGATTTTATTACCGACTTCGAAAAGAGAAGCTTGGGACAGGTTTTCATGGTCACCGTCCATTACAATGAGTAACTGTTACTGAACTGTTCGAAAATGAGCCGAAACTTTTCGAAATCGGCTCATTTTCGAACTGTCGTACATATCATATAGATTACGAAAGGTAGGCAAATCATTTATGGGAAATTGCGTACGCTTCTATAACAAGCTTCCATCTGAAGCAACTGAACTTCCTATTCGTAAATTTAAAGAGTACATAAAACTAAATCTTATCAAGAAAGCTTTTTACTCCATAGATGATTATATCAATGATGTTAATGCTTGGCCAGATGTCGCCCAGTTCCGCACCGACAATGGTATCATGGGAGAACAATCTTAAGCTTAGTTTTATATAAATATTGACCTGTATCTAAATCACATTATATTTAGACTTAGATAGGCAAATAATATTGTATTACATTTTAAGGATCATACAAACTTACTAGTGGTTTATTTTTCGCTTCTTCCACAAGTGGACAAATAATTGAAGCGAACAAAATCAATAACATTTTGTTTCTTGTTTGTTAATTACTATTTATATAAAACTGTTTATGTATAAAATTTGACTTGTCTAAGTGCTTTTTTGTAAGCCTAAAGAAATAAAGTTATTGACTTTTTTTATCATTTCAAATATAATAGGCTACATATTTTTTATTTTACATAGAAAGTACCCAGAACCAATGAGAATAAAGCCACTCCAGAGCACCTGGAACAAATATCTGCAGAGGATACAAACATTTGCTATAGAGTCGTGAATCAGACCCGCGCGCGAAGAGAAGGGAATAAAACCACGGTATACCCCACGTTTTAGGCGGACCTTCGACTGCTATGCCACTGAAGTCGTTGCCTACGCATTTAATGACGTAGGTAGATTAGATAGATATTTCTTATGCGTTCAACATTAGATGTGAATACGCTACAAAAACGCTAAAGACTAAATTACCACCGCTTAGTTAGAGGTTGGTATTCTGTTTTAAGCTTATTCTAAGGGGTTATCATGTCATGTTAGGGTTCTGAAGCCATCTCGCGGCGGGAACGCTTCGATAGCGCCTTCTAATTTGTCTAGTGGCGACATCTAGTTACATTTTAAGGAACTAACCAAAGTCGCCGAGCGCTGTGCCGCGGTGGGCGAAGGCCCGCCTGCGACGCAGGAGGTGGCGGGTTCGATTCCCGCCTCGGGATCAAAGTTTGTTAAAAACTGCAGGTATATATTATAGTGTTTTCTATGTATAAAAAATATAAATAAAATAAATAATGCTGGACAATTCACACAGCATTATCTAGCCCCAAGCTAAGCGGAGCTTGTGTTTGGGATAGCGGTATTTTTAAATGTAGGACGGTTCGTCATCCCACCTAGCCGGATGGCGTCCTACACTATGTTTGCCGAGTCGCGGTCAATACTCAATTATTTATTGCATTCTATAGGTACAGGTCCTTAAAATCTAGGTATTTATGTGTAACTATAAATCCTGCTAGGCACACAACATGTATGGAGAGAGGAGGACTTCATTGTTGCTAGGTCAGGTAGATTTTACTAATTTACATATTTCTTTTTTGTTTGATATTATATTGTATAATAATAATATAGTATTTTAATATTAAGAAATGAAATAAGTTCCCAAAAATGTTCAATTTTGGCGAGACTCGAACCCGCGCCCCACCCTCAGTATGGGTGTGCTCTAAGCCACGAATCCCTAGTCGGTTCAACCGAAAATCTTTGGGACCTCTTACGGACTATAGCGCCGGCGCCTCCACCTTCGCCGTAGCGGGTTTGTGCCCCCCGAAATCGAAAATTTTTGGGCTTATTTCATTCTAAAGGTATTCAGTACACAATGGCGTATGCTGGCCCACTTTAGGCCATCGCCATTGTCTACAGGGGGTATAATGGTATATAGTGGCGGTCCATTGTTAATCGCTCGACACCCAGTGATCGTGGCCTACAGTTGTGCAATGCGAAGTATGGCCCATCACAGGTCATTGTGTACTGGGGCCTTTAGAGATACCCAAAGTGTGGGTAAGCACTATAACAAAAAACTTAGTATTTTAATATTGTCAACTGTGTAGCACGCTTTTGTGATTAATGGTCTCCACTCAAGAACACGAACGAGAACGAGGGTTATCGACATAGCTCAGAGGATTAGCAAGCTGAAGTGGCAGTGGGCTGGCCATATCTCGAGAAGAACCGACAACCGCTGGGGTAAACGTGGTCTTGAGTGGAGACCGCGACTCGGCAAACGTAGTGTAGGACGCCCTCCGACCAAGTGGGATGATGATGTGTGAAAGACTGCTGGCAGATGCTGGATGCGTCAAGCTGAAGACAGGGCGCTATGGCGCTCATTAGGGGAGGCCTATGTCCAACAGTGGACTACTACCAGGTTGATGATGATGATGACTCAAGAACATGTTTGTGTTTACCCAGGGGTTGTCAGTGTCAGTTCTTCATGGGATATGGCAAGCGTGAGTAGTACTAGTATATTTGTCTAAACTCACTCGGCACTAGAAACACTTTATTTTGCTTCTTGTTCTGCAATTGTTGTTTTTTAGCTTTCCCGCTGAACGGGTTCTTACGTCGCGCTTGCGGCATGCTTCTGAAAAAAAAAAAATGATCATTTGGAATAATTTATTCATTTGTTAGATGTTGTTGTGTGACAAGGATCTTATGACAATTTCTAGTATCAAACATGTACCCCGTTGGAGTGCTACAAAATAACTTAAAACTAGATATATCTAATTCAAAGAGTTAACTTCCAGGTAAGAATTTGCACCTCTACTAACTACGACTAAGGGATATCCATCATCGGGGGCACAACTGCAGAAAAGATAAAAATAAATAAATAAAAAATCATTTCATAGAAACTCTTAACCTAAACAGAATTATACATAAAAAAAACAAAATAATTAAAAATAAATAGGCAAAGGGAGTAAATTCAGCTTTGTGCTGCATGCAGGGAGCATGCGGCGCTGATTTTAAATCTACTCCCGTCGGGTAGGTGGTCACTGAAGGATTGGGATAGCGGGTTGTTGGTAAAAAGTAAAAACATTGTAATATAATGGTGAACGGCTCATACATGTTTATCTGTTTGAGAATGAGTATGTGTCTATGTGCTAGTTCTCCCGAGGCACCAGTCTCACGAGAGTCTGGACAACCGGAGAGCCACCATCAAACTGTGATTCCCAATTTGCACACTCTGAATCTCTTTCCGACCTTGAGGGGCACGGAATGGGGCCTCGAGGCTGTGCCTCTTTACCCCGGCATCAACTCGAGGGGTGACGACCCCTCGGTCCTTGGGTTTGAACAAATGCTCTTTTTGATTTCTTTCATTTTTTAGGGTTCCGTACCCAAAGGTTAAAAAACGGGACCCTATTACTAAGACTTCGCTGTCCGTCTGTCACCAGGCTGTATCTCATGAACCGTGATAGTTAGACAGTTGAAATTTTCACAGATGATATATTTCTGTTGCCGCTATAACAACAAATACTAAAAACAGAATAAAAATAATATTTAAGGGGGCTCCCATACAACAAACGTGACTTTTGTGCCGTTTTTATAGATATATGTTTAGGTCTGTTAGGTTTTTATAGGTACGGAACCCTTCGTGCGCGAGTTCAACTCGCACTTGGCCGTTTTTTTTACTGCTTATCTTGGGTTGTTCTTTTTTTGTATTTTTTTTTGTTTGTTATTTTTTCCCAATTTGCAACCTCAGCGGAGGGATTATTATTATGGCAGGGGCGGCGCCCTTTATGGCGCTTATCAGGAGTGGTGTATGTCCAGCTGTGGACTGGTAAAGGCTGTTCATTATGATGTGTGATGGATTATTCATAATAACACCCTTTTTGTTACATTCTTTGGGTAATGTTATTAATTATATTGATGAATTAAAAAACAATAATAACGTCAAACTATCACAGAGAGGGTTCCGTATAATTGTACAATTAAAAGACTTTGTTTCTTGCCAAATATCATGATTTTAGTTGAAAGGGAAGTACCCTATAGGTTTTTGGTCCATAATAAAATAAATATTTAAGGGGCTCCCATACACCAAACGTGATTTTTTTGCCGTTTTTATAGATAATGGCCATGGCACGGAACCCTTCGTGAGCGAGTCTGACTCGCACTTGGCCGGTTTTTTCTTCACTTGTGCTACAAGACCGTACTTCTTGCCAATTGTCATGATTCTGGGTCAACAGAAGTAACCTATAGGATTTGTGTGCATGTGATTCCCTTGGAAAATAAAAAAAAAATGGGCTAATTGGCATTTTGGTAGGTAATGAATTGTAACGTTTGAGGACAGAAACAAGAACCAACTACACATACCATCATATATGTAAATTACGAAAGGTAGGGAAATCATTTATGGGCAATTGCGTACGCTTCTATAACAAGCTTCTATCTGAAGCAACTGAGCTCCCTATTCGTAAATTTAAACAGTAGGTACGTAAAACGAAATCTTATCAAAAAAGCCTTTTACTTCATAGATGATTATATCAATGATGTTAATGCTTGGCCAGATGAAGAGTTCGATTTTATTCCCTCCAAGAGTTTTTTGAATTAGAGTCCTAGTTTTTATTCTTAACTTAGATTTTTTGGAAATGCCCTATAAAAAGATCTTTTATTATTGTACATACTTTAAAAAAATAAAAATAAAATTGTTATAAATTTACAAATATAAAACATATGTTATCTTCGTATGTAGGTACCTAATGATTTGTTTTTTAATTTCATATTCGAATTTTCTATTGCTAGTGTAAGCTTAGGTATAAGAATAGATAGAACCACCTAGCATACCTAATATTGCAGTGCCCTAGCAGGGTGCATGCTTGATACCATAAGTTATTGTAAGATCTTTGTACAGCATGTTCCGCAATAAAATATCTTGAATCTTGATGTCACCCAGTTCCGCAGGAAAATAATGTTAAGCTTAGTTAGTTTTATACAAATATTGACTTACTGTGTAAGGTTTTAGGCTGTGTTAACAGCAACATATTTATCTATGGAGCTACCCACAGAACAGAAAAGTAAGTTTCTGTTCTGTGGAGCTACCTATAACCAGCGCCACCGTTTAGTACTTCAACTCAACCCGTGGAAGCTGTAAGACCACCTACCGAAGGGCTGCAGCTTATTTCTGTGTATCTGTGCATCTCATAATATTGCACCCTGTGACCGCACGCACACAATATGAGATAAGCACTTTACATTTTTTCTTAGAAGTGATTGGAACGAAAAAGGTAGGTACTTTACTCTGTGCGCTGAATAATCCCTAGCCTTTTTAGAAAGCAGAAAGTTTATTTTAATTAATTTCAGGTTACCCGGCGAGACCACTCTTGCGTTGCGATCTACACGAACGACACGATGCGCTCCGATTTTTCTTCAACTTACACAGTAGTACATTGAGTCTTGAATGAAACCTTTACCCGAAAGAAAGATTATGGATGACGCACTTACCTACCTTTTCACAAATAGAAAATTCTTGAAAAACACCGCACACGGAATCTAACCACACGCATAAATAAACAAAACACAAGAAACATCTACGCAAAAAACAGATGTTTTTGACATTCGAAGAATCTTAGGTTATAGCTATTTTCACGTACAGAATCATTTCGATGATTTTAAAGAAAGCGCCATTCGAGATAGAGTAAGAAATTATTCTACTCGGCACTAGATGGCGTTAATACAAAATTATGGCCCAAGACGAATCAGCCCATTCGGCACCTCATCGCGGCGCGCCGCGCCGCCGCGCCCTACTAGTCATAAAGTGTGACCGAAGTGCCATGCCATAGAGTAACTTATATACACGGCGAAGTGCGATCGCCCCTCGCTCCGGGTCGCATCGCGCGCCCGCCGAGCCCGGGCAGTGAATGCGTTAATATATGAAATACTGCGCCATAATCGGTTTTGAGGTTTTTGAAATGCAGAATTTAAATTTAATAACCCTTCCCTGTTGGTAATCGGGTAAAGAAGGCAGTAATGACAATATCATTTATTTATTATTCACATTTATTCTATACTCATTTCACATAGACATAATACATATTTTGATGGAGTGTAAATTTTAAGACGTTGCACGCCCACTAGGGCAGAATACATTGAGACATTTAATTTTTTTAATAACAACTTTTAATAACATGTATTTCTTGCAATACATATTTGATTGATTGATAGTAAATAAATTAATATTAACTACCTACATTAAGTATTTACAAACAACGGTATTATGCTGCTGACTACTTAAAATTGAAGTTTTGACTCAATGTACAATAGTATTGATACAATTATACTTACTACAACATCACGTGACAAAAAATAAATATTAAAAAACTATTACTTTTTTCTCAGGAAAAAAGTTGCGGGCCAGCTTTTAACATAATTATGTACTCATAAATTCTTTATTGTCACGGGCTTTTAAAATACTGTTTATCCCTTAAATGCGTTTTCATATGCTTCTTCAGGTTACTCTTACGACAGAAGGTCTTAAAACACCTGTCACACGCGTATGGCTTCTCTCCGTTCACATGTATGGCCCTGTGATCGCGCAGGGCACTTGCATATGCGAATCTAAGATCACAGCTGTCACAAGCATACGGTTTCTCACCCGTGTGCACCCTTGTATGCTTTTGCAGACCATACTTATCTGTGAATGTACGACCACAGATTTCACAGACGAATGGCCTTTCTCCGCTATGCAGTCTCTGATGGAAGAACAGAGCACTGCTTTGTGTGTATGTCTTCCCACATTCGTTGCATATGAAAGGTTTTTCTTTTGTGTGAACGCGAGAGTGTTCTTTCAAATGGTAGCGCCTGGCAAAAGCCTTGCCGCAACCAGGGTGCTCGCACAAATGAGGTTTTATTCCATCGTGCAGTTTTATATGACTCTGAAGAGTTCCTTTTTCGCTGAAACTCTTTGCGCATCTGTCACAGGTGTATTTGTACTCGTGGGTTTTTAAATGTGCGTGCAAACTGCTGAGAGCAGCAAAGGTTAGGACACAGTAGGTGCAAGCGTGGGGTTTTAAGTTTGTATGGGTTAGCATATGGGTTTCCAGTTGGACGGGAAAAGTATAAGTTTTAGCACAATGCTCACAATCGAAAGACTCCTTTTCGTCGTGTGTTTTCATATGTTTTTGTAGATTCCTCTTTCGGTGAAACGCTTTGGAGCACGAAGCACACTTATGGGGTTTGTCTCCGCTGTGAATTTTAAGATGCGATCTTAAAGACTCCGACTTCATAAAGGTTTTACCACACTCTGAGCATGAGAATGGTCTTTCTCCTGTATGTATTCTACTATGTTCTTTTAAATGGAAGCGTCTCGCAAATTCTTTTCCGCATCCCGGCTCTTCGCATATATGCCTTCTAACAGATGTATGTGTCACCATATGCTTCTCTAAATGTATAGCAAGCGAAAATGCCTTGTTACAATGTTCACACTCAAAACTGTTGCTGTCAGTGTGTGATTTTATATGGTTCAGCAGATTAACTTTAGAATTAAACGACTTATTACAAGAAATACACTTGTGTGGTTTGTCATTCGAATGCATTTTCTGGTGTACTTTTAGGGACTCCATTTTTGTGTAGGATTTCCCGCATTCTTCACAAGCGAATGGTCTCTCACCGGTATGTACCCTTAAGTGAACTATTAATTGATTTCTCTGAGGAAAGACTTTATCGCAGCCAGGGAAGTCACAAGCATGCTGTGCTGAATGAGTTCTCATATGTTTCCTCCAAGAATCCCTATTTAAGTAGCTTCTAGAACAAATGTCGCATGTGTATTTTTCTTCTGTATGAGTAGCTTTATGTTTTAGTAAGTTATGCAGATTGTTCAAGGCTCTGTTACAGATGTCACAGGTAAATTCAGTAGTAGTAGGCTCAGGTTTTTTCTTAGTGTGTACAGACATGTGTAGCTGAAGGTTGTACAGATTGCTGACAGTTTTGTTGCAGACTTCACATGTATATCCAGAGGATATATTTTTAGTTTGTTTTTGCTTCGGGCTGATTTCTTTCTGATCGCTATGGTTTAACATGTGTTTAACTAATCTTTTCTTGAATTTAAACTTTTTAGGGCACTTAGCACAGCAATACTTATCTTGTGTATGAATTTTCATGTGTTTATTGAAGTAATATTTGCTTATGAACGGTATATCGCATTTATTGCAATAGTTATCTTGAAAATTGCTTAAGTTTTCGTTGCTTGTTGAAGCGTTTTCTACTTTAAAGTTCTTGGGTATCTTTAAAGGTTCATCTGACTCAATATCCTCAGCAAAAGTCATTTCAAATATATCATCTGGTATTTCTTCCTGTTTTAAAGATATTGGTTCGTCTTTAACAGCGAACTCATTGTCAGTTTCATTGATTGATATAGTGAACATAGACTTAGTGTCGCTGATTGATAAGTTTGAAGTTATTTCTATGTTCATCATAATGAGAGTTTCTTCTGTTGCCTGAAACCGTTAAAATAAATTGATGGATAATTTTAGCATCATTTAGCAGCTAGCTAGCATCTTGGAGAGGCTACCAACTGGTATTGATATGGATCAGTTAAGTTACTTGTAGATTGATTGCAGTGGTCTGCAGTTGGCTCAATTGTTTTAATAGGCTATTTGACTACATGAAAAATAAGTTCCATTGTTTTCGTCCTAGTCAGTGACAACGTAACAAAGCGTAATCAGGTGATTTTTACAAAAAATATGCCTATTTTAGATTAAAAAAAAACAGGATTAAAATTACACATTTTTATATATATGATCACGTGACCGAAAACGCTCTGCGTTTGGTTGGATCGCAAGTGACGTCACACTATTACAAATTACAGTATCAATGAGTTCTTGTTAGGTGTGGTATGGCGGGGTGACGTCATTGCTCAGAGCACGGTAGCCATGACAGAGATTATCGTTTTAGCGCGCCATTATTTTATTCAAACTTTAAAATTAGTTTTTATAACTTAATATGACTGGCCTTGAAGAAATATTAATTACACTTTGCATTAATTTTATCAGACAATACGTTAGCATTATTTCCCAGTAGTAGTCAAGTAGCCTATTGTATATGGTAGTTCTAATTTGTTTCTATTATTTGATTGTAATTTTCATTGTTAATAAAGTTAAGCAAAGCCTGTTTTATAAGAACTTTATGACTGTTCATAACAACTATCTTAAGGGCAGGATATTCGATCCATTTTGTGAAAAGGACAGGCATAGAATTTTGTGTTCACAAGAGTGAGACAGTAGAAGAAGAAGAAGTACAACAACAAAAACAACAAAAAACTATCCTTTCTTCGTAATTTTTATCATCAGGTGAAGTGATTAATATCGTGTTTTGAACCGTAGAATAATCAATAATGTTAATCCAACTACAACATAAATTTTATCAAAATTTTAATCAAAACAAAGGATATTTGATCGTTTAAAATTGAATCGAAAATTGGCTAAATTCGAATATCCTGGCCTTAACAATGAACCTGGAACATTCTTAGCGATAGCAGTGACGGTCGCGTAGGAATCAACTCGCTTAACTCAGCCCATTGATTTTGTATGAGTCTACTAAGAACCTACCACAGGGTAGCAGCATCCTTCTGTATGTGATTGACAGATGGCACTCTATCTAGTTTTAAAATATGAATAAAACGTTGGCATGTCGAGCAGAATTTCTATTCTGTAAACGAACTATAACTAAGTTGAAGACCTCTGTGGCGCGGTGGGCGAAGGCCTGCCTGCGACGCAGGAGGTAGCGGGTTTGATTCCCGCCCCGGGACAAATGTGAGTACGATCTGCAGACATTTGTTCAGGGTGTTCTGGTCGTTTTCTATGTATACTAAAAAATATCTATATAAGTAGTAAGTATTGTATTATGTATATCAGTTATCCAGTACCCATAACACAAGAATAAAACTTTTTCCTTCGTATTATGACGTAAATAAGATGGTTTTTATGAGATCAATAATACGTCACCATCAACAAATTACAAACACTGACCATACGAATGTGATACGTCAGGTCATCGAAATCACCTGTTTAGACTTACTCCACGCGTCCATGCAGTCTCCCCCGCCGCGCGCTAGGAAACTACCAAAAACGAAGAAGTCATATTCCCGCGTAACACGAAGCTTTGAGCAATTAACGGATTCGGTGACGAATGTCATTCGTACGTCAGTAATTAAGGGTTAAGAGAATACATAACATTATATAGATATTTTTTATTATACATAGAAAATACCCAGAAGACCCGGAGCAAATATTTACACATAGAAACATTTGTCCCAAGGCGGAAATCGAACCGCTGCCTTCTGCGTCGCAGGCAGAACTTCGCCTGCTACGTCACAGAGGTCGTCAATCTCTGCAACCACCAATCTGCCTGCCAAGCTGATGACCCCTCACCTCAACATAGTCCACTGCTGGACGCAGGCCTGTCCCTAATAAACACCTTATATCTCATGGGGGTTAATGCCCATAATCCCCCTCACTTGGCGGGTTGACGATGGCAGTTCAATGGTAGATCTATTCTGGAAGAGGCGCTGCTGTACCCACAGGAAGAGTTGAGTGGTGCAAATTTTAAGCCAAGCTGGTGATTGGTATCTAAAATCCCTCTTGAGGAGGGGTGTTCTGCAGAGGACAGGTACACACCTCTTCGATGTGATATGTGTGCTCAGGAAGTGTAACAATTTGCTACTTAAAGTAAGTTTTTAACAGGCAATATAGAGTGTGGAAGCTTTAGTAAGTTAAAATATGTAATACATACAACAAATCCTCTTTGGTGTAAATCCTTGAGTACACCACTGGACTTATGAGCCATGTCTCCAAATTTGCGGCACTTTAGCAGCTGCCAGTGACATACATAGCATATTCTCTCTGGATACGGGACACCGAGGCCGGTGAGAGGCTGAAATTATAACAAAAATGATTGTTTACTTTTTATTCCTTCAGAGAAATTGAATTTGACTGTTGCCCTGTACAGAAGTCTTAAATTAAATAGGTACCTGATTCTACTTTGTAAATCAGCCTCCTTGATACAGATTCTGAACCTTGTGCCACCAGTAATCTGCATAGGTTTTGTTTTGTTAAAAATGGTTTTGTCTTAAATGAATTTTCAATGTTTTTAAAAGCAAGTCAGCGCTACTTTTTATGACCAATTACATTACCAAACCTATATTATACATTAAGAATGTCCTATAAATTATATAAAAAAATCAAAATTAATTACCTGAGGTTTCAAGCTCATAAGTAAAACAAAACCACTAAAATTTTACTAACCAACAAGGTTTCTCCTAGAATAAAATTTTAGTGGTTTCGTTATCAAGGAACTTACTTACCTCATAGCACGATAACACTAATTACCTTTTGTAATTATAATTATTTTAAATAGGTGGTATTAATTTCTTAGGTGAAACACATTTCTTACCTTTAGATTTGTAAGTTTTTCAAACATATTTTGGAGATCAATATCTTCAATGCATTTCATTTTACGGTTTCCTATCAGACAGACACAGCACACTGAAGATGTCATATTTCTCTGTAAAATAATTAAAGGAAAGAGCAAGAAACTGCTGCACTTAATTTGTTGTAAATCGTAAACAAAACAAAGAAATTAGAAATAGAAAATCAACGACAAATCCCCATCCCGACCCAAATTAGTGTGAGCTATTTTCCCGGCCTGAGCGTGCCCGTGCGGTAATGCGGTTCCGAACACGTTGTTATGTAGCAAATGCAAGTAATCAGTGATTAATAACATTATTCATGTATTGAGGTGATTTTACTAATCACAAAGTTACTAATCACTTCTGTTTACTGATTTTACTTAACACTTGTCACTCGCACTAGTCGCACATAGATAGACGCGTCATCTAGCGTTGTAAAACTTCAACTCATAAAACTTCTTCCGCTATTCAACACTAGGTGGCTCTTGCAGTAATGAAGGGAAACACACACATTAATCATAGAGTCGAGAGTCGAACGTAACATATTTTAGGTACCTTATTTTCCCTTACCTTAGTCATCCCGTGACCACGGCAGTGTGTAAACCTGCCGAAACGTCGGGAAAATAAGATAAACAAACGCGATAAATACCCGTTATATAGTATTTATAAATACGTGTTCAGATCGCGTAAGTTTAAAAATATTTGTAACATATTTTAGTGGATTTACATCCACCACCTACTATATTATTACAAATAATAAAAAAGCTGTTTCTTTTACACGCATAAACCTACCATAATATTAAATTCGGGTTGGAGGCAGACTAGGGACCAGACAGGACCTGTAGGTACTTTATAGGAAAGAACCGCGGCATCCAGGTACCTACTTATTTAGATAAAAATTAATTAGATCTATGGGCATCTAGTAACAGTAGGTACCTATATCCTAAAACTCGTCAGCTAGCTTACAAGGTACAGCTGGTTTTTCATCCGCTTGTTATTAAATTAACAGTAAGGTAGGTACATACACTACACACAAAATACATAGGCAATAAAGTTTCGGTTTTATTTAAGAGGACTAGGTTTCTACGAAAATTTTATGATACCTATACCAAAAATTTCGATCTCGTTTCTTAGTTGGTGAGAGCGCACCTGTACTGAAGGTGAGGCGCGGGTTCGAATCCTGCCGAAATCGAAATTTTTTGGTACATTATTAAACTTTCGTAGAAGAATACCCCAGTGCGAGTTACGCACTAAAGGAAAAACCTAGAAATAGGTTTATTTATTTATTTTAATGAATAATTTAAAGCTACAATTTTTATAAATAAGATCGTTGCAACGCCTTTACATTTGTTAAGTATATCCTACATCGTTGTAACAGCTAGTAATAAAAAAAACAGTGAAACTCTCAACTCAGAGAAATTTATTAAACAGCAATCGTAATTAGCTATACACGATGTAGCAAAAAGAATTAAATGTAGGTAACTAATAAATTTTATTCACCTTCCCGATATTACAAAGAAAAAAAACTGAATCATTTTTTTTCGTATCGGAGAAAGTTAATTTAATTTAAAATTCCGTAATACAGAGATAAAAATCTTTGTAATATGGATGTGACATGTACCTACTGTACACTCGGCCTCCCGCAAAAAAATCCAAGCCTAGTGCAAGGACCATAGATAAACTAATTAACTATGTTCTCACATAAAATCTTATATGTATATCTGCATATTTATTTTTGTGTTTTTTATTGAGAATTTAAATCATTGAAATGTAGATATTTTAACTGTCAATCGCCAAATTTCTAAACGTGACGTCACCGTATCTTCATTATGCTTTTAGCGGGATATCTTTTTTGAAAGAAAGAAAATTATTTAATAGACAACACGCAAACAACAAACGGGATTGTTTTAATAATATTATTTGTTTCAAACTTCGATCAAAAATAAGTAGTTCGCCGGCAAAGTCGGAAATTTTTGATCGATGGTTTCAAAGTATATTTTGATTGAAAATTGAAGGAACAGTGACGTCACAAAAAGGGCACAATTTTTATAACCCGAAACCGAGTGCAGTTCTATTTTTCCATAGTTATTTAAAAAATTGTAGCTGTTATAATTTTTTTTCGGTAGTGTAGATTAATAACAAATAATCCATTAAAAAATCTATGCTTAAACTACTGCTATATGATATAAACTTATTGGCTATACATTAAATACGTCATAATTATCTTAAGTATGTGTTATGGCAAATAAATTACACTGCATTATTTTTTTTTGTATCAAAATGTCGCCGTATCTCATATCGGCAAGGTAGTCGGCCCGCATTTCTGCCGACATTGGAGCCCTAGCTTAAGCCCTACACAGCTGAAAGACAGCGCAGACGTCTGTCTGCTCTAAGATCTAAAAGCCACGTTTGAAAAACTTTTAGGGCCTGTCGTCGGAGATACAGGCCGCTGATTCCATACTACCAGACTACTCCCTACTACTTCCATACTACTTCCTACTTAGCAGATCCATTGGTATCTTAACTTAAACCATTAACTATAGATATTTAAACTAAACTAAATTATCAATAAATATCATCATCATAGCAGTTTATACACGTCCACTGCTGGACATAGGCCTCCCCTATACGACAGCACAGAGAGCGGTCCTGAGCCGCCTTCATGCGTCCGCTGCGTCCATCGTGTTGATGGTCTCCCAGCCAACACTCCGTTTCCGGTTGCATCGAGGCCACCACTCAAGAACCTACCTCAAGAACGCTTTTTCTTGGTTGCTGTATATTTAAGATCTGCAAGTTTTTCTCGGTGTGGTTTGTTTACAAACAATTCACATCTAGATTGGGCATTATGTACGTCATTTTGCAGGCAGAAGCAAAGGGCTCTGAAATTTTTCTCTCAAATGAGTTTTCATATGTTTTGTCAAGCTACACTTACGGACAAATATCTTATAGCACCTCTCACACGAGAACGGTTTCTCCCCGTTATGAGTGGAACTATGTTTTTGCAACGCACTCGGATACGCGAACCTTAAATCACAGCTGTCACAACCATATGGTTTTTCATTTGTATGAACGCGTGTATGCTTTTGCAAGCCATATTTATCTGTGAAGGATCTTCCACAAATTTCGCATATGTATGGTCTTTCACCACTGTGAATTCTTTGGTGGAAGAGTAAGGAGCTGCTTTGTGTAAAGGTCTTACCACACTCATTGCAAATGTACGGTCTTTCTCCGGAATGTACTCTAGAATGTTCTTTTAGTTGAAATTTCCGAACGAAAGATTTCCCACAGTTCGGTTCTGGACAGACGTGGGGTTTGATTCCGTCGTGTAGTTTTATATGGCTTTGCAGGCTGCTTTTGTCGCGGAAGCTCTTCGCACATCGGTCGCAAGTAAACAAGTAGTCCGTATGGGTTACCATATGGGCTTTCAGACAACTTGGTGCAGCGAAGGTTAAATCACAGAGTCTACAAGCATGAGGTTTTAATTCTGTATGGATAAGCATATGAGTTTCTAAGTGCACAGGTAGGTTGAAGGTTTTACTGCAATGCAAGCAGTTGTACGACTCTCTGTCATGTGCTTTCATATGGTTTGTTAAATTGAACTTTCTGTAGAAGGCTTTCTCGCATAGGTTGCACTTGTACGGCCTGTTTCCTTCGTGACCTCTTTGGTGGTATTTCAAAGAGTCCAAGAGCGTGTAGGTTCTATTACATTTGTCGCAAGCAAATGGTCTATCACCGCTGTGAACCCGAGAGTGAATAGTTAGTTGATTTTTCTGCGCGAAGATCTTACCGCAGCCTGGATAGTCGCAAGCATGCTGTAGATTATGAGTTCGCATGTGTTTTTTTAGGGTATTTTTGTTAAGGTAGTTTTTGCCACATGTTTGACAGGTTAAAGAATCTGCTGTATGAGTAGCCTTGTGCTTTTGAAGATTGTATTGGTTGTTGACAATTCTATTGCAAATTTCACAAGTGAACTCTTCTATAACATCACTGGTATCTTTATGAGAGAGTAAATGCTTTTTTAATGCGATTTTGTGCTGAAATTTCTCTGTACATATAGTACAAGGGTACAGTTTTGTCTTTTCTTTGTGGAACTTCAGCATGTGCTTAACTAAGCTTCGTTTCAGTTTAAACTTTTTAGGACAGTCATCGCAAGCGTATACCTTTTCTTCTTCAGTGTGTATTTTTGAGTGTTGTTCGTAATGAAATTTGAGATTGAAAGATAAATTGCATTTATAGCAAAAGAATTGTTCCTTGGGATATTTCTCTCTACTTGGTTCAGTATCTTCTAATTTAAGAGGTTTCTTAAGAGGTTCATCGTCATTTTCGTCAAAGGCATCTTCAAAGACAGATTCTTCGTTTATTTCTTCTTCTTTTAACAAAAGTGGTTCTTGCTTTACGACTTTTTCTAAACTATCAGATTCGACGATGTATATTGTGGCCATTGACTCCGCAGTGCTTATTGACAAGTATTGAAAAGGTTTTACATTCAACAGTTCAAGAGTTTCCTTATTCACCTGAAATAAAAAATAATGTTTTATAAGTATAAATCTGTGTAAATAAATTAAATTTACTTTCATAATTTTGTTGTGTTTTGTAGTACAAACCTACTTTTACTTTTGGGATATTTTTTTTAAGTTTGTTCGGTATTTTCAATCTTTGTAACTACCAGTTGAACTACCAGCCCCCCTAGCACGGGGATTGTTGTCTAGGGTAGAATAGACAATAATAACATTGCATAGACATACATGGCGTACATTATTGAAGTTGATGGAATGCATTTCAAATCATTTACGCATTGGATGATGAAGTGACGTAATTTTTCTCTATTCTATCTACCCTAGACAACAATCCCCGTGCTAGGGGGGCTGTTGGTAAAAAACAGCGTACGAAGACATTCATCTTAATCAGAAACAACATTGGCGGTGATTGTTCGTTGTGTAATATTTAGAGAACAAAGGTGTACAAGCACACGATAGTGGGTGTAAGATTTTTGCTAGCAATGGGAGGTGTGCGTAGGTGTTTTAATTTACTAAAATGTTGGTCACAATAAAACTTAAAGAAAGCATGTGTTCTTCAAAAAGATAATTGGGCAATTTAATTTGTTTTTAACAAAGTGTTTATACATTAAATTTAATAAACAAGGTTGTAAATTGTATGATTATGTATGGCCATTGTGTATTCCAATATCCCAATAAGTACCTACTACTAGTCCTTTTGAATGTACATCACTGAGTTTGGCGTAGGAACTTTGTGCCTTTCTCCTGAACTTGTAACATTTCTGAAGCTGAGTACAGCACACAATGCATATTTCTAGGTAACATGCCGGGATGTTTTCATACTGAAACAAGGAATAGGGGAATTAAGAAACCAATAATATTATTTGTTAAGGATAACAAAATAAGTTTATAGAAAACTAGCGGCCCGCTCCGGCTTCGCACGGGTAGATAGAGGTAGGTATTTTACAAAAAAATAAAAATTATAAATATGAACACAGTATTGGCAGACTTTCCATGCTAAGAACACTCGATCAAGTCTGCTTTTGACAAAATTATTATTATTATTATTCAATATTAGACAAGCAGCTGAGAGCTGATATGTCTATGTCACAGTGCTTTTAGTATTTCACTACGCTTGGTTGTCTCGTATGGTGGTCAGATGGTGCGTTCGTAACCAGTGGTCGAGTCTGTTTTTGAAGCTGTTCACAGAGGGGAAAAATAAACAATAAAAATAATCCGTTTGGGAGCTACGATGCCGCAACAACCCACAGATCAAACTTATAAAAAACCTTTTTGTGTCAGGGCCGAATAAAAAAATATAATAATAAAAATAGTATACTTTAGCACTAGCCATATCTCGAGAAGAACCGACAACTGCTGGAGTAAACGTGTTCTTGAATGGAGACCGCGACTCGGTAAACGTAGTGTAAGACGCCCTCCGACCAGGTGGGATGACGATTTGTGCAAGATTACTGGCAGATGCTTGATGCGGCAAGCTGATGACAGGGCGCTATGGCGCTCATTAAGGGAGGCCTATGTCCAGCAGTGGACTAATATAGGCAGATGATAATGGCTTTAGATATTATTAATACTTTCTTTTGTTTTATTATCTAGGATTCTAATGGTGAAAGAATTTTTCAAATCGGTCCAGTAGTTTTGGAGCCTATTCCCATCAAACAAACAAACAAATCTTTCCTCTTTATAATATTAGTATAGAAGAATGGAAATTTATAGTAAATCTTTAGTAAGTAAATTTTATTCTATATATGTATGACTTGCATGCCCGGCGCAGTGTGAATATTATTGTATTATTACATTACAGTACAACCTAAATCATAAGCGCTTAAAACATGGAGATCTGTATCATGGGTCATGAAAGTTTTAAGATCTATGTCCTTCCAGGAAAAAGAAACTGTGACACGTTATGGTACACTGCAGGCCATAGAGGATGTCAGACAAAAACGGGACGGAAGAATTTCATAGAGGCATCAAACTCTTCCATAAAAAACACCGATTTAAAATAAAATAAAAAATGCATAGGAAATTGTGCAGAGGTTCTAAGCTGCGGTTGGTATGTTTTTTTCTCAGCCTATTCCGTCCCACTGCTTGGCAAAGACCATAAATTTATTATTTATGTAAATCATTTATCACACAAGGTCCAAGAAAACAAGTAGGTATACTAATATACTAGTGTGATCATGGTTGGTATATGTACAATGCTAAAGTTCGGGTATTTGCTGGATAGGTACCTTTTCTTTCACAAAGATAATACAATAACTACGTAAGACCTCTTCACGCCAAAATCACTGAGAGAAGGTTTTGGTTTCTCCAGACACAAGTAAACACATTAGAGGTAAAGGAAAAGTTTAAACTATTGTCAAAATAAAACAAGCGGATGAAAAGCCGGCTGTTAATCATTCAGGTATTCAGTTGCTTTAGGTATTGTTCAGTAAAGTTATTTTGCCATGGGAGATCATGAAAATACAGTAAAAAGTATTTATTGCACCTATGATGCATAATGTATAAAACAAGATAGGTAGGTAGTGCATCTCAGCTAGTATTATCTCTGTGATTTACCCAAAGAAAATTAAAATAGGAAAGGCTAGATATACCTTGAGCTCTGTAAGATTTTCGAGAATTCTGCGCAAAATGGTGTGCTCAAAGGTCCATAATTCTTGATCACTGGACAGGCACACGATGCATACTGGTGGATTAGTTTGTGGACCCATTTTTATATTTTTCATTTCTTTTACACAAAATTTATGATTTGCAGAAGTATGTACTATGTAATGTATTATAATATTTTTTTTCAATTTCCACTAAGCAGCAGGGTTGCCAACCATAGAATTTTTTTCCTCGTATTAAGCAGCTAAAAATCTCGTATTATGGCTTTCGAACCTCGTACTTGCCTCTAAAAGGTGACTAAACCCAAATTAATGCATATCAAACTGTTGAATTTAGGACGTTTTACACAAAGAAATAAACTATTGCAAGTTTCTACTAAATAAAACATCACTTTGTATTAAAATAATCCTTAACATTACTATCGTAAATAACTAATGAACGAGATTTGTTTGTAGGTTCAAAACTTTGCATAGGTACAGCATGCAACTACAGGGGCGTATTTACCCTAGGGCCAAGGGGGCCATGGCCCGGGGCGGCAGTCTATGAGGGGCGGCTTTCTCGGGGCGCCTTTTATTGTAAAGCAATAAAAGGCGCCCGATAAATTCAATAAAATTTCAATTCAATAAAATAAATATTAAAAGAACTCTACAATACTATACCTACCAACAAGAAGGTATCTAAATAACTATTATACATTTATATTCGTTAGGTTAGGTAACTTAGCTTCTTGATAAAAAATAAGGACTTAAAAGAAGCTTTCCCATATGTAGAGATTGCATTACGCATTTTTCTTTGCACCGCAGTGACGAATTGCAATGCAGCCCGTTCGTTTTCTGTATTCAAAAGGTTATAGAATTATTTACGTTCCACTATAAGCGAAGAACGCTTAAACAGCTTAGCTGCACTAGCGGCGTATGAGGGGGGGGGCGGAGGGGCGGTCCGCCCCGGGTACCGCGCTCCAAGGGGTGCCATCTCGGCACCCCTCGGGGCGCACAGATGGTACTTTAAAACCGAATCGTAAGGGGTGATACTGGAAACTCATACGCACAGACATATAAAAAAATTGCGGCTCGCTTCGCTCGCCGTACTTTTTTGTTATGGTTGCAAAATAAATACTTGAATACCCTAAAGTCTGGTGTAGAAAGGTTGCCTGGCCGAGATCACTCAAAGCGATAAGGCATTGTACATGCAACATTATCTGTATTAGTCTTTCCCTGCCCTGTTTAACAATTTTATTTGGAGTGCAAATATGTGGTATTGTATTATGCCCTATTTTGTTGTAAATCCTAAAAAAAAACGAATTCTTAACTCATTCGTTGTCAAAGCTTACTTGTCTTGCTAAGCATGCCTCACCAATTTTAAAACAGATTGTGGCTTACTCAATTCGGTGATACTTATTTTGTATTCGTTGTATAACAATCTTCGCAGCCACCGTAATTTCTCCAAACGTTTTAGGGCTCGCTGTTATTTATTTTTTGAGACTCTTCTTAGTTTGTTTCTGACCGCCCGAAAGAGTGAAAAAAAGGGAAAAAATCGGCGGCTCGCTCCGCTCGCCGTTACACTTTTTTATATTCCATTATAAAAAAAATGTGCTCGTCGCAAATAAATCAAAAAAGTACAACGGCTGTGTCCGCTCACGTGCTCAACTGCTCACTGTGTTACGGCCGTCGCGTCACCTTAGCTTCCTTGTCTTTGCTGTCAAGCCTACCTTACCAAACTTCAAAATTTCGAGGCTTGCTCCGCTCGTTGTTATTTATATGCAAAACTCTTATCGTCTTTACAATTCACATTTTGGTTTTCATACTCTTCTTTACTTGTTTGAGACCACCCAAAAAAGTAACAAAAATTTCGTCTCGCTATGCTCGCTGGTAGTTAAAGTACAAACTTTAACTTGCCAAAAAAAATCTTTCGCCGTGGTTTTACAATACTTGATTTTTGTTAACCTCACCGAATTCCAAAATTACCGACTGCAGTTCGCTCCACTAGCCGATATTGATATTGATATTTGTTTATTTATTTTGTCATAGGTGACCTATGACTATGACAAACTAGTTACTTTTCACTAAACATCCAAAAAATTACTTTTAAAAAAAATTGTCGCGGCTCGCTCCGCTCGCCGTTACTTATAATTCCTGTTGTTGGAAGTTGAGGGTTCGGATAGTCGACCCGATTCGGAGAGTCAACCTACCCCCAAGGTGGTTCAGTATTTTTGTTTCCCGTTTTTTTGGGATGGGGGTGCTTGGTAGTAAATCGCCCCGGGTGCCAGCCCACGCTACGCCGCCACTGCTTAGCTGTTCTGAACATAGAAGCTGAGTTGACAAACGCCTTAAGTTATGAGAGCGTCATTGAAGATTATAGTCAACCAATTTGTACTTAGAAAAAACAATTATGCGCTCCCTTAAGAAATGGAGTATTAAAGTATGTAGTGAATAAATGGTTAATTTTTAGGTTTTTTTTTTCATTTATTATTTCACACGGCAGAGCAGGTTTTTTCTTAGATAGGGGCGGCAAAGCTAACTGGCCCGGGGCGCCAAATCTTTAAATACGCCTCTGGGTAACTATGTACTTCTAGTCTCAGTTTTCATCTCCAAATATTATATCAGGAACATCCTCATTCTTATCGTTTTTCTTTTTATTTTTGCACGAGATTTTTATTTATTTTGTGAAGTTACACCTCTCTGGTTGGCGCTATGACATGTGTGATCAAGGCGACCGACAAATAATGCGAAGAACGAAATGTTTTATTTCTCGGGGATTTCTTGGTTCATGGGATAGCGAGCGAACTATAGACAATCATCGCGCCAATGCGACAAGTGTTATGTTATGTCAAAATCTCGTACATAATTGTACGAGGTTGATAGTGCCCTCGTACCTCGTACGGAAGACCAAAAATCTCGTATTTGTACGAGGAACCTCGTACGGTTGGCAACCCTGCTAAGCAGGGGTGCGTTCACAATCTACACCCGACCGCGCGCGCTCGGAGTCGGAGTGCACCTAGGTCGTTCATGACAGAATAATAAAACTCCTAGCGGAGTATTCGTAATACTACCTATTATTATTCTTAGGTTCATGACCTCAAGGTTTACCTTGAGGTCAAGCGTTTTATCGCTCGGTTGATGCTAACCGTAGACCGAGTATAGAGCAGGGTTTCGTTCAGAGGCTCAGGGTGCGGTTGTTTGGTGTACATTTTAACTCGTCCAAAGGTACGGAACGAGTCAGGCTGATCGAAATGAAACCATCATTCGAAAACTAAAAAAGATACGCGCGAAATTCAAATATTTTAACTGTTTCTAATGTTTTCTGCGTTCTGCAAGGAATCAAACTACCTAGGTATTGATTTATTAGCTATAAATCGACATTTGACAAAACATAGGTTTATAGAAAATGTTTAACTTTTTCGTCGTTTAATTCCTTGCAGAACGCAGAAAATATTAGAAACCGCTAAAATATTTGAATTTCTCGCGTATCTTTCTAAGTAAGAGCTTTAGTTCGAAGTTCTTAAAAAACTAAGCACTTTATCCTGCAATTGGCGGTCTTATCCCTTACAGGGATTTCTACCAGACGACCATATCACTAGGCTTACATCCAAGGCTACATAAGAGTAGCAAGCTGTGTGAAGTAGTTGGGCTGGGCCACCGTCCGTGAGTGACTATGTTGAACGAGCTTTGATACTTCGATAGCAGTAGGCCTTATGATGAACACGTGCAAGGTCAAGGTAATGTCGAACATTTCTGAGATCTCGATTCCGAACATCAGTGTCGGAAGCGAAAGACTCGAGGTGGTCGACTCTTACGTGTATCTTGGTCATGTTTTATCTTTGGGCAGAGAGTATCAAAGAAAGGTCACCAGGAGAGGATCAGAGTGCAACTATGATGGGCAGCTTATGGTAAACTGGAAGATATTTTAAGATCCACTCGCATTCTACAGTGTTTTAATACACGTCTTTATATCCAATGTGTCCTGCCAACTATGACTAACGGTTTTTTTGTTATAGTGCTTTCCCGCTCTTTGGGTAGGTACCTAGGTATCTCTAAGAAATGAAATAAGTTCCCAAACAATTTCGATTTCGGCGGGATTCGAACCCGCGCCCTACCCTCAGTACGAGTGTGCTCTAACCTAACCAACTAAGCCACGAAACCTTAGTCGGTTCAACCGAAAATCTTTGGGACCAAACCTGTTCAAAGACTAAAGCTACATTTAGTTCCGTTGACGAGAGGTGGCCGAGAGACGGTTGTAGAAGCAGGGAACGTCCGCCGGCGCGATGGGTCGACGACGTTCGATAGACCGTGGGCTGGCCCATACTACCGCAGGACCGAGGCGTGGCATAAACATAGGCGGCCACGGCTTCTGTGTGTGGAGGCTTTTATGGCCCTCGCCATAGGTGCAGTTGCAATTTGCAGGTTACGAAGGCCATTCAAAGGGCTTTTATATGTCTGTATCAATAGGATGGTTGGCTTTAGCAAAATTCCACAGCCTGGGTCGGCCTTCTTTAGATGATTTTTTGTGAAATCTTGAAACAAATATTTATTTACACATTAAATACATGCAATGCAACTAGTCAGTATCAAGTACTAGTAGTAGTAGGCTTTAACGCGTAACATTTGGGTGAATTTTATATTGACGGCATCAGATGACGGACAGATCGCGGACCAGTCGTTTTTGAAGCTTCTGATTGAAGCTTAAGGGAAGTCATTTTATCACTGTAAAATGTAGCACATTTCTGTGCTGGGTGGTAGCGGTATTGGATTAATAAGCGCAGAGCTTTAGGTTACATAGACTACACGAAACGAAAATGCATATGTTTGGGGGAAAGTGTTTTTAATACATATTTAACTTAATTTGTAGAGTAAAAGAGCCAAATATGGACCACCATAAGGATTTTCTTAAATAAAACTCCGAGTTTTTAGGTGTTATCATAATCAGCCTTATTTATTTAAAACTGTTCGATAATAATTTGCTTCCAAAAATGATAACGAAAATTCGTAAGAAACATCAACGTCGAATTAAACAACTTTTTCTAAAATACTTATGTCATTTTTAGTAACTTACAAAAATTGAACTTATACCTCATAGTTTTAAATACGGTCTAACCTTAATATATTGTTGTACTTACAGACAATTACAAAAACTAAAATGATAACACAACTTCATAGGTATACTAACAAAATAACTCACTTTCACCCTGGTTTTTTAATTTACTTTCACATCAATTGAAGAGATGATCTTACGCAGGCAGCTAAAAAATTATATCGTTACTTGACAAAAACGAGAAATGCCTCCCGTGAAAACGTGCGCGCTCTCTGCCTGCCTGCAAGCGACTAGCGAGCTGGAGGGTGAAGCTGAGGCGCTGTCCGTCAACTCGATAAAAAGTACGTTCTTTGAGAAACGCCGGTGGTCCGTATTACAACCCTGGTCCATATATGGCCCCTTTACTCTGACAGCCTATAGGTACACTTATTTAGTTCAGTAATGTACCTATTTACAGTACAGTTTTAAACTAGATATAAACTGCTACTCCGTGAGATGAGTCTTCAAATGCCGCTGCAAACGGGCCTTTCTAGTAAAAGTCTTGTCACAGCTTTCACAAACAAACTTCTCTTTATTGTGAAACCTGAAATTAATAGAATATTTTGATTATTTGTCGGAAAATAACAAAACAGTTAAGTTCGTTTGTTATTCGGTCCATTTCAAATATTAGTAACTAGTATCCACCCGCGGCTCCGCACGCGTTATTTCTTTGGAAACGTTTAAAGGTTTTCTATCCCATGGAAACTCTTTTATGGGATAAAAATTTGTAAATAATAATAATGCTGGACAATTCTCACAGCATTATCTAGCCCCAAGCTAAGCAGAGCTTGTGTTATGGGTACTAGATAACTGATATACATAATACAATACATTAAATAGATAGATATTTTTTATTATACATAGAAAACGACCAGAACACCCGGAACAAATATCTTAAATGTTTGAGTACAGTCCTTAACTACATGTTAAGCTATTGCAAATAATAATTAACATTTTTCATAATTGCTGAAATAGTGTAACATGTAAGTAGTTAAGGCGGAATAAAACATTTGCTACTAATTAGGGTTCCGTACCTCCAAAGGAAAAAAGGAACCCTTAAAGGATCACTTTGTTGTTCGTCTGTCAGTATGTCAACCCTCTGTGTTTAAAATTACAATAAGGGCTAGGCATAGATAAAATATCATAGGTATAAAAATTATAAGTTACTGTAACATTTGCATGCTAGTATTAGTAGAACATTATTGAAACTAAAAAATTCTGTATCATCTGTTTATCCTACATAATGTTCAAGCAAATAAATTATCTTTATCTTTATCTCTTTTCTCAGAAACGCGTGAGGAAAGTCATGGACTTTAGTAGAGAGGTAACATAAAATAAAATTTTCATAGAATTAAACCAAAAAAGTTCTTTTTGAATAGTAACATTAATTTTATCTGCAAGACAACACAAAGTTAGGGATGTATACACAACACAAAAGGGTAATAACATGACAGACGGACAAAGTGAGCGTATAAGGGTTTCTTTTTTACTTTTGAGCTATGGAACCCTAATAAATGAATAATATGTGTAAGTATACTATACCTGCGCTTATGTTCATTCAGGCCAGAGTTGTATGTGAATCTCTGGTGACAAATGGTGCAGGAGTAGGGTTGCTCCCCGCTGTGGACGCCCCGGAGGTGGATCCGTAGAGTGTACTTGTTGAAGAAAGCCTTGGAGCAGACTGGGCAGACGAAAGGACGCAACCCGCTGTGGCTCCTGAAATAAAAGTAAGTTTTCAGATAATTTATTTCTTTACTTTTTTCTTTTTATGATGAAAATATTTAGTAACAATTCCGCGAAAAAAACCTTCTCCGATAAGTTCTAACAAAATGTAGTCCGCGTTGTAGAAGAAAAACGACGCCAACTACAAAATGAAAAAATACCTATCAAAGCAAGACGTCAACTAGTTTCGTCTCTCCACGAGACATCATCAGGACACCACAATACTCGACCTTAACACTGATGTTGCCGCTCTCAGTGTTAAGAATCCGGCGACAGCTGTGCGCAACTTCAATTCGTGAATTATTATGTTCCGTAATACCAAAAATGATGACTGAAAAGTTGTTGAATCTTCGATATTGTGTTGTTATTCTGTAACTAGACAATATAAGCTATGTTCCTTAACAAACAAAACGTAAGATTTTGTTGTTTTTAATACTAAAGAAATAGGACGAAAACATGTCATTTTAGACGTAAAAATATATAAGGCGTCGTTTTTCTTCTACAACGCGGACTACATTTTGTTAGAACTTATCGGAGAAGGTTTTTTCGCGGAATTGTTACTAAATATTTTCATCCTTATATTTTGCAATGGATTTCCGCAAAGTAACGCCTGAATCTATTATTTATCTGTTTATGATGGCAAACAGACTATGTATTCAATACCCCGCGACACAGACCTAGCCTAGTGCGGTGGTCATTGTTGAAAAGTCAAAAGTCAATAACTTTATTTCTTTACACTTACAAAAGTCAAATTTTATACATAAACAGCTTTATAAATAGTAAGTAAAGATAAATAAATAATGCTGGACAATTCACACAGCATTATCTAGCCCTAAGCTAAGCAGAGCTTGTGTTATGGGTACTAGATAACTGATATACATAGTACAATACGTTACATAGATAGATATTTTTTATTATACATAGAAAACGACCAGAACACCCGGAACAAATACCTGCAGATCGTACAAATAATTGTCCCAAGGCGGGAATCGAACCCGCAACCTCCTGCGTCGCAGGCAGGCCTTCGCCCACCGCGCCACAGAGGTCGTCATAAATAGTAAGTAAAGCTATTTAAAAATACCGGTATTCCATGCCCTGGCCACAGCTAGCTAGGAAACCCCCCCTGGGCCTCTGGTCCTTCAATATAGTCTTGACTCAAGACGGGACTGAAGAGTCTCATTGAGGCATCACATCAACGCCTGGGAGTGCTACAGAAAAGCTGAAACGAATCTGTCAATCACCAAAAGTCTTGCTCCGGTACTTCAAGGAACTGGGCTGGTTAGGCAGGTGGACATTGCACAATACACTTGCCATGCGAGATGTCAGTGTAGATCTCAGTTCTTCCACATAGAATTAGAATAAGCCTGATGTGTATGAAGGCTGGACAAAGGCCTCCCTTTGACGGCCCAGCTCAAAATGTATAAAGATAAAAAAATACTTACTTCTTATGAAATATTAGCGATCCGGCTTGAGTAAAACTCTTCCCACACTCCTCACAAGCGAAAGGCTTCTCTCCAGTGTGCACCCTCATATGCTCCTTCAGCTGATGGCTCCTTGTAAACCCTTTCTCGCAAACTGTGCACACATGTGGTTTCACCCCAGAATGGACTGCCATATGAAAATTTAGCCTGTTCATATCAGTAAAGACTTTTGGGCAATAATTACATGGATGCGTGTAAGTCTTCACGTTGTGTGATTCAAGATGTTTGAGATAACTGTATCTTAAACCGAAGGCGCGGTCGCACTCCGTACATACGTAGGGTTTGACTGTATCATGTACTTTCATGTGTCGATTAAGGTAGATTTGCCGGGAGAAAGCTTTGTGACAATGGTCACAGTTGAAGGTCTTGCCTTCAGTATGGGTATATGAGTGGTAGCGTAGTCTTTCGCGGTTAACAAAAGTTTTCTCGCATTGGGTACAAGGGAATCCATTCTCGTGCTGTTCCATGTGTTTTTCGTAATCGCTTTTCTCGTCGAAGTGTTCGGAGCATTGATAGCATGCGAATTTTGCTGCAGGGAGCTCCCCGTGTATTCTTGAGTGCCTCGTCAGTTGATTTTTTTGCGCGTAGACTTTTCCGCAGTTTGGATAATCGCAGGCATGTTGTGGATTATGCGTTTGTACGTGTTTTTTCAGCGTTTGTTTGTTTCTAAAGTTTTTATCACATGTTGTACAAGTGACGGACTCTTCTGTATGCGTCGCTTTGTGTTTCTGAAGATTGTATAGATTCATGCAGTTTCTATTGCAGATTTCACACTTAAACTCTTCAACAGAACTTGTATCTTTATGGGAGAGTAAGTGCTTTTTGAAGGCGATTTTGTGATAAAATTTCTCTGTGCATATAGTGCATGGATACAGCTTACTGATTTCACTATGGAAGTTCAGCATGTGTTTGGGTAAACTCCGTTTATGTTTAAACATTTTAGGGCAATGATCGCAAGCATATGACTTTTCTTCTTCTTTATGTAATTTCGTGTGTTCTTCATAATGAAATTTATGATTGAATGATAAATTGCATATACGGCAACGGTATGGTTCGTTGGCATAATTATGCTCGCCATCTGATGCGATATGTTCTAGTTTAATTGGATTTATGAGCGGCTTTACATCATGTTCTTCTAATGCATCTTTAGAGTCAGATTCTTCGTCTATTTCTTCGTTAAACTCTACCGGTTCTTCTTTTATGATAACCTCAATGTTTTCATTTGATTCCACGAAATTCATCGAGACCGTAGACTTCGCAGCGCTTACATCTTCGTCTATTTCGTTTAGTGGTTCCTCCTTTATAGTAATCTCAATATTTTCTTTTGATTCTACGTAATTCGTCATTACCGTAGGGTCTGCAGAGCTTACTTCTTTGTCTATTTGTTTTAGAGGTTCTTCTTTTATGATAACTTCAGTACTTTCACTTGATTCCACGAAAGTCATCGTGACCGTAGACTCTGCAGGGCTTACTTCTTCGTCTATTTCTTTCAGTGGTTCTTCCTTTATGATAACTTCAATGGTTTCATTTGATTCCACGGCATTCATTGTGGCAGTAGGCTCTGTCCTTACTGACAAGTTTTGATAAGGTGCAACATTCATGAGCTCCAGTGTCTCCTTCGTCGCCTGAAATAAAATGAAAAATCTATAATGATTTGAATCTACAACAACTATACTCCGATTTGGAGTCCAAGATATATTATGACAACAAAGACATTTATGAATGAAAACTTAATAACATTAACAGAAAACAAGGTTACCAAAAACTAAAAGGTCAACATCGACAATGCATAATCTCATATGTAGAACGAAAAAGGTTTAAATTTGAATTATAAAACGAACGAGAGATGGTTTATTGAATAATGAATGATAGCTTTCAAAATAAAAATTGTTTCGAGCTTCAGTGCAAAGAGAATAAAACCACTACGTTACTTCAGTGATTTGCTTCGATGAGAGCGCTCTCATACTACCGCGCGGTGCCGCAAGAGTTTAGCAATGACGTTGTCCGTTGTACGAGATGCGGAACAGATGCGAAACTGCCACGGACGCGCTGCGGACCTTGAGTTGCGGCTCCGCAGATTCGATTCCGCGCGGTAATGTGGGACGGATGTCATACCAATAAATAATAAATAAATAATTTTGGACAATTCACACAGCATTATCTAGGCCCAAGCTAAGCAGAGCCTGTGTTATGGGTACTAGATAACTGATACATAATACAATACATTACATAAATAGATATTTTTTAAACGACTAGAATACCCTGAACATATATTTGCAGATCGTACAAACATTGGTCCCGAGGCGGGAATCCAACCCGCAACCTCCTGCATCGCAGGCAGACCTTCGCCCACCGCGCCAGAGAGGTCGTCACAATATCGTTAAATATTTTCCACTAATATTCTTTGAGTTTTATAAACCCTTTGTACACAAAAAATATCCAGGTTTTTGCATCAGAGTATAGGCCATTAGGGGAGGCCTATGTCCAGCTGTGGACTAAAAAAGGCTGATGATGATAGGCTATTCTATCAGACAAGTATAATCTATACTAATATTATAAAGAGGTAAAGGAATGAATGAATGAATTAACACTTAATTGTACAAAAAAATATAAATAATCTTATATCTAAATAGAACATATACAGACACACACACAATAGGCGGCCTTATCGCTGAGAGCGATTTTTCCTAGGCAACCTTGGGATGGAAAAAAAAGATATAAGAAAAGTTGGTTGGTAGAAAATGTTGTCATAGTAAGGCAATTGGTTAGCGGAATTCAGCCCCAGGTTGGGGATTGCAGTTCGTTGGGGAGTCTGAGTATGAATATAATTATATTGGACTAACAACATTCTACTAATCCAATTTGTACATAGTACGTACCACTAATCCCTTTAAATGAAGATCTTGGAGTATGTTGTAGGACCTCTGTGCCTTATCCACGAACTCGAAACATTTGTTCATCTCCTCATAGCACTCCGTGCATATTTTTTTAAAGTTGTTCCCTACTTTGTCGTACTGAAAACAAAAAGGTGGGTAAATTACTCTGATTATTGTAATGAAACATTTGAATGCTCTGTGCCCAATATTTTTCTAGACCTGAATAACAAAGGTTATTTTTTTGGGATAAAAGAGTACCAATGAAGCTTGTGATACTAGGTAGTACAACACAATAAAGTAATTCAAAAGAGATACACTAGCCAAAATTTATCTAGAATGTTTGTAATCAAGCTTGACCTAAGAAAACTGTAGCTGCGACTTTTTAAACGCAATTTATATTAGGTACATGACAATTTGAGATCCTTCGTTCAGTAAAATATTGCATACAATTACCTATAGGTATTGAAAGTTGATGCTAAGCGAATTGTAGTAGTGTGTGATTTTTTTACAAAAATTCCACACCGAGTTTGGCTAGTGTATCGATATAAGGGTCATTTGCATTAAAATTGTACATGCTACGAAATGGAAACGAAACGGAACGTAACGAACTTGTTACTAATTGGAAGCATAAGGCTTTGTACACAATTAGAGGACTTTTACCTTATCATCATCATCTGATAGATCAGATGATGATGATAAGGTAAAAATCCTAAACGTAGAATTCAAGTCCACCAGTTAACTTCTAAGTTAACTGGTGGACTTGAATTCTACGTTATCAACTCGCACATATAAAAGAAAACGCTAAACTTTGATTGTTTTAATTAAAAATACTTGCTATTTTAAATAAATGTTTTTATTATTTTTATTTATAAAATTATTGTTTTAACTCCTAATCATAGATATAGATGTACCCCTAAAATACAAATATCAAAGAATCATGAAAATTTGACCAGTAACATTATAAATATAACATGACATAATAAATAGGTACCCACCTATCTAAATTCTCCTCTTCTCGATTAAATTAAGCTTTATATTACGCTACATAAATCGAAGTAAATTAGCATATTCAAAACAATTTGTCATAGTTATTACCAAATTAATTATAGATCTATACGAAATGTATTTATTTGTTATCGATTCTGATGATTGATTTTAGACTAAAGTAGCTTTTATTACCTGTTCAACAACCACTATGCCAAAGTATGTCGCAAAAGAGAACATCTTGCGGTTGATGATAACTAACACAATACTACACATATTTTTTTAAGTCGGTTAAGATCCCAGTGTGTACGCGACCTGCCGTTTCGTAACGTAACGAATATTGTAACTAACTCGGATGAAAACACAAGAAAAAACTGAAATAACTTATGAAACTGAACTTAAAAAGTCGATAAAACACACTGTAATTGAATGTCTTTACACTGTATTTGAAAAGCAGTAAAATTAACTTGAATAAAACGGCGTTTTCTTACTTTTAAGTTCTAAATTTCGTAACGAAATCGAACTTTTTGCGTTATGAAATGTGCACCTTTTCACCGTAAACAAAAAGTAAACAAAATAGTGGAGTTCTCTATAGTTCTTAGAAAACTGACGAGTGTTGCCAATCTTTATATATAATTCTAGTTGATTTTCAAAAGGTTTTTTGATGAAAATAGCGTAACGAACAAAACAATAACGAAATGGAAGAAAAAACTGAGACATAATGTTAAAAAATCATTTTCTCTTTAATTATTCATTTTTTAATGATAAATTTGATAAAATAGTATTGCTCAGGTTAATCAGTGACGAATAAATATTTTCATTAGTTGATTAGATCAGAGGGAAATCTTCCAAAGCATTTTTTAGATGCAAAGACCTCTGTGGGACATGATTAATTTGTATGGAGATATTTTTTCATTGTTTTTTGAGGGTCGCAAAAGTATGAATAAGATTATTATTTATTGATGAATTGCAATTTATACGATCAAGTAATGATTAAATTACGCCAATTTGTTAATGAAATGTACCAATTATGGATATTTTAAGCATAAAAAAAATTCAAATTTTGGGACACATTACTAGTGAGGAATGTACAATTTTAATGCAAATGACCCATAAGCAGACAGAACACAACATAGACGTTGTTGGCGATCGTCAAATAATCCTTTTCTTTAAATAAATAGATACACATATTTATCTATAGGTACATCCAGAGTCAATCGACGTTTTTATGCCTTATTCACTCTAATTTGGTTTAGAATTTGGCAAGTGTAGTTCTAGAACTTAATTATCATGTTAGCTACATTTTATCTCGGGTATAAACGAACAACAACAACAAAACAAACTAAAATAAGTTATGAAAGAAGGGGTCCACATACCTCGATATTTGTAAGATTTTTCAGCTTAATCTGCACAGCTAATCGTTTAATTTCCGATAATTTGCGATTCCCGGAAAGGCACACGAAGCATACTAAACTCATTTTCACTTTATTGACATTATGTACGTACTTATTTACACAAACAAAAATCCTGTCCTGCCTGATACATTAAAATTTAGGTACCAAAAATTTCTGCTGGCTATTTCACCGGAAAATGAAATCTACCAACAATTTCTCTTGGCTATTTCACTGGACCTTGGATGGAAGGAACTAAAGGCGTGTCCAAACATAGCGCGGCAATCGTGAGCGGCACGCGCCCGCGCCGCCTGCCGCGCACACATTTCTGTGATGTCTACACTAGTCGCGCGTAAGGGCTGTATCTCGCGATTGCCACGTGTTGCTGCCGCGCTTTGTTTGGACACGGCTTTAGAGTAAGACGGGAAGGAAGGAAGGAACAAGCTTTCTGTTTTCCAAAGAGAATAAAGACCTACAATAAAATGTAGTAGACAGTCTGTAGACGCGCAGTCTTATAGCCCGGTCACACGCTCCATCTTGCTTGCGCAGTTCTGTTTGTGCAGTTATGATTGTTCAAAATATGACGGAACACTGCACTGTATAGTGGCCACACGTGCAAGCTTGTGCAAACTGGACAGCGCTATCTTACGTGCAGGTATATTTTTAGTAATTTCATCACCCTCCACTCCACACACTTTCATTATTCTCCAGGCAGGCGTTATGTAAGGAGGGTCGACACGGGTTAGCGCGAGATTCAATGTTTTTGTGGTTTTTAGGGTTCCGTATCCAAAGGGTAAAAATTACACACACAACAATATTACTAAGACTTCGCTGTCCGTCTGTCACCAGGCTGTATCTCATGAACCGTAATAGTTACACAGTTGAAATTTTCACAGATGATGTATTTCTGCTACCGCTGCTATAACAACAAATACTAAGAAAAAAAATTAAGGGGGCTCCCATACAACAAGCGTGAATTTTTTGCTCGATATTGATAACGGCAATAGGTAGACGCTTTAAATATCTTACCGAAAATACGTGTTGGCGATAGGAGGTTGCGGGTTCGATTCCCGCCTTGGGTCAAATATTTGTGTGATCTGCAGATTCCGGGTGTTCTGGTCGTTTTCTATGTATAATAAAAAATATCTATCTATGTCATGTATTGTATTATGTATATCAGTTATCTAGTACCCATAACACAAGCTCTGCTTAGCTTGGTGCTAGATAATGCGGTGCGAATTGTCCAGCATTATTATTATTATCTGTTTAGATTACGTTGAGACAATAACTTGACAGTACAGCGTGTTCTTAGAATGTAAGAGCAACTCCGCGCAACTCTGGTGGCCCCTGCATCGACTTGTGTGAAAATTCTGTTTCACTAACATTGGCTCCAGATCGCCAACACGTATTTTCGGTATTTTAATTTCCTTCAATTTAATCAACAGATATCTGTAAATTGTTCCCAAAACTTGAGTACGTAGGTACCAACGAAAAGAAAATGCTTAGGTAAGTATTTTAGGAAGAATTTGTTTTAATTACTTATAGTTAATTTAGTATTTACAGAAAAAGTACAGGATGGCTTTTTGAGACGGGAGCGGATGGCCAAACCAGAAACCATGAGAGGTAAAGAAAAGTCGTGAAAGGAGTCATGACCTCTATTTTTGAGTAAAAGAAAACTGCATATTTAGATTACAAAACACAATTTTGCAGGAAATCAAACAGATGATTAAAAAAAAAAAATATGACAGTGTATTTTTCAATCAACGGAATTGTTTGCTTAAAATAATTAAGCTTTGCAAAGAAATGCATCGCACGGAGTGGAAAGATTTGGGGAGGCCTTTGCCCAGCAGTGGGACAAAAAAAATAAAGACCCTATGACGCCTATCAGGGCTTTTTACCATAAAATGACCCTATGACGCCTATCACGGCTTTTTACCTTTATAAGGTTTCTGATTTGGCTATCGGCTATCCACTCCCCTCATCCCATTGTTATACAGGCTTTTTGAGATTACGCCTACAAATTCTAAAATAATGGAAAATACTGCTATTCCGTGAGATGAGTCTTCAAATGGCGCTGCAAATGACTGTTTCTGGTGAACGTCTTGGAACAACTACCACAAGTGAAGTTCCCTTTATTGTGGAATCTGAAAGAAATGGAAAAAAAAAAATACGGAAAAGTTTGTTCACGATTAGGTATCCGTATTTATAATCTCGACTATACCTATACCCTATGGGATATAATGACGACCTCTGTGGCGTGGTGGGCGAAGGCCTGCCTGCGACGCAGGTGGTTGCGGGTTCGATTCCCGCCTCGGGACAAATGTGTGTACGATCTGCAGACATTTGTTCAGGGTGTTCTGGTTGTTTTCTATGTACAATAAAAATATCTATCTATGTATTGTACTATATTATACAATATCAGTTATCTAGTACCCATAACACAAGCTCTGCTTAGCTTGAGGCTAGATAATGCTGTGTGAATTGTCCAGCATTTTTTTTATTTTTTTATTATTACAATACTTGTGCCAGGATATCCTACTCTTCCATACAAATACATGGATTTAACAAAAAAAACTACATTAATTCTTAATGATAAGGTATTTATATGCAAATAACAAATGAAATAAATTACAATGTTTGTTATTTATAACAAATACAAAAAAATTATTAGACTTTTCTTAAAAGAGATAGCACTGATACCTGCTTGAATTTGTGTAGAATGTGTGTATTGTGTGTGTCTGACGGCTGCTGATACATTATGACATGCATACCTGCGCATATGGTCATGTAACCCGCTGTTATAAGTGAACCGCTGCTCGCAGACAGCGCACTGGTAGGGCCTCTCCCCTGTGTGTATGCGGAGGTGCTTCTGCAGACTGTATTTGTTGTTGAAAGTCTTGGAGCAGACTTCGCAGATGAAGGGACGGAGGCTTGTGTGACTCCTGAAAAAATAATTTAAAAAGTGTGTAAAGAAGAGTGTGTGATGTGGGCCATACTACACACTCCGATTATTTGGTTCAGAATCAAAGCAGCACCCTCTTTCATCGCAGGCGGATTTCACCCGCTGCGGCTCCGAGGTCGCCATTAGTAAGCATGCTAAGCCTCTCCTTGTCTCCAAAAAATATATAGTAGCAGTATTTATAACTAGCTACTGCCCGCAGCTTTGCCCGCGCTTTTCAAGTAGCCTATGTCCGTCCCCGGGATACCGTTTACCTCCCTGCCAAATTTCATAAAGATCCGTTCAGCCGTTTAGTCGTGAAAGGTAGCAACAGACAGATAGACAGACAGAGTTACTTTCGAACATATTATGTTAGTATGGATGGATGGATAAAAGCCAATAAGGCGATTATCAGGGGGAGGCCTGCGTCCAGCCGTGGACCATTATAGGCTGTTGAGGTGAGGAGGTGGAGGATGGATAGTATGGATAGATGAACAAGTCAAACTATTACGACTTCCATAAAAAAAACAGCAGGGAAAGAATTTAAGAATCCGGCGACAGCTGCTAGCAACTTCAATTCGTAAATTATTATGTTCCGTAATACCAAAAATGATGACTGAAAACTTTTTGTATTCACGACATTGTGTTGTTATTCTGTAACTAGACAATATAAGCTATGTTCCTTACCAAACAAAACGTAAGATATTGTTGTTTTTAATACAAAATAAATAGGACGAAAACGTGTCATTTTCGACGTAAAAATATGCAAAATCGCACTTTGCATTATATTTGCTTACATTTTATTATAGGTGTGTATTATTAAAAAAAAATATCAGGGACCTTGCTATATGTATACCTACTATTTGAATACAAAAAACAACATTATATGGTGGAGATATGCTTGAATTACAAATCATTTTGGTAGTACGTTTGTATGGGCAAATCATCATCCGCAGGCCTCTTAAGGTTTAATGTTAAATAGGGAAAAAAACTTACTTTTTATGCAAATTCAGCGAGCTAGCCTGAGTAAATGTCTTCCCACACACGGTGCAACCGAACGGCTTCTCCCCCGTGTGCACTCTCATGTGCTCCTTCAACTGAAAATTCCTGATAAACCGTCTCCCGCAAACCGTGCACAAGTGAGGTTTCACACCAGAATGGACCACCATGTGGCATTTCAGGCTTTTGATATCAGTAAACGCTTTTGCGCACCGGTCGCACGAATGTGTGTAAACCTTCTCGCTGTGCGTTTGTACGTGCTTGAGGAAGCTGTTTCTGAATGCGAATGTCCGGTCGCAGTCCGCACATGCGTATGGTTTCTCCTCTGCGTGTATTTTCATGTGTCTCTTCAGGTATACTTTTAAGGAGAATGCTTTTGAACACTGCTCGCACGTAAATGGTTTGCCTATTGTATGTGTTTTGGTATGGTACCGTAATTTTTCTTTGTTGGGAAATGTTTTGCTGCATTGTGTACAGGAGTATCGTTTTTCATGGTTTTCCATGTGTTTCTCTAATTCGTTTTCCATGTCGAAGTACTCGGGACATTGATAGCATGGGTATTGTTTATTTTTCTGGTTCTCTTCGATATCATTTGATATGAGGTCGACATTTTCGTCTATTTCAAGCACTAGTTCTTCTTTGTCTTGTTCCAGCTCGTATATTTCCCAATTCCCTACTGAGTTCTCATTTTCTATTAAGTCTTCAGAATAGGTTTCACTATTTAATGAGTTTTCTAAATAGGATTCTATTCTATCGGTTGACGTTTCTACTAAATGTGTAGTGATATGCCGTTTCAGGTTTTCTTTATTGCAAAAACATTTATCACAGACGTCACATTGTAATTGTTCCGTGTGAATTTTAGTGAGCAAGTTTAAATAGCGTTCGTGTACGGCTTTTGTGTCAGTCTGATCGGAACCAAATCTGTCCCTATGACTTTTCAAGTGATCATATAAATCACTCTCTATTGCAAATGATCTTTGGCATTCAGTGTATGACTCGTTTTCTTTATTTTTATCTACCTTTACGAATTTACCGGCAAATGGTTGTTCTTTAACTTTCGTTTCAAGACTGAGTATGTCAGCGGTTTTGGACTCTATTAATATTGACGTAACATTGACTAGGGACAATTTTTCAACCGGTTTTATGTCGAGGTTTTGAAATGTTTCAGGAGTAACCTGTAAAAAACAAAAGGTAGTTGCTGTGCTATCAAATTGAATTCCAATATACAGAATTACAGAGTGTCTTTTTGAGTTGGGAGTGGATGTCCAAATTAGAAACTATGAGAGTTAGAGAAAAGTCTTTAAGGAGTCAGGAGGCATGAGGCATGAGCTCAATTAATGAGAAAATAAAAACTGCAACATATTTTCTTAATTTTTATTTTCGAGAATTTTCATAATTTTTCGATTTATTAGGAATAGATGTTGATGTATGTGTTTACCGAGGGTAGCGGCTAGCACACCAGTTGTTAGAAAATATTATTTACTTTTTCACATTGATGAGTATTCAAACTCTATTGTAAAAATAGCCATTTCCTTTCAATTTCAACAGTATATTTCTTTGCAAAGATTGATCTTTATTAGCAACCGAATCCGTTGGTGCAATAATACAGGGTACCATTTTTTGTGGTAAATCAATCGGTTCGATTTTCTAGAAAAGTAAAAGTAACCAAAAATTTGCAGGTTGTGTACTCTTTAATCGAGATCATGACTCCTTTCATGACTTTCCTCTAACTCAAGTTTTCCGATTTGGTCATCCACTCCCGTCTCATAAAATCACCCTGTACAGCCTACGTTATCATATTTTGTCCTATTAATATTCATTTCGAGCCTACATGATAAGTGCGGGCATCCATAAATTACGTGAGGTGATGCCGATTTTTCGACCCCCCCTTGCCCCCTTGGTGAGTTGGTGACATTTTGCTAGACCCCGCCCCTTAATGTCACGAGAGATTTTCCAAAATACGTAATTTAATGTAAAATTAATGAAAGTGGTAGTAATTTTTCTATGTTCCTAAGGAATAAATCTAACGGAAAAGTATTACGCCGCAAATGGTTATAGATTTTCTTTTCCAAAATTGAATCACGCGCCAACACGAACCTTTAGTAGGAGCTGCTAAAGTTGGTGAAAAAATTACGTGATATTTGCCGAGATCTCTCCCACACGCGAGACTTGGCTCCCCCCACCTAAACGCCTCACGTAATTAATGAATGCTCCCTAATTTGTAGAGAAACTGGGAAAAAAGCAGATATCTTATGGAACAGGCATTATTATTACTATATATTACCTTAAAACCCTTTTTCCTTAAATCTCTGAGTATGCCATTAGACTTCCGTGCCAGGTCCGCAAACTTGGAACACTTCTGCAGCTCCCAATAACATGTATAACATATTTTATCAACACTGACACCAGTGTCAATCTGCAACAAATAACATGACTATTGGCAACTAGACGCTTTTCAAGTATCCAAGGTACATCCCTGAATACTATTTACCCTGCCAAATTTTATTAAAATCTGTTCAGCCTTGAAAAGGTAACGGACAGACAAATTTCGAATTTAAAATTAATAGCTGTCTGTACATTACAGTGAGGGTTACGAAGTAACATTTCTTAATCTGTGGTTAGTAGTCATAGGGTTATCAATGTAGGTCTTTATTATTTGTGTGTTAAATTGTGACACTACCTAAGACACCTACGTGCAACTACGTTTTTGACAGATTAATAAAGAGGTTTTTATACTAGCTATATAGGTATTTCACTTTATAATAATGAAAAAATAAAACCGGCCAAGTGCGAGTCGAACTCGCGCACGAAGGGTTCCGTACCATTATATATAAAAACGGCAAAAAATCACGTTTGTTGTATGGGAGCCCCCTTAAATATTTATTTTATTCTGTTTTTTAGTATTTGTTGTTATGGCGGCAACAGAAATACATCTGTGAAAATTTCAACTGTCTTCACGGTTCATGAGATACAGCCTGGTGACAGACGGACAGATGGACAGCGAAGTCTTAGTAATAGGGTCCCGTTTTTACCCTTTGGGTACGGAACCCTAAAAAGAGATCCCCTTCATGCTTCCCCTTCAAACAATTTTTATTCTATCTAGCATGGGGAGATCCTATTTAGGTATAAAACAAACATTACAAATAGGTAGTACAAAATCTACAAACCTGTAAATTGGTAAGTTTCTCAAATGTTTGTCGAAGTTTTTTATTATTTCTTATGAACTGTGTTTTGCGATTCCACGCCAAACACACTTTACACAATGAAGGGTGCATTTTATAGTAGGTATATTTATGAATGGCTTATTCTAATACTGGATGTATTCGTAAATCTAGGAACACACGATCGAAAACCACACAGAACGAAAACAATGAAATGAAGCAAAATCAAACCAAATCGATTGTTTTGTTTTTGGTTTATTGACCTTTGGATGAAAATGCTATTTCAACGGGATTCTGCTTAGTACTGCCAGCTACAATCCTGCATCTACATTTTTTAAGAGAAGTGAAAAAGATGAGTTACACATAGATAATAAACGATGGAAAAAATAGAGAATGAAAAAAGAAACTGCGTAAAATCACTAACCGATTCTCCATTATTATTATTTACGCATATAGACTATTACATATTTGTGATTTTTTCCTTATAGTTACACCACACAGTGTTTTAGATTAAATTGATAATTTTGTCTTTCCTATGTTTGATCGTGAAAATATTTTTGTTGGGTTTCTGGTCACTGTGTTAGGCGTCTTCTTGGTAATATTTGCGTTTGAGAGGCTTGCAAACGCAGTTCCATTTGGTAAGTTCACTGCTATAAAATAGGCCTTCATAGAATGTACCTACCCTATCGCCTCTTCTACAGAAACTGGACATACATGTGCGTCATACATGAATGACTGGAAGTATTTCGTCCTCATAGCGAGGTAGGTTAAAACCTACATTGTTTTGAGCGTTAGCATCTCAAGTACCTACACCTGTGAGTCTTCTGTATTTTTGTTGGTTTTTATCTCATTAAAGGTACCTGTACAACCCGCACATTATTGTATACTTACATACCTACACACGTGGCCGGCTTGGGTACCTACGTTATAACTTTGTACTAAGCTGTATGTGCCACAGCGTTAGCAGAAAACAATCACCAGCATTTTTATGTACTGATATCAATAAATTCAGTCTGCAAACAACCTTCGTGTCGTTCAGTCATTTAAATTCCCATCTTGAGTTCTATCAGTATAACAAACAGTATCAATAATATCAAAGTACAGGGTCAAATGGGCCTGTAAAAAGTGTAAGTAGGTACTGTTTATCATCCCATCATCATCAGCATAATATGTTATTTCACAGCTGGACATAAGCCTAATGAGTGCAATAGCACCCTGCCATCAGCTGGACGCATTCATCTGCCTGGCAGTCTTTCGCAGGTCATCATCCCACCTGGCGTCCTACACTACGTTTACCGAGTCGTGATCTCCACTCAAGAACACGTTTACCCCAGCGGTAATCAGTTCTTCGCGAGATATAGCCGGCCCACTGCCACTTCAGCTTACTAATTCTTAGAGCTATGTCGATAATTTTGGTTTTCGGTCGAAAGTATTTTGTTACGAATCCTATCCTTCAGAGAAACTCCGAGCGAGCATAGCTCTTTCAATAGCTCGCTGAGTAACTTTGAACTGGTGAACCAACCCACCGTAAGTGTCCATTATTTTCATACCATAATTTTCTATTATTTCAGATTTGTATTCGCAGGAAAATGCAAGGGATCATGGCAAGAACAGTGATATCAAAATTTTGCATCAAAATAGAGAATGAGATCAAAAGTGTACATCCTGTAGGTATGTAGATAATAAAGATAGACATTATTTAGTTAAATAAAATTTAGGTGTCGGTTTGTAACCAACAGCCACTTGAACGCCCAACAGCTTATTATTGTTTTTTTACTAAAAGGGTTGATAAGGTGAAATAGGTTCATCTTCATATTTTCGAGCCAAGGACGAGCGAACGCCGCGCGGTGAAGGTGAGAAAGGAAGGGAAGATCCGGCGCGCAATTTCACTGGTTTTTATTTTACAGTGAAAAAAAACAAACGCAGATGAAAAAATAAAGATAAAGCCTATGTTTGATTCTAGGCTTGTACTCGGTTACTATGCAAAATTTTAGCCCCATCCGTTCGTAATTATATACGTAGGTATTAGTATTAGGTATATACATATAATCTATACCTAATACTAATACCTACGTACGTTTTGGCGTGAAGAATCTTCCTACCCAAGTGGGGAATCAAATAAAAGGTATCAAATTTCTGTAGGTTTATACTTTTTGAAATATTTTGAAAAAAGTAAAAAAAATTACGACTGAAAAGTTTGATGATGATAATGCTGATGATGATGATAATGCTGATGATGATGATGTATACATATAAATAGTACCTATTATTTTTTTATTTGTTTATATTAACAAAGAAAATAACAATCAAATAATAGAATTTGAGTTGAGCTAACTGCAGACTGTTGCAAACAATCTACATATTAAAATAATTATATAAAATAATTTGATTTTGACACAATGATCGAGGGGCGCGGCGGCGCGGCGGCGGCGGCGCGGCGGCGCGGCGGGGCGTGCGAGATGGACTCGCACATTCGGATCTTGTTGATAAGTATCTGCTTGACAAGTAGACATCATATGGACCATTTAGCTTTTTGTGAAAGATACGTCAAAATAGCATGAGCTGAGTTAGTTTTGCATTGTGTATGTTGGAAAATAATCGAATCGATATAAAAATCAAATATTCAAACACAATCCCATAAAATTAATCACATAATAACATCAATGGTAAAATCAGAAACGGCTCTTCTAAAATGTCAACTCCAATTTGTAGTTTTTGCCTGGCTGCGCATCGCAAAATGATATTTATCGACAACATCGAACTACGAAGAATATTTTTAAAACTTATTAGTATTGAGGCAGTGATTGAGGTATGAACGCAGGTTGAGAAGAATACACATTTTCATCGCAGTTGCAGAATACTCATCCTTGTATTAGCTGACTCATAATGTATTGTCTGCCCTAAATCTAGCAAACTGTAGTGGTTTCATAGTACATTTATAAAGAATCATGTAAGATTTCAAGAGCCCAATTAGATTACTAATACCTAGCTGCCTCTGCTGTGTTACCCGTGGTGCACTCTGGACTGGTTTCTGCAACTAGGCAGGCCACAGATAGATAGATAGATATTATTTATTGAAAGAAAGATTACATATTTTTGGTTCATAGTATCCTAAATCCTAAGATAGGTAAACCTATCTTAGGCACTAGACACTAGGGTTCTCTAAAAATAGTAATGAAAATATTTTGCTAGACAGTTACGCACACAAACACAGCGGTGTCACCGTCTTGTAGTATGTCGCTGCATGCAGCACACAACCGCTCCGCCAATCACGCGCAGCCAACGACCAATGAGTGACAGGTGGGCCCGTTTTGCGTGTCGGGTCGGGCTGCTGTGTAACCACCTGGCTGATGCGGTGGCGGCGACATGTACATTATCTCAGTCAGTTAAGTCACAGTTTGGCTGATACTGTATTTGTTTTCAGCCCAATCTAAGTCTACTAGAGTTCAGTCTTCCGGAGAGCATGTGCTACGTGTGCTACTGGCAGCTGCAGCGATGCCGGAGGTTCGTGCACATGGCACACAGGTCCAACAACATCCTCCAGGATATAGCCAGTATTGGGCTGGAGGTAAGCCATATAAGCTACATTCATCATCATGCTAATAATTAGATGTCCCCGGGAATTTTCTAACACCTAGCTACAATTGTATTTCCCTGTTTTTTCTTTTCAACCTAACCTACATTTGAGCGAACAAATTAAAAAAACAAATGGTTTTTTTGTTATTATAGTGCTTACCCGCACTTTCATTTGGGTAGAAAAAGAAATGAAATAAGTTCCCAAAATTTTCGATTGCGCGGGACTCGAACCCGCGCCCCACCCTCAGGACGGGTGTGCTCTAACCAACTAAGCCACGAAACCTTAGTCAGTTTCACCGAAAATCTATGGGACCTCTTACGGACTATAGCGCCGGTGGCTCCACCTACAGGGGTAACATTACAGTTTAACCAAACCTGCTCAACGACCAAAGTTACATTTAGTTCGTTTGACGAGAGGTGTTGCCTTTGCTCACTTCTAAGGTTTTTTAGGGTTCCGTACCAAAAGGGTAAAAAACGGGACCCTATTTTTTTAAATATTGTGTAGAAAACACCAAGTGGAAGACCTTAGAGGAGGCCTATGTCGAAAGACAAACTGGAGCAAAAGAAAAATAGAACTAAGAATATAGGAAAAACCAGAATTTGTAATCCAGAAATAAAGGCTTATTTTATTTTATTTTAGAAAACACCCAAAACAAATAGGTATATCATCGAAAATTTGTCCGCACAACAATTGAACCCGCAAACTCGTGCGGACCTTCGCCCGCTACGCCACTGAGTCTTCATCAACAGCAGCACACGGTCGTCGACTACTGGACGTGCTCTCCCATACGAGTGGAGTGGGCTGTTGCCATAACCACCGCGCTTGGCCTTGGCCAATATGCCTTTAATGGTGACCATAGTCGTGTTAAAAATATACAGGAGGAAGCAGCTGCCCTACCTCTGGTAGGTTCCCTTATGGTGCGTTCGCACTGTGTCGTGACGTCAAAAAGTCCAGCAGTTCTTCCACTTGTGGACAAAAAATTTAAGCTAACAAAATCAATAACATTTTGTTTCTTGTTTGATAATTACTATTTATAAACTTGGTATTTGTGTTTAAAATGTGACTTGTCGAAGTGCTTTTTTGTAAGCCTAAAGAAATAAACGTTATTGACTTTTGAAAAAAAAAAAGAATCGTGGCTATTTGAATGGAGGTGTTCAGATAGGAAGACACGTTAAACGTCGTCCACGAATTGTTTTTCACGATTCACGAAAAAAAAATGACGATTCTACACGATTCTTCGATCTACGACTGCCGGGAACCGTAAAATTTCGGCACGATCCACAGTGTGTCGCCTAGAACAAGCTAGCTGGACAAAAACAACATTAACGATTCTGGAAACTGTTAATGAGGGTAGTTAGCGTATGAGTTGCTTATCCTAATGACAGGTAATGTTTTCCAAGAAATGTGTCAAAACATTCGCAATGAGGGTAAGTATATAAATACTCAAGTAAATTGCATTAATTTAGTTGCGTTTAAGCTTCTAATACGAAAACATTTTATGTGCTCATCTTTGTTGTTAAGTTGTGAATTAGTGATGGATTCAATAACCAAGGGTAAGTTGTTTTTAGTGATATTATTATTATTCAATATTGTTTAACACGTTACCAAAAAAAACGTATGATTTGAAATATGTTACTAAAAAACCTTAAATTTGTAATTTAAAAGACGATAAGTAACGTTACCCACATTTACCCGGCCTGTTTTTATTATCAAGCGAAAGATACATCATTCTAGTTTTAAATGCATGTATTTTTGGCTGCACGAATTTGCCCATTTTTTTTTTATGATTTTATTTGTAGGAGACACTTTTGCCGTATCGAAAATGGAGTTTTTCGAAGAATGGTTCAAAACATCCAAGGATGAGAGAAATTCTGCACTTTTAAATTTTGTTGCAACAAAACATGATCTGGGCAGCATATCGGAGCAATCTTTGAAGAACATCAAGGCAGCTATTGCGAGATTTTCTGCGTAAATATCTGAAAAATTGCAGAATTCTCGCAGAATGCGAGATCGCTTTCTGTCTTCGAATAAGTCGTGGCTAGAGGGTGATATAACGTTTCATACGTTAGACGACATTGCAGAGCCATCCACATCATCACAACAGCCCATGGCTGGCCCTGGAAGACCGAAAGTAGACTTGCAAGATGCCGCTTCCAAGACTAAACGTAGACGTGTTGATGATCTTATTCAATCCCGAAGTTCTGAAGAACTGCTCACTGCAGCTGAGATATCTTCACGTCTATCAGGTACATATTACTTATAAATTATATTAATATAAGTATACTTATTTAAATATTTATTTTTGATGCCTATCGTTTGATTACTTATACGTTAATAAATATAAACTTAACTTCTATTAATTACTTTCAGGGAAGAGAACTGTGGCCAACCTGATCAGGCAAGTCAGTGAGAGTCCAGAAAAAATCAAAGATTCTCTGAAGGCGACTCAAGAAATGAAAGAGCAACGATGTTTGTCTGGCAACAAAGCCCTGGCGTACTACGTTGAATCAAAATCAACAAGCCACGCGTACAAACAGAAAGGGTTCGGAAACACAAACGACGGAAATACCGCACGTAGGTTTTTCATGAATCCTGAACTGAGTGCTGAAATAACGGGATTAGACGTGACTTTGATTAAAAAATTCGGTGTTATACTAAGAACTTTATCTTCAGGTTTCGACATAAATTTAGAAAAGTTTAGGAATTTTGCACAGGAAACCAGATTATTGTATATAAATTTGTATTCGTGGTACTACATGCCTGCTACCGTGCACAAGATTCTGGTGCACGGGGCGGATGTTATACAATCGTCTCTTCTGCCAATCGGGCAGCTTTCTGAAGAATCTCAGGAAGCGCGCAATAAAGATTGCAGAAGATTTCGACAACACAACACCCGAAAGCAGTCACGTATTGCTACGAATACAGATTTACTGAACATGTTAATCATCACGTCTGATCCTGTAATTAACAGTCTCAGGGAGATTCCCAAAAAAAAAGACAGGTTCTCTTCCTTCCGAGGTTTTAGATTTAATTTTAGAGCCAAAAACCAAAAATAGAAGTTTGGTAGATACTACAAGTGTTGTATCTCACAATGAGTACACAGAAGAAGATTCTTCTGAAGAAGAATTAAGTGATGATGATGAGTAGGTAAATTTATTGTTTCTTTTTTTGTTTTTTTTTATATTTTTTATGTATGTACATATACAAATATATTAAATATTGAAAAAAAAGGTTTTTTATTTTTTTTCGTTAAAACTGTACACTTCCAATAACTTAGATGTATATAAACATAAATAACAAACACTTTAAAAGTAAAAAAGATCGATAAATAATTTTGTCCAGCTAGCTTGTACTAGGCGACACACTGTGCGATCCAATGAGTAATACTGTATACGGCACTCGTTCCACGATAAAAAATCGCGACAAACAGTCGTCGTTAAAATGGGAAACGCTAGAGACGATAGTCGTCTACGATAATTTATGGTCGGTACGACGTCATCCACGGACTGAGTCGGTGTCCACTGCTGCGACCGACACGGCGGCAGCGGTATTCTATACGACATTTTAACTAGATCTTTTTAACATTCTTATTTATTGCAGGTAACACAAGAAACATTGATATTATTAAACATAAAAACGATTCAAAATCTGACTATACAGACAAAAATAGCCTCTACAGACCATGATACTGATGGAATCATCAAACACATTGCTGTAAAGCAGGAATCTATTGAAGAAAATCATGATGACATGTATACAACTGAAAACAATGATGATTATATTCCAAGCCATGATTTAGAGGTAAATGACGTAGCTAAAACCGAAGATACCGCTTTTGGTGATGACATTGAAGACACAAAACCTCTTAAAGACGAAGAGAAAACTTACGTTTACTGCGAAGTAAAAAACATAATACCAGAGAAAGTCAAAAAGAAACACACATGCAAAGGTTGTAATAAAAGTTATAGAAAAAGCGATTTAGATAAACATAAATGCGTAAAATCTAAAAAGAAAACGCCTAAGCTCTCGGAGAATATAATAAAAAAAGTTAAAACGAAAACCGAACCGGAGAACTTAACTTGTGAATTATGTACTAAGACATTCAGTGATAAATATGTACTAAGAAAACATTTAAGGATACACTCCGGGGAGAAACCTTACACATGCAACGAGTGCCACAGAGCATTCCTCCTACCCTCATATTTAAAAGACCATATTCTTCGAACACACTCCGAGAACAAAGAGTATGCATGCTCAGAATGCCTTAAAACCTTCTCCGTTAAAAACACATTATTAAAACACATAAAACGACTCCACAGCGGCAAGACCCACACGTGCGACCGCTGTGCTCGAGCGTTTAACAACAATAGCGATTTAAAGTCGCATATGGTTGTCCACAGCAACGAACGGCCACACATCTGTCCCACCTGTGGGAAAGCGTTTAAGAGGAGAAATCAGTTGAATGAGCATATTAAGCAACATAGTGAACAGAAGCCTAAGAAAACGGAGTTGTACGAATGCACGTACTGTAGCAAGAAGTATACGCTGAGGGCGAGCTTGTTTAATCACATTAAGATACATACGGGAATGTCGTATACTTGCGATAGGTATGTAAATAAATAAATATTGCTGGACAATTCACACGGCATTATCTAGCCCCAAGCTAAGCAGAGCTTGTGTTATGGGTACTAGATAACTGATATACATAATACAATACATTACATGTGTTATTTTATACATATACCAGGAGCAAAATATATGTGGAACAAGCAAATGTTTCTTACAAGGCGGAAATCGAACCCGCAACTTTGGGCGGCTTATGTAGTAGACATAACATAACCTCCTCGTGAGCTCGTACTGCTACTTGTCCCCGGGGATTCGTCCCTGGGGAACGGTAGTAGGTGGCGGGCTGGTGCACCCCGGTCCCCACCGCTAATGATTTCTCCCTTCATTTAAGAATAAATAAGTCGTTGTAGACGATTAAAACGTATAAAAATAAAGAATTTCAAAGTTTATTTTTCTTTTAAGGATATCAAAAAAACTATCATGTCGCCCGTTGTAGATGTGCCTAAAAATATCTATGTTTCATCAGCTATCCAACGAGGTATAACAATCTAAGGATTTAATAAAAATTCATAGAAAAATAATAGTTGCGAGCCCCCAGGAACCAGTTCTAACAGTCCCTCGCCAGCTGTCCTTAAGAGTGCAAACGCACTGCGCGTTAGCGGAACTGCGCGGCCGCGGCACTTTATGTCAAATTAGAACAAAACTAGCAGCGCCTCGCGGTTTCACCCGCGTAGTTCCCGTTCCCGTAAGAATTTCGGGATAAAAAGTAGTCTATGTCCTATTCCAGACTATAATCTATCTCTGTGCCAAATTTCATCCAGATCCGTTTTGCCGTTCTGGCGTGATAAAGGAACAAACATCCATCCATCTATCTATCCATCCATCTAAACTTTCACGTTTATAATATTAGTGAGATCACCAAATAAGCCGCGCGGCCTCTTTCGTCATTTGTTCTAATTTGACGGGCAGTGCCGCGGCCGCGCAGTTCCGCTGACGCGCAGTGCGTTTGCACTCTTAAGGTTAATGCAGGGGCGGTGCGTGCGATTGAGACACCTTACGATTTATACAGGTGTGAGTGAGGAAAATAATGTGCAGAATTTAAGGTTATTTAATATTATTATCGGGAATTTAACACACGATTAAGAAAAAAACATTTTTTTTTATGAAAGTGCACTGTTTGCACATAATTTGGTCGATATCTCCGGAACCCTGCAATCTATTGAAATGACTTATGTTTTGATTCGTAGGTTATTACTAACTATTTGGTTCATTGAACCAGTTTCTTCATAAGTTGTGAACGCTGTTCCTAAAACGTATGCTCTGTCCCGCTCCTAAGGACGCGAAATCCTAAGTTTATCTTTTTACAAAATGACGCGTATAGCGCCCTGTTAAGGTACTTATGTAAAATCTTTAGTAAAATTCCCTTGTTCTCCCCAGATGCGCAGTGTCCTGCCGCGACCGCAGCACCCTGAAGGTCCACATGCTGATCCACTCGGACGCGCGCCCACACTCGTGTCCCACCTGTGGGCGCGGCTTCAAGCGCAAGGGCCAGCTCAACGAGCACGCCAAGGTGCATTCCGGGGCGCGCCCGCACGCTTGCGACCAGTGTGGCAAGACCTTTACGCAGAAGGGATCGCTCAACTTTCATAAGAGGTGCGTAGTGGCGCAGGGAGCACAAGTCGCTGCCGATGTTTATGCAAATTAAAAAATAAACTTAAGGTGGGACTGAACCTCTAAGTTCCCATACAAACGTACTATTCGATTCATTTGTAAACTACGTCCCCGATTGTAATGAACTTTTGCATACACAATCGGATAAGAAATAGCGATGTTTGTATTGTTTTAGTTTTTCAAAATACATAATCATCTTTAAATGAGAGCGAAAGTAATAAGTTTCACTCACCATGAGGGTTCCGTACCATTATCTATAAAAAACGGCAAAAAAATCACGTTTGTTGTATGGGAGCCCCCTTAAATATTTATTGTATTTTGTTTTTTAGTATTTGTTGTTATAGCGGCAACTGAAATACATCATATGTGAAAATAGGGTCCCATTTTTGGATGGAACCCTAAAAATAAGAAAGTCAGTGTATACAGCTCTATTATTAATAAATCCTTATAAAATTGCAGAGTCCACACGGGCCAGCGACCCTACATCTGCGAGGTGTGCGGGAAGACCTTTGACAGCAAATACAACATGGCGAAGCATCTGCGCATACACACCGGAGAGAAGCCTTACCACTGTCACAGGTAACTTATTTATATCAGCCACACACGTCCACTGCTGGGCATGGGCAAGACCTTTGACAGCAAGTACAACTGACCAAGCATCGCAAGACCAAGCGCGTGGGTATACACACCGGAGTAGTGCATCACACTAGCGCCGCTACCTGTATTTCTTTAATTTTTACTTTAAATTAAACAAAGGACATCACAATAATTCATGTGACAGTGTTAACTATTATTAAAAACAACGTTTAAGATTTTTTTTGGAGGAAAATGAGAAATTATAATTCGCCATTGATATTTCACAGATATTTTCAAGGTATTGTCGATCTCGTTGCTTAGTTGGATAGAGCGCACCTGTACTGTGCGGTGGGCGCGGGTTCGAATCCTGTCGAAATCGAAGTTTTTTGGAATATTATTTAAAAAATTCGTAGAAATTTTAATAATCCATCGCAAAGTTTGTGATACCTGTTATAAGTCTGTTGTTCAACGTAATAATAAAATAAAATTGGTGGCGGCATTACTCACTTGCTACTAACAGCAACGTTATCACTAAAAACAAAAAATTCAACAACTTAATGTCGTATGTGCAGCGGAAAATGTTTCAATTTGAATTCGAAAACGGACGACAGATAAATTCGCGCCTCACCTTCAGTACAGGTGCGCTCTGACCAACTGAGCAACGAGATCGACACGTGCCTTGTCGAAAATATCTGGGACCTCTTACGACTTAAGCGTCGTTTTTTGGGATATTCTTAAAAATCTTTCCATTTTTTTTTATTTATTTATTTATTATCAGCTTAAAGTACATTTCGTTATTTAATTTCTGCCAAACTGTGAAACAGTGTGTTGTCGGCAGTAGCTCTCGTGGACAATTTAGATAGTACATGTACTTAACTACTTAGTTACTACAATTATTCTAGTTAGCTAGACTTTAAATACTTAAGATACAGTGTGTAATTAATAGTACAAAATTAATGCAAATTATAGCGCTATCCTATGGTATATATTTATAACACGTCTCTGCCTGTCTCGGACGGCTGAACGGAACTCAATGAAATTTTGCCAGGGAGTAGTTTAAATTTTTATTAACTATTATGGACACAGCGATATGTAGTGCTTCTTTAAACTTGTCTTCAATGAGTTTTTACTTGTTATAGTGTTAAAGATGTTATGTGGAAGCTCATTGATAATTGTTGGCGTTAAGAAGCGCCTCTCACGTCTGCCATAATAATTTCGCACTTTCGGCACAACTAACCTAGGTATCCTGGATCTTATAAACTAACATATTCCAACTGTTTTTTGCCTAAGCTACCTCAAAAATTTTTTTTTTTGTTTTTTTCTTATATTTAGTAAAATATTGTATTATTTTACGGCGCAACGCTCTATCTAGACTTATAATGACTGTTGTTAACGTTCCAGATGCGAGGTCCGCTTCACCCACGCCAGCAGCCTGGCCGACCACTCGCGGAAGTACCACGACGGAGAAAAGCTGGCCTGCAACGAGTGCTACAAGTGCTTCATACACAAGAGCACGCTCAAGAAGCACATGAAGATCCATGCGACAGAGAAATAGTCTTATAAACTGTTATACTTTACAATTTACCAAACACAAGCTCTGCTTAGCTTGGGGCATTTATTATTATTACATATCATTTGTTATTATTACTTATTATTATTTATTATTATAATACTAATGAAATGTTAATAAAAAGTTATCTTAGAATTAGATTACCGTCATATTTTTTTTTTTAAATTTCTGGCGCGGTTTTTCGTCTTTCTGCATACGTCTATTTGTCCTAGTTTTTTTGTTATAGTGCTTACCCGCGCTTTGGGTATCTCTAAGAAATGAAATAAGTTCCCAAAAATTTGAAGAGCCCGAAAATTTTTGGTAACTTACTTCATGTCTATTTGTCCGACTCCTTAAATCATGATTTTTAGGGTTCCGTTTCTCGAACTCGAAACTAGAAAGTTATCCTAAACTACTTATTACCTACTAGGAATTGTGCCAATTTCATTGTCGAAAGTAATAAAATGTCTCACTTTGCTCTTCCCGTGATCTCAACACTTTATGACGGGAGTATAACGAAAAAACATCAATGTAAAATAATGCCAAGTCTCGTACTTTGCATTATTTTACATTGATGTTTGTCATTAGGCATTTTAATCAATTTTTACTACTATACTTAGTAAGTAGGTAGGTACCTACTGACTAAGAATCAGCCCAAGCTGTTGCTGTCGAAATTACGTAAAATACGGTATTCATAGACTAACAACAAATTCGTGAAGTTGAAAAGTGAAATATTTACTGAAGGCAAGTTTTGATTGTTCTATTTTGTCACACTTGAAGTGAGAAGTGATATTACGATAGGTACTTCCGACCTATTCTTAATGTTGTTAAATTAATATGATTTTATTGGTTTTCTGCGAGGTTATGGAGTCTGATGGTGCGTACGAGAAGAGAGAACAACTAGGCGCCACCTCCAGCAAGCGTCCTCCCTCGGTTTTCCGAAACGTGCGAGGAGGCGTACAAAACGACGGCGCAGGTCTACCTTGAGCTCTTCTTTGTCAAGCGAAAATCGTCTGGAATATCGCCAATGTCGCCGACTCTACGTGGTAGTAAATAGGTATATATTTTATGTATGTTAGAATAAGGTAGGTATATATTTTATATGGGCCGTAGTTTTTAAGTATTTTACATCCTGTACTAGACTAACGTTGCCTGAAATAAATGATTTAAATTATCAGAATTCAAATCTAAATTATTTGGGACACAAACTACATAGATAGATATTTTTTACTACACATAAAAAAACATCCAGAACATTCTAATCAAATATCTGCAGATCGTATAAACTTTTCTCTAGCCGCAGTCGCTCAGCTGTGGCAGAAGGCCTCGTAGCAGCAAGATCTCTGTCTGGCTGCCAACCAGCAACCATCTACTCGTGGGTTGAAGTGAAAAGAAATGCAAGTATGAAGAATGTTGAATATTTTTTTATTTAGGTTTAATTAAAACATGCCTAAAACAATTTTGCACAAGATTTCAAATAAAAAAAATGCTATCCTTTGAGTCAAATACCCATCAGAGATGGTTTTTAAAAAGCGCGTTGCCAGGCGCGCTCTAAAACGCCTAACTGGTAGACTGGGACGCGGTAAAATGGAAATTTGATTTCCAAATAAATAAATAAAATATAACATTTAATTACAATTCGTAGGTATAAAATAATAATAAAATAAACAATGATTAAATTTGCATTTGTATGTAGGTAGGTATATAACACCCAAAATTGACAAAATGCCCTTCTATGACCATGTCGAAAGCCTTGTTTCACACTATCACTTACCTACACTAAGGCCTGTATTGCAGGCTAGGCTTAGCCTGCAATACAGGCAGTAGGTAGGCCAGGCTAAGGCTTAGGTACTAAGTCATCGATCTAGAGGTACTTGTACTTAACCCAGAAAAGCGTTATACTCAAGCATAGATCGATGACTAAGTAAGCTTTATTATCAGCGGCTCAATTAATGGCCTCCATTTTTCTCTTAAATTTTACGATGTCCTTTTTTTAGGATCCTAAAACGAATACCGCTCAGTGACGACGTGACTTGAGATTCCTTCTGACACTTACAGTTTTGACCTTCACCATCCAGAGATTTGTATTGTTGTTGTCTATCAAGATACTTGGGCTGGATTTTCCCATTGCCTAGTGACATGATGTATTTGGCATATTTCTGAAGAATCCCTCTTCTAAGACCTTGTTTGGCCGGAGACAGGGCATTACATGGGTCAGACACACACTCTTTTTTATTTTCAGTATTGCTAATGATCACTTCGATATGTTCCTTTGTTGTTCCCTCTTTCATTTCTTGGATCGGAAACGGCTTCGGATCATTACCTATAGACGTGTTGAATTTTATGTTCTTCTTAATCACAACCTTACCTTGACCTTGGTTATCCAGCGGTTGGTTTTGATCTTGGTCAGCCTTGTTAGCATTTTTGGTATTGGATGTGATAACTTCCTTTTGCTTATCAACCTCTTTGCTTTGGCCTTGGATTGGAAACTGATTTCCGTCTTTACTTAAAGACGTGTTGAGTTTGGTGTCCTTATCTGTACTTTGACCTTCAATAGCTCGGGACTGGTTTTCATCTTGCTTAGTCAAAGGCTGGTTCTGACCCTGATCAGTTGACGTATTGATTTTTGTTTTCTGTAATGGTATGTCCTTGTTACGTAGATTTTGGCTTTCGTTACTATCCGGAGTCTGGTTTTGGTCTTGGTTAGCCGGAGACATGTCATCTTCTTCGTGGTTAATTGGAGTGTTGATTTGCACTTCCTTCTGAATTATCTCATGGCTTTGAATTTCTTTAGCGAGGTACATGTCATCTTTACTTTGGCCTTGGATTGGTAACTGTTTTCTATCTTTACCTATAGACGTGTTGTATTTGGTGTTTTTATCTGTATTTCGACCTTGAATAGCCAGGGTCTGGTTTGCATCTTGTTTAACCAAAGGCTGGTTCTGACCCTGGTCAGATGACGTACTGATTTCAATTTTATCCTGACATTCTATGACCTCGTTACAAAGACTTTGGCTTTCGCAACTATAAAGAGACTGGATTTCGTCTTGGTTAGCCGGACACATAACTTCACATTGGTTAATAGACGTATTGGATTCGATTTGCTCCTGAATATTCTCTTCGGTTTCATCTTGGCTCGTCGAAGACATGTCATCTTCTTCGTGGTTAATTTTCATTTCCTTCTGAATTCTCTCATGGCTTTGAACTTCGTTAGCGAGATAAATTTCATCTTCACTTTGGTCTTGGATTGGTAACTGTTTTCTATCTTTACCTATAGACGTGTTGTATTTGGTGTTTTTATCTGTATTTCGACCTTGAATAGCCAGGGTCTGGTTTGCATCTTTTTTAGCCAAAGGCTGGTTCTGACCCTGGTCAGTTGACGTACTGATTTCAGTTTTATTCTGATATTGTATGACCTCGTTACTTAGATTTTGGTTTTCGTAACTATCCAGAGACTGGATTGCGTCTTGGTTAGCCGGACCCATACCTTCACCTTGGTTAATAGACGTGTTGGATTCGATTTGCACCTGAATATTTTCTTCACTTTGACCTTGGCTAGCCTGAGACATGTTATCGTCATCTTTGTTATTTGGCGCGTTAATATAGATTTGTTCGTGAATATTCTCTTTGCTTTGACTTTGGGACAGAGAGTGGTTTAGTTGTCGATGAGCCCGATACTGGTTTTGACCTTGATTCACCAGATACTGGCTTTGATTGTTGCTAATTGATGTAGTTTTCTTCTCTCTGATCTGTCTACTTCGCCCTTGGTTAGCCGTAGACGGGTAGTGGGCTTTACGAAGCATATTTTTATATTTAGCTTCGTCGATTAGCAGTTTGATTTTCTTGAAAATTAACCGTAGTCCGCAATCGTTTATTGCTCCACACCTATTGAACATTGTGCTGTCGTACTTTAGGTCCCTGTTGGTGTCCAATATTTGCGTGTTTTCATGCCTTGTCACCATAGAGTATAAAAGATTGTTAAAATTCTCCACCTTCCAGTTGTATAAGGCCATCTTCTTTCCACATTTATATGTCGGTAGACAGATTATTATATTAGTATTTGTAACAGTCTGCAGAATCTGTTTGATTTTACGAACGCTTTCAACGTTGTTAGATGTTGATTTCGATGTTGCAGTGAAATCTTTTTCTCCGATCATGACAATGCAGAAGTCGTCGAAGCTCAAATCAAATATCTTCTCCTCAATGCCTCTAAATAAGTCCACGGCGCTGATGTACTCTGGTTCGATAAAGTACCGAAAATTAGAATTAGTTAGGGAATGCTTTGCAATTTCGATTGTGTTATTATTTGTGCTTATTAAACAGATATTTCTTAATTGTTCATTCGTCATGGTTTTCTATTGTTACACTTTTTCTCTTTTCTTCGAATCTCAGTGCTTCTTCTTCTCTTTTTGCCTCTTTCTTTTCATGGTTTATATTATTGGTAGGTATCACTACGTTGCGTTTTTCTGCATATTTTTTTGTGGCTCTATATCGTTTGTTTTTGAATAGTAGGTAGGTAGGTACATTCTTCGCTTAGAGCAACAGCTGGTTGGCTGTTATTCAACCATCTGGGTCCCGACCACGACAGTGTCTTGCCCGACCATGACTTGCCCGCAGTTGATCTTGTAAGGACCCGCTTAGAAATTCTATACTTTGCTTTATTGTTGGTTCTGGATGGTCTGTACTCTACCAACTCTCTCTATGTAGAACAGTTTATACCTTGACAACTAGATTCGGCCTTTTAATCCGCTGTTGAAACTAATTCGTTTTATAGATTTTTATCGTATCTTAGTCGACTTTATTTGCATCCAGACAAATACTACAAATAAAACATTTTAGTAGAGCCCTTTGCGTTTGATCATTAGAAGGGTACTAGTGATAGTGGAAACCGTGTGATGTTGGTAGATGGATCATTTTGTTTTGTTTTGAAATTATTGTTATAAATTTAACACAAATCTATAACGCTATTTTCACGTAATATTTCTGATAAAAGATCATAGAGAAAAATATGTTTACTTACTCTTTAAGAAGGACACACCAATGAAAAAAGAGATTCCCTGGGAAACACTATGGGTCTGTGACATAGAGACAACGGAACTGCGCGGCCGCGGCACTAAATCACCAAATAAACCGCGCGGCCTTTTTCGTCATTAATAAGTGCCACGGTCGCGCAGTTCCGCTGACGCGTAGTGCGCTTGCACCTTTATTATCTAGTACCTACTATAATAACTCCGTAATGTTGAAATTTCAAAAAAGACCTAAGGGGGCAAATGGGGTATCAAATGAAAGGTATCGGTTTGTACCATAGAGTTAATATAGAATGCTCATGTTCTTAATCTCCTTTACTCTGTTCTATTTCTTCCATCAACACCGTCTTACCTAAAAGACCGTTTCGAGTTTCCCCATCAGTCCCATTAACGATCGCTTTGCTCCTCTGACACCCTTCTTTTTAAAATCCCATCGCACACTTCCCAGTTCTATGGTAATTCCTTCACGTGACAGGCCGCCAGACTCTGGAACGCCCTTCCTGTTTCTATCCGACAAGCTACATCCCTTCCTATCTTCAAAAGTATGGTATATCAGCACTATCTGTCCACTCTTGATAAATGTTCCTGATGCTTATAATTTTTTTTTCTGCTATTTTGCTAATTTTTACTGTTTTAATGTTTTTTTTGTTCTCTTTTTATAAAATTTTGCATTTTCTATTTTTATGTATTAAGTCCTTTGATAATATGGTAAAATGTTTATTATTTTATATATGTGTCATTATCGATTATGCCACCGTCAGCTTTATACGTAACGATTCTGTCCATCCAAAGGTTGCCTGGAAGAAATCGCTGTTAGCGATAAGGCCGTCGATCGTGCCACTAGTTAAAGTTAGTATTAAGTTTATGTTTAGTTGTTTTTTGTTGTTGATGGTGCACTAAAGTTATAATCTATATTATCTATCTATGGTTTGTACATTTGAAAATATTCAGCAAAGTCTAACCAGTGGGTACATAATAGTATTTGTTTACTTGGCAAATTTTCGAAAACCTCGGCGCGCGAGTTACATTCGCTCTTGACGAACGAATACTCTAATAGTGATAGGTAAAAAAAGGCTTACCTACTACAAAATATCAGATTATGTAAACTAGAGGATAAAAAAGGCTTACCTACTACAAAATATCAGATTATGTAAACTAGAGGATAAAAAAGGCTTACCTACTACAAAATATCAGATTATGTAAACTAGAGGATAAAAAAGGCTTACCTACTACAAAATATCAGATTATCTAAACTAGAGGATAAAAAAGGCTTACCTACTACAAAATATCAGATTATGTAAACTAGAGGATAAAAAAGGCTTACCTACTACAAAATATCAGATTATGTAAACTAGAGGATAAAAAAGGCTTACCTACTACAAAATATCAGATTATGTAAACTAGAGGATAAAAAAGGCTTACCTACTACAAAATATCAGATTATGTAAACTAGAGGATAAAAAAGGCTTACCTACTACAAAATATCAGATTATGTAAACTAGAGGATAAAAAAGGCTTACCTACTACAAAATATCAGATTATGTAAACTAGAGGATAAAAAAGGCTTACCTACTACAAAATATCAGATTATGTAAACTAGAGGATAAAAAAGGCTTACCTACTACAAAATATCAGATTATGTAAACTAGAGGATAAAAAAGCTTGGGACGAGTTTTGCTGCAACTCGAAATCTACAAGGTTCTTCGTAGATACCTAGGTACTTGTTCGCTTTTGGACGACCGTAGCGCGGTGGGCGATGGTCTGCCTGCGACGCAGGAGGTTGCAGGTTCGATTCCCGCCTTGGAACAAATATTTGTACGATCTGCAGGTATTGGTGCCGGGTGTTCTGGTCGTTTGTTATCATTATCAGTCATCTAGTACCCATGACACAAGCTCTGCTTAGCTTGGGGCTAGATAATGCTGTGTGAATTGTCCAGCATTATTTATTTTTTATATTTATTTATTTTTAAAATATTGAAGTCAAAGCGATAACTTTATTTCCTAGTTTTACTTATTTTGAATTTGTGACGTGTCTAAGCGTCCTGGAAAAGGAAAACTTGTAACAGAAAAACTTATCTCACATTTTTATGACATTTTTGTGTGTATTTGGACACCTCCGTAGTCCGTAGTTTATTTAGTATTTCTTCTCAATATTGTATTGGACTTGTTTTTATATTCCGTGTCGTCACCAAACGGTCTTGTCGGAAGATCCGCGTTGGTTGCAAACGCGACTAACATTACGCTGAGACATGGACCTTTTTGTGAAGTAAGTTATTTATTTCTGTGTCTCTTTTATAAATGTTTGTTCCTACTTGTGTCTCTATTCTATTCACTTTGATGTTTGTACCCTAGTCGGGTTTATTTTAGACTGTTTAAATTAATCAACTTCATTATCATCATATCAGCCCATACATGTCCACTACTGGACATAGACCATAATAATTAAAATATAATTAACTAGCAGCGCCTTGCGGTTTCACCCGCGTAGTTCCCGGGGGAATTCCGGGATAAAAAGTAGCCTCTGTTCTATTCCTGACTATAATCTATTCTGTGCCAAATTTCATCCAGATCCGTTCAGCCGTTCTGGCGTGATAAAGGAACAAACATCCATCCATCTATCCATCCATCTAAACTTTCACGTTTATAATATTAGTGAGATTAACTTAACAGGTACCTACAATAATGATCGGTACTAAACATTTTGTTTCAATACCTACCTACTGATACGTACTAGATAGGAAAAAAATATGAAAAAAAAACAAATGATTTGCTAATTAAATGTTTTAATTAGGTAACTATCAGTCTATACAGTAAAGTAGTTGGTACAGTAGGTACCTGGGTACCTACTTATACAGGGATATTGGTAAATTAGTAACGCTACGTGAACTGCAGGTTCAGCCCATCATCACAAACACGTTCGTGAAGACGCCAGGTCTTAATTCACAAACTTGGTATTGGTAATGGGTACCCCCCGCAATTCAATAATCGTTCGTTAGAGAGGTATTATTTGAAACTCAACTTAAAAACAGCTCTGCCCTGAATTAACAGAAGATATGAGAGTGAAAGATCGGTCTTAAGTAACTCGTTGGGTTCCAGACAAAGATGTTTTATCATTTAGTATCAAAGGTGATTTATATATTTTTTTAAGAATTAAGACCTGGCGTCTTCACGAACGTGTTTGTGATGATGGGCAGGACCTGCAGTTCATGGAGTGTTACTTATTTACCAATAACCCTAGTAGGTAGAAATTATTACGATAAAGAAAAGTAGGGGATACCGGGGCAAAAAGAGGTCCGGGGCAGGACGGGATGTTTGCTAGTGTGCGTGTCTCTTACACGCGAATGAGCCGCCGACAGTGCCATTTGTACGAACTTCAGACCGCTCACGTCAGTCAGTGCACGCGGAAGTGTTTGTTTACGAGTTTAGCAAAACTTTTTCCAAAAACCAAATTTGTTTATATTGTTACGATATTTAGGAGCAATCATCGATGTGGTATGAGGTAAGTACGCACGTTTTTTATGTATTTTCCATCAAAGGCAGTTAGCAGGTGTATTATATTTTGATTTGGGTAGTGCTTACAACCTTTCATTCTTTTAGGTTAGAAATGTTCGATTGTTTTGTGAAATCATGTTGACGGGGCAAAACAATCGGGGCATAACGGGATATCCAGTCTTGCCCGCTTTGCTGGCTTTTGTGGTTGTTTGTGGCTTCTAACGTTTGCTGAATTTTGTGGTCTTCTTAAATTTTTGCCGTGTTTGCCGAACTGACCCAAAGCGCATGCCGATATTTTATAACGTTTTTTTTTTCAGACATAATGGTTCGCAATTACAAAAGAAAAACAGAACGCGCAAAATGGGATGAAGATGACATGAGAAGAGCAGTTAGCGCTGTTATTTCAAAAAGAATGGGGTTTTTTTTGAGCTACAGCCACATACAATGTGCCAAAATTGACTTTGGAACGACGCGTCCGAAAAGCGCGCCCTGAGTAGAAACGTGCTCGTTTTACCCCATGCCACATCCCATTTTGCCCCGGTCATGGGGCAAAACGGGATTTTTGATATAATTTTAATTGTTGGTGATTTCCAAAAAACTATGTGATTTAGCTTTTAAAACTATTAAAATTTATGTAGTTGATTTATTAATGTTCCTATCTGTGTAATCGTTTTTCTAATAAAGAGTTTAATTTTCCTGATATGGTTTTTTTTTCTCTTAACTATCCCATTCTGCCCCGGTCTCCCCTACTTATTTATGATAAAGACAAATCTGTATCTATATTTATAGTTATCTAGGGGAGAGTTGGGTAATACCACGCAGCTGAAAATTCCGCTCCCACTTATCATAGAAACAGTCTGGTGTGCTAGCAATATCGTAGCGCAAGACTCAAAATAAAACCCACATGTGCACCGCGTCAGTACGCTCACATTAAAAAATCTACCCTTATCCCAAGCTAACATAAAGGCATTATCGCTTAGTGGCGCGGTATCAAACGTCTCTCCCGTATATTTACACCTGGGTATGTAGATAATAAAGGGTAGCTTATAGAAACATTGCCTTTGATAGAGACATATGGGTTCTTATAATTTATACCTAAGTTATAAAAAAATTACAACATTATTTTGACTTATGTAGTACAATACTTATATATTTCTAACTTAGCCTTTCCCGTGGTTCGTTCACTTCTTAGGTAGGTAATTCTGTACCAACTTTAAAATTCAGTGTGTTTCCAAGTAGGTGGAACTAAGCAATCTTTTTCACCTAGTTAAAATCCCAACCAAAGCTTATAAATAAAAAAAATGCAACATATCCGATCGCACAAAACTACGTTATTTTCGTGCGATTATGTATTTAGGTATGTACACGTACTTAATTTTAAAGTTAAAATTAAGGTTCATTCGCTCAAATGTACTAAAAACCATCAGGTATCCTTATACATAATTTACAAAAGCTTTGCCTTTTCCTAATTTATAAACACGTTAGCTGTCCCAAGATAATTTGGGGTAAATATATACCACACTGCGTCCATACTGATATCTTCATATGTTTTTGAACCTCATTTTCCTCGTAACTCTAGCCTTCACTGCCTGACATCTCATGCATTTGAAACAGAGCTATGAACTACATGTAGTGCACGGACTTCACACTTCGATCAAAAATTTCCGGCTTTGCCGGCCCCCCTTAGATTCACAATGCGCAGCCCACAACCTTCAGTAGCAAAAGAGGAACATTTTGACATGTTAGGAAAGCTTTTCAACTAGTGTCATTTTAGCGTTCAAACAAAAAGCATGGGTAAGTGCTCGTACAAAAAATGCAAGAATCACTCGTCCAAAGTGCTGAAAAAGGATGGAATTTCTTATTTTCAGTAAGTTTAAATATATTTTGTACCCGTATATTGAGATGTGAGTCATATACTTGTGAAATCAGCATAAAATATTGTTGTTTGGTTTGCCTATGTTAAAATATTAAATTTGTTCTAAATTGATAAATGGAGAGGCTATTTCTTCTAAATTTTTTTTTCATTTATAGTTTGTATTAATATATTTTTCATAAAAATAGGTTTAATATTACTAGTTGATGATTTTTAAAATAACTAGTTGGCCCGCCCTAAAATTTCATTTGCGTAGACTCTCTAATATAAGAAAGACTAGGTTCTTACCTACCTACCAGAAGTATGAATTTATAAAACGTTTATTTTTTTCCCGTAAAAAAAACTCGTGCAAAGCCGCAGACAGGAACCAGTTCTTTTTAATCTAGAGTGCCTGCCTGAAATTGTATTGTAAGTTTAAATTATTGTATGTCTGAAATGACCCTTTTGTATAAATACCTACTGTTGAGACACCAATTTATAGTTTCATCAATAAATGATTCGTTATCTTTACCTGAATTCTGTTAATTAATCCTTATAGAAAATAAACTGAGTAGGTAGGTATATAATTCTCAGGTAGGTACCTACCTACTTACAAAATAAAATAAAATGAATTCGACTCCACCAATCTCTTGTTCCGTATGGAAAAAACTTGTCAGGCTCTGCGCAAACTGTCTGCGTCAAAACAAAACGAACCCAATTTTGAGTGACATTTTTGTAAGGCTCTAGGTATCTACGGGGGAGGCCGCGAACTCCTTATTTTTGATCGAAGACTTCACAGCTAAAATCCACTAAAATCCAAAATACACTAAATGTAGTGCATGGACAGCTAACGTGTTAAGGTAAGTTGGGGTATGAGCGGACGCTGTGAAGGCCCGGCAAGTATCAAATGGATTTTAGCTGAATGAAGCCTCGTTTTCTAATTCTGCCTTCATTTTATACGACGCCATTCAATTGCGTCGTACAAAATGTCGTCCGATTATACCCTAACGCACTATTATTCATATCTTAAGGTCTAGTAAGACCTACGCGGTAATCACTACGCAGAGCGGCAGCGAAAAAAATGATAATTCGGCATTTCCGTATAATCATCATCATATCAGCCCATACAGGTCCACAGCTGGACATAGGACTGCCCCACACGAAGCCACGAATAACGGTCTTGAGCTATTGGTCCGCCGCTGATCCATCGACTCCCTGCGACCGCTACGATGTCGTATAATAATTTTTAAAATAGATGAGGACCCAGTATTTAGACAAACCTGACATAAATGTGTCTGGATTGGAACTGCTATCTAAGTTATGTAACGAACTTTTAATAAATAAAATGATGTATATTTTTTAAACCACTTGTCTTTTGCTGCCGCTTTGGGTAGCGGATACCGCGCACCTAGGTCAGAGCTGGCCTAATCGTTTATAAATGTTTTAGGTCATCGTCCTCGATTATTGATTTTCTTTGGCGGCTGAAGAATTGCTTGTAGTACAATCGATGCGGCGTCCGCATTGCTGCATCTGCAATAAATGATAATTTATATATATTTTCCCTTCTTTTCCAACGAATCGCCTTTCTAAACATACATATTAGAACATTGGATGGTAGTTTATACAAGGCAAGCCATGATTTACAATTTATAAAAAAAAAACATATTCATGTAATTTATTTAACAATTTTCATCAACAAGAGTGAGAAGGACATACATAATAAGATAATAAGTTTTCTATTTTGTGAAAAAGGTTTTCAATAAATTAGAGGGTCTTTTCAAAAGTTCGGAAGCAGGTGTGTATATGAGAGAGTTACTTGGGCAGCATTGTGTTACAGTCCAGCGGCGTCCACCCCGCCAGTGCCTCGTGCACCATGACGTCGATTGCGTGCTCCGCACTGACGGCTCCGGAGATCAGGCGGAGGCCCATGCTGGGAACATGAGGACATACGTGAGATAGGTTTGTAATTAAACACACAAACAATTCGATGAATATTATTAAGAAAGCTTGCTCAGTCATCAATCAAATGCTTGATTAAGACTTTTCTATGTCATGAGCATTACTCAAGCATAGATGACTGAGTAAAGTTTCATAAAGCGGGGAAAACGGTAGAGCATACGACTATGCTCTACCGCATATATGGGATGCTCGGCTATGGTTTCAGGAATGGGTTTCGTATGGGAAACCTTCAACTAGACCCATTTACAGGAATATGCAAAATTCTCGATCATATTTTAAATCGAAGCTCAAATGGTGCCAAGATATGCATATTCAGTATTTTATTTATTGCATTCATACAGTCATCAGGTCTTAGCAGTTAGGTGAGTGTTCATAAAATATTCACAGTATGTACCCATTTAGGGTGTTGCAATAGAAGACAGGCCAGGCATAGAATGCGTTCAGTCCCTACCTGACTCATTGTCTATGGGTAACTGAGAATATTTTAACATTTACCCGTTTATCCTCGCCATGGTGCCATACGGCGGAGGCAGCCGCGCCGTCACCACCAGGTTGCGGCAGTAGAGCAGCCACACACAGTCCAGCTCACTGAACGCGGTGTCGCTGACTGACTCATCGTCACTGGTCGACTACGAAAAGAAATAAAAAAATTGGAAAAAAGTCCTTGATCGACCGAGGAAAAGAAATTCCTTTCTAAAACATAATAAAATTACCAATCTTAAAATGGTGGTAGCTGACTAGCTGTGTGATTTTATATAATAATTTATTTTAACGCGCTTAAATTCCATTAATTTAACCCCACTTACTATTTTAATCTTCCTGTAAAATGGCTCTGAGTCTTGTATGACGCAATTCCGCCGATGACCATTTTATGATAACATCGCTTTTAATAATGGTATGTCTGTAAATTCATTGTTTGTCGTGGACTCACTTGACTGTCACTATCACTGAAGGACTGTAGATGGTGCAGCGCTTGCGCGTTGTCGGCATGCCGCGCCAGGCTCGGCGGTGGACCGGCGGCAGCAGCGTCACGCGAGGATATCTGGGTTATTATGTTTCTGAGGAGCAGAGAACTTAATATGATTTTTTGAAGGGTTACCTGTGCAAATACAGTTCAATTTAAAGATACAAAAATACAAAACAGAATCCGATAAACAAGTTCTATTACAGACAGATAAAGTTAAACTTACAATAGCAGCCGTCAATAATTCCACATTACACGTGGCGTGACACGATGTGAAAGATTTCATCGTTAAAATTGTACGTGCTAAAAGATGTAACTTGTATCGTTTAACACGTTAAACAAACAGCTGCTTGCTACTTTTCCATAATTACCGTGCGTTCTTGTAAGCCCGTCCGAGATGTAAAGCGGCGCGAGCGGTGCTCATCACGCCCTCTAGTGCGCGCTCGAAGAAACTGGAACTATCGCGCACGCGCCCACTGTAATACAAGGTTTATTTCAAATCTTTTATCGAATCTTAATGTCTGTAATTTAATGCTTATCGAATGCATGCTAGCCACGCATAATAAATGCAAAGGTCACATAGGGGCTACTAACAACAAATATCGGGTAAAGTCGGACACTAACGGTCAAGCGACAATACCGGTCATCAAACTATCTTAAAAAAATTCATCGTTTACGCGCCCTCACACATGAAAAAAGATGCCCGACGAACTTGCACATTGTTTCGAATTATGTTAGAATAATAGTATAAGTTGTGTTTTCTAAAATTTTGATTTGTAAGTACTAGCGTTATTGCTTTATGTGACCGATAATACCCGACATTACCCTAACCCACGCCTCGCGGGTTATGTTTTTCGAGTGTTTCTATGTGGAAGCGATTGTGGTGAATGAGGTATCAAAACTCTCGTGTAAATTACGATAGTGTTCTTCTATAAGGTACCTACCTAGACTACCTACTACTATTTTGAACGATTTGTAAGGTTTTTTTTACCCTTTATTTTGAAAACTAGCGGTTCGCCCCGACTTTGCACGGGTATATACCTACTATAGCCTATCTTCATTAGGGATAATGTCGTGTTTATGAATACACGAAGCCAATTTTTTAAATTTCTCCCGCGCGTGTGCAGACTTTGAGACTGGAAGAAACCGGGGGGGGGGGGGGGGGGGGGGGTGTATTATAATGCTCCCTGAAATAATGTTTGGTATATATTTTAAGTTGATCTATAATAAAAATATAAGTTTATTTTAATGTTATTTCACGCATTACTTTTCAAAGTAATTGTAGAAATTCCGGACGGTTAAGAATTCCTCCGGCATTCCGGACACCCTGGGCACCTGTATTACCGGACATGTCCGGAAAATTCCGGACGTATGGCAACCCTAATCATAACCAACCCATTTGGGTTTTAATATAATTTAAATTAATTATATAAGTACTTATTTTGTTTGATACCTGTGATCATCTATACTAATACTAATATTATAAAGAGGAAAGATTTGTTTGTTTATATTGAATAGTCTCCGAGACTACTGGACCGATTTGAAAAATTTTTTCACCATTAGAATCCTACATTATCCCTAATGAACATAGGCGATAGAATATACCCGTGCGAAGCCGGGGCGGACCGCTAGTAAATGTTATAAATCGCAGGGAGAAGCATATGAACATAAACTCACGGTGAAGCGTTGAGTATTTCAGTCTGCTTGGCCTCCACCTTGCCGGGGTCCATGAAGAGTGCGTTGAACGCAAACACGTTCGGGTCCTTCAGCATCTTGCTGCGAGCGCCTTCCTGGAAGATGACATGACGATCACAGAGACATTTGTAGCTCCGCCACAAACAGCGCTGCTTGTAAGATTAATAAGTCTGTGTCGGTCTGTGGCTATAGCTTCCGAATTCCGAAACGAGTCAACCAATTTTTTTAAAATATAAAACTTAAACCCTAGTTTCTGCCCGCGGGTTAGCAGGCGTCGTTTCTATGGAAAAATATATCTAAAGAAAGAAAAGAAAAATTAATGGATAGTTCTATCATTTTGCTATACAAAACTACCTATACCTATACTATAGAAACCCTTAAAGGATCACTTTGTTGTCCGTCTGTCCGTCTGTCAACCCACTTTTCTTAAAAACGCGTGGAGGTATCGAGTTGAAATTCACTTCATATACTCAAGTTCGTAACCTCTTGGAGCCGCGATATAAATCAAACTTCTAAGTAAACGCAATCAAAAGTTACAGCCGTGATGTCCCATTATTTTGAATTTTCCAATCACATGCACATAAAACCTATAGGGTACTTCCCGTTGACCTAGAATCATGATATTAAGCAAAAAGCAAGGTCTTATAGCACCAATAAAGGGAAAAATCCGAAAACCGTAAATTCGTAGTTTATTTACATTTTTTTTTATCTCGCCATGGACCAAAAACTTATAGGGTACTTTTCGTTGACCTAGAACCATAAAATTTAGCAAGAAGCGAGGTCTAACAGCACAAGTAAAGGGAAACTCCGAAAACTGTAGTATTGTATGTAGTCTAATCACAAAAAAACATTATTTTGATTCTCTCCATGGACCAAAACCTATATGGGTACCTACCTGGTACCTACTTCCTGTTGAGCTAGAATAATGATATTTGGCAATATATACAAGGTCTTTTATTTTCATTTTACAAAAAAAAACTAAAATTCCACAATAAAAAATATAAAACAGTTCCGTTCCCCCCGAAAAGTCTCAATCAAAAGTAAAAAATCATAACACAAAATTACAAAAAAATCGGGCAGCACACATCAGGTAGCCCAGGGGGTGAGGAATTTTTTTTTGACGCCACGGTTTAGCTACGTATAGGGTGGAGCAAAAAGTGTTTCTCTCTGTAACCAAATATAAACCACTTTTAATTGAGTTTACTCATCTCGTTTCATTTTAGTTTTTGTATCTACTTTATCAGATTATGAAGAATTTTACTTTATGCATATTACCTTATGCCACCACTGTTACTACTTATTTAAGTTATTTATAAGCTGTTTGTTTTCCAGCTAAATAAATAAATATTATCTCACCTGACTCTCCCACGCCATGGCTTGTATATTATGCAACAGCATCGCGTCCAACGTAAGAATCCCGAGCGACACCAAATCTGAACTATTCGTCAATATAACTCTTCTACTATTGTTCCCATACGTATTATTATCTCCCAAATATATATCTTTCAGCTTATTCATAATTATAGACACGTTCCCTTCCAGTAAACTATCGTTGAGCGCTTTCAGAATTTGACTGAAGTCCGTTTTCGTATCAACTTGAACTGTGTTGTTTGTTTTCATGTCAAAATCTGGGTCATTGGTTATCCAATCGTGTAGTTCTTGTACTTTTTCTATCAGGTAGCTGGTCATGCTGTTACTCTCAATGTAATCATCGTATAGATTCACATCGTTGTAATATTCTTCATAATCTTTGTCGTTTAGATTGTTTATATAACTCTTAGGAAGTTTTAGATCTTTAGCCATAGGTAATAGCGGTTTGAATTCAGGTAGTTTGAATTCGTTTATCTTTATATTGACTTCGTGTGGAGGTATATTTTTGAAATCTATAGTGTTAAGTTTGTCTGGTAGTTTAGCTTTGTCTTTCTTCTCTATTTTTCTTTCGGCGTGGTCTGCGGGCTCGTGAGCGGGGTGTATTTGTGGCTTGCTGAGGAGATCTTTGTTTCTGTCTCGGTTCTCGACCATGTTTTTGAACAGCGATAGTTTCTCTAGTATAGCTAGATCGGCTATGTCGTTAAGGTTTTCTGAAGCTGTATTAGGTTGTTGGGGATGTTTCTTGAAGACTGATTCCTGGAATAATAAAAAATTAAATTAATAACTAAATGTTATTAACTAAACTATTTACAAAGGTTATTTGCCAACTTCATAGTCGAAAAAACTATTAGCGAAAGACCGCTGGCAGATGCTGGATGCGGCAAGCTGAAGACAGGGCGCGATGGCGCTCATTAGGGGAGGCCTATGTCCAGCAGTGGACTGTTATAGGCTGATGATGATGATAGTCGAAAGTAATATAATATCTGCCTTGGCTATTCTCATTGCTCAGGATCTCACCACTTTTTACGTCGAAATTACAACGAGACGAGATTTCGTATAATTTTATTGTTCAGATATTTTTTATAAACATAGAAAGTACCCAGGATCAATCTAAATTAATATCTGCAGATCGTAAAGCACCAAACATTTGCTCAATACACAAACAAGTCATGGCTGGTGAGTATCTGGCGCAGTGCATCAGCATTTGGTTGCCATACAGCGGGGCAATGCAGCCAGCGGCAACGTCTTTGGAACGCGCGCGACTGGTATTGATATGGATGTGTAAGATAGGCAAATAATATTGTATTACATTTTATGTAATATACAAACTTCAAACTTACTAGTGGTTTATTTTTCGCTTCTTCCACTTGTGGACAAAAAATTGAAGCGAACAAAATCAATAACATTTTGTTTCTTGTTTGATAATTACTATTTATAAAGCTGTTTATGTATAAAATTTGACTTGTCTAATTGCTTTTTTGTAAGCCTAAAGAAATAAAGTTAATGACTTTTTGACTTTTAAGCTACCTTTAGATTATTTGCAACAGTCTGCAGTTGCTCAATTGTTTCAATTTTAAAGACTAGTTTTATTTTGTTTCTATATTTGATTGTAATTTTCTTTGTTAATAAAGAACAAGTCAAATAAAACAATAAGTATAGACACACAGGTGACTTAGCCGTGTGGTGCCGGCTTTGAATGTGCACCAGCACAACTCTTCCCGCGGGTGTCGTAAGAGACAACAAAGGGACATACACCGGGGGGCGGGCAGCAGCGCCTCTTGCAGAATACATCTACCACCGAACTGCGATCCCGAACCCACATGCGCAGCGGATTATGAGCATTCCCCCCATTAGATAATAGATAAAAGCCAATAAGGCGGCTATCAGAGAGAGGCCTGCGTCCAGCAGTGGACCAATAGGCTGTTGAGTTGAGTTGAGACTTACAGGAGAGTAGAGGTGCGTGTACTCCGTAGTGGTCCAGCGGGTGAGCGCGAGCGTGGCCACGACGAGCGCGGCGCTGACGGCCAGGCACGAGGCGCTCGCCACGATCCACACGCGGAGGGGCACCTGGAAATGTGCACAAAGGAGCTGTTCCGTATACAAAAACAATTAATTAATAATCCGGTTCTAAGAAGTTACTACTTCGAGAACATTCAGAACGAGGATGGACAGGAGGGAAAGATACTGGCGCTGAGTCTCAAGTGTAAGACCTTTCATTTCAAACATTACATTGTCGCATTACGATTTGAATAATTTGGCTTGTTTTAAAAAACTACATATAAAACGACTTCGAAATCCTGAATGATGATAAAATATAGCCCGCTGACAGACGGACGGACAGACAGACAGGCAGAGAGAAACCGGAGGCTTATGAATAGGATACGTTGGGAACCCTTAACAAAACCATCAGTCCAGGATCGGTCGTCGTTTCAGGCGATCCGCCATCTGTCAATTTTGTAAGACTTTGTTTATTTCCGTTGCCATGGAAGTCATTACCCGTGATTGTAAAAATTATCATGTTTTATGGGACCACCTTAAAATTAGCTGCTATTAGACAACAACGGAAGATCATCAAAATAAACGAATCACCAGCTTTTTTTGGTATCCGGTCCAACACGGGCCAAGGCGGCAGAGAGCGTATCGCTCGCTCCATGCTCGGTGTCAGTCTGCTCGCGCTAAACCTACCTCAGGCCCATCTGGACATCGTCAGCGCTAAGTAGGTATAGTGTAGGTACACATGATCTTACAGTAGGTATGCTTGGTATCCGGTACAACACGAGCCGCGGCCGCCGAGGGCATCTCGCTCGCTCCACGCTCTGCATCACTCGGCTCACAGTTGGGCCACTTTGGACCCATCCGGACATCGTCGACACTAAGTAATAGCAGTATATTGTAGTAAAGTAAGTACATGATCTTACGGTACGGTTGCTCGGTATCCGGTCCAACACGGGCCGCGGCGGCGGCAGAGGGCATCTCGCTCGCTCCACGCTCGGCGTCACTCTGCTCGCGTTTGGCCTGTCTCAGGCCCATTCGGACATCGTCGACGCTAAGTAGGTTTATTTTAGGTAGGTAGATAAATGATCTTACAGTAGGTTTGCTTGGTATCCGGTCCGACACGGGCCGCGGCGGCAAAGGGCGTCTCGCTCGCTCTAGGCTCGGTGTCGCTCGGCTCGCGGTCGGGCCATCTTGGACCCATGGGGACATCGTCGGCGTTCGGCTATCCGAGCGGGACGACGGCGATGCTGCTGTGGTCTCGTATTCGTAGTGAAACATTTGAGGCTGAAAATGTTGAAATAAAAAATAGCTACTTAAATATTGAGAAATGATTAAAATAATATCCCATACGGAATAAACTGGAATGAAGTTAAATTTTCGACACATATGGCTGAAGTGGCCAAACTATCGGCAATATTAAAGTTAATTAAAAAAAAAACCGGATAAGTGCGAATCGGACTCGCGTACGAAGGGTTCTGTACATATAAAAACCGCAAAAAAATCACGTTTGTTGTATGGGAGCCCCTTAAATATTTATTTTATTCTGTTTTTTAGTATTTGTTGTTATAGCGGCAACATAATACATCATCTGTGAAAAATTCAACGGTCTAACTATCACGGTTCATGAGATACAGCCTGGTGACAGACCAATAATGGTAAACCTTCGTGCACGAGTCTGACTCGCACTTGGCCGGTTTTATTAAAACATCCTTTTGCCTCTTGCGTAACTATGACCCGTGTGAGGTGACTAGTGGCCTAGTACCTACATATTCAATTCAATTCAATTCAATATAGGTAACTTTATTAGCAGACAACAATGGTCCATAGACAAAATTACAAACTAACACAGTACAAAATTAATGAAATTAAATAAAGAAACATCAAAGTATCTAAACTATAACTAGTTTCACCCACTGGTGGAGAATGGTACGTAGGTACGATTGTCCCATTCTCCACCATTGGGTTCACTGATATTCTGTTCAGAATGCTGTTGCGACTACTTCTCACTCTGCTTATGCTTGATGCGACTCGCTTCCGCATAATCGCCGCGAAGCCGTCAGTGAACGTATTCGCGAACATTTCTGAACCACTGCAGTAACGATATTGATGGATGAATCTCGTTAGATCCATACTGGATCTATTGAGACTTGTAATTTTTCATTAGATCCAGTTTGAAACTAGCTTTACAAAAAAAAAGATATAAACACTAAGTATAAAGAAAGGCAATTTCTCAAACCACCATTAGCTATGATCATCATTTCACGTAATTCACCATCAGTTTGCTTGTTACGTACAGTAACTTCACAGTGGCTGCCTCCAAATTATCAATTGGATCTTATTTTCTGGGTCGTAGCGACTGAATTGCATTGTTTACTGTTTTCTCACGGTCCTGTTATGGTACTAAAGTACTCAGGTGAGTTACGGGAGCAACAATGATCATTATCATCAGCTGTCTGTGCCTCGCAAAACATAACCTTCGTTCTTGCGCAGTCGGCTAATAGTGTATTTTTACACAAGGGACCAAACCGCCCTATTATAGAGAAGGTTGTTTATACTTTACAGTTATCGGATTTTCTCCTTTACTTGTACTATAAGATCTTGTTTCTTGCCAAATTTCATGATTCTAGGTCAACGGGAAGTACCTTAAAGGTTTTGTGTGCATGTGATTCCCTTGGAAAATACAAAAAAAAAATGACATAAACAACTGTAACTTTTGATTGCGTTGACTTAGAAGTTTGATTTATATCGCGACTCCAAGAGGTTACGAACTTGAGTATATGGTGTGTATTTCAACTCGATACCTCCACGCGTTTCTGTGAAAAGAGGGTTGACAGACGGACAACAAAGTGATCCTGTAAGGGTTCCTTTTTTTCTTTTGAGATACGGACCCCTAAAAACATTATTTTGATTCTCGCCATGGACCAAAACCTTTAGGGTACCTACTTCCCGTTCAGCCAAAATCATGATATTTGGCAAGAAACCAGGTCTTTTATTTACATAGTTATTACAAAGTTACGGAACGCGAGTCGACTTGCACTTGACGTTTTTATTAACTGTAAGTCCACTTGTTGACTTGTTTTACAACCTCTGTGGCGCGGTGGGCGAAGGGACGTTGCGGGTTCAATTCCCGCCTCGGGACAATTTTTGTACTATCCACCAATATTTGTTCCGAGTGTTCTGGTCGATTTCAATGTATAAAAAAACTATCTATGTAACGTATTGTATTATGTATATCAGTTATCTAGTACCCATAACACAAGCTCTGTTTAGCTTGATAGATAATGCTGTGTGAATTGTCCAGCATTATTTATTCACTTTTAACATAAATAAATCAAATTCATATTGAAACACACAGTATCTGAGGTCGGCCGCGACAGCGAGATCTCGGTTATAATAAAACCACAAGAGCTGTTTCCACGATCGACGGGACATCACGGTCTAGTAACCGCTGCATCTCGGATCTACCATCCGGGAGGAATGCCTGATACATATGTAGGTACGTATAGTATAGTATATCGTAACGTATAGCGACATACATGTACGAGTACGCGCGTTCACATGTCGCCGCCGGATCGTAGACTCAGCTCGTTTTAGGCTAGGGCCAAAACGTACAGATTTTTTGGGAAAACCCTTCGAATTTATAGACCATATTCTAGACGATATATATGTATATTATATATATATTCTAGACCCATATGTAATCAAAGCGGTTTTGACATTGTATTGAATTTTAACTATAGGATTATTTAATTTTACTTATAATTGACATGCATGAACCTGACATTAAAATATGTACCTTTAATTATAGTAACTTACAGTCCCGTCGAGATCGTAAATTTTTGGGATTTATTAATTTCTTAGAAATTACCCAGAGTAGGTACTATAATAAATAAAAACCTTAGAACTTACAGTATTTGCCATTTTATATAAATTCTTTTGCAGTGCCCTACAGGGTGCATGTACTATTGACCTACATGTACATGTGAGCAAAATAAACACTAAACAATTTTCTGATAATCCGATATCTTATCATTATTTCATCTGTAACACGGTACAGTTTTTGAGCGAGCGCTGGTAGAACGTACCGTATCTTCTTTTTTTACTTTTATCGAAGGGAAAACCTTATAAATTTCAGTCGTTGAGATGACTATGTTACGTTAAGCCTTATTTAAGAACGATAAGCGTTGAAAAATCAGCATAGACAATTAATTGAATTGCGTCGCTTTGCGATCGGCCTAGGGGGCATAAGCATAAGCGTCCAATGTCCATACCAAGTTGAGTATCGATCACTGAAGTGAGGCAACGTCGTCGGTCGGGCCGGTCAGTACTTGGAGGGGTGACCGCGTCATGGTGGCTTTTTACTCTTTGGGTTCCGTACCCAAAGGGTAAAAACGGGACCCTATTACTAAGACTTCGCTGTCCGTCTGTCCGTCTGTCACCAGGCTGTATCTCATGAACCATAATAGTTAGACAGTTGAAATTTTCACAGATGATGTATTTCTGTTGCCGCTATAACAACAAATACTTAAATTAAAAACCAGAATTAAATAAATATTTAAGGAGGCCCCGATACAACAAACGTGATTTTTTTGCCGTTTTTATAGACAATGGTACGGAACCCTTCGTGCGCGAGTCCGACTCGCACTTGATCGGTTTTATTACTACTTTTAATTCTTTTTTAATCTGTTTTTTAATCTGTTTTTTAGTTTTCCTCTTGCGAATTAGTTATGTACGATGATACGGAACCCTCCGTGTGTGAATCGATTCGCACTTCGGCCGGTTTTATTAGTTTTTCAAACTGTAACAAATTATGTTGTTTTTGTTTAAGTCGTATATATGTGTTCGTATTTATTAAACATTTTTGATATAAGTAACTATCTATAGTACATACAGACAGGTACTAGAGTTAGTTTAAGCCGTTGATTTTCCAATTAATTTAATTAAATTGTTTCAATTGTAAGTACTAGTTTTAATTTAATTCTTTTATTGGATTGTAATTTTCTTTGAGAATGAAGGTTTAAATTTTTTAATTAAATAAATACTGAGAGGTACCTACCTATACTCCAGCCAAATTCAATGTGTAATTTACATATGTAATATATTAATATCTCGCCTGATATATCGTATAAACCTAAGTTTAAAATCTAGAGATAACTTTGTTCTTTGTACCGGTAGTTAATATAAAAAAAAGGAAACAATCCGCCTTCTTAGCCTAAAATTAACTTTGTTTCCTTGTATTTTATAACACAATTTACATTAATTATCAATTTAAAATCTTTACTTATATAAATAATGATCTCTAAAACTCAACGCCAAACATTTGAATTAAAGTGTTTGCTGCGATTTGTTTACACAGATTTCACGTTGAATTTAGCTGGAGTATACTAAGATAAAAGACCTATGTGAATCAAGTTTTCACGATACCTCTTGAAAACCTGATTCACTTAGGTCTGGTGACGTGACCTGCGAACTCACTCACTAACGGTGAAACGCCGCTCGCGCTGGCTTGCATTGCGTTATGGGTACCTAGGTATAATATAGAAAAGGAGGTCATTTCCTAAATGGACTCTAAATGCCCTAACTGTACCTAGTGCCGAGAGCTCAAGCGTAAGTGAAATAACAATCGCTTGGCTTTAGAATCCAACATTGTTATTTTTGATGTAAACAAAGGCATTTATGAATATATATTATAAAGAACTTCACAAAAACTGATTAGTTTATTTATTTACATTAAGGCAGGTCTCGACAGAGTTTATGCTTTTTCTTGGTCCGTTCCTGTACAACAGACTAAATTCAATGTCTAATTTTTACGCGTTTAACTATTATAATGGGGAAGCATTAGAATGTGGGACGCTACATGCGTCGACACACTCACACCTTCCCATCTTCCTAGGACTTCCGTGAGGGCTGGTGGTTGAGACCCTAGGTCCATGGGGTACAGAGGCTTTCCGGGTTTTCAAAAAATTATCTGAGGGTTTGGTCTATGCGACGCGTGACCCGAGAGCTGGTGAGTATCTGGTGCAGCGCATCAGCATTGCTATACAGCGGGGCAATGCAGCCAGCGTCTTGGGAACGACGACGACTGGTATTGATATGGATCAGTTGAGCTACCTGTAGATTGTTTGCAACAGTCTTTAGCTCAATTGTTTCAATTGTAAATACTAGTTTTAAATTTAATTCTAATAATTGATTGTAATTAAAGTAGGTACTTTTTCTATCACTTCTTGTCCATCCTAAGGTTGCCTGGCAGAGATCGCTCTTAGCGATAAGGCCGCCCATTGTACATTATTTGTTATTGTTTTCTGTGATATATGTATTTTTTTAATTAATTGGTGTGCAATAAAGTATATTGTATTGTATTGTAGGTATGTTTACTATATTGTTGTAGTAATATCTAATCTAGACAAGTAGGTACTACTTAAAACGATACCTAGGTAGGTACCTATTTTTAACAAAAACAACCTCGGTCTGCCTTCCACTTGTTGTTTACGCCCAACAGGGTTCATATTGTGATACCTTTGGGGTTATTGGTAAATTAGTGACAATACGTGAACTGCAGGTCCTGCCCATCATCACAAACACGTTCGTGAAGGCGCCAAGTCTAAATTCTAAATAAAAATATAAGTCACCTCTGATACTAAATGAAAAAACATCTTTGTCTGGAACCCAACGAGTTACTTAAGACCGATCTTTCACTCTCATACCTTCTGGTAATTCAGGGCAGAGCTGTTTTTAAGTTGAGTTTCAAATAAAACCTCTCTAACGAACGATTATTGAATTGCGGGGGGTACCCATTACCAATACCAAAATTAAGAATTAAGACCTGGCGTCTTCACAAACGTGTTTGAGATGATGGGCTGAACCTGCAGTTCACGTATTGTCACTAATTTACCAATAACCCTATAATACAATAAAATACATAATTACCTACCAATGTATTGACAACAATAAATATATTGAGTATTAAGATTCGGGTACATTCAATAAAATATTTAAAGGCACGGAATAATCAATAGATATACAGGTCACGAGTTGAGGTGTACAAGACAATGCGTTGGCATATTAAATAGGGCAGGAATGTAATACAACCGCTAGCTGCTACTTCCGGCTTTGCTCCGTACCCCTCAGCACTCAGGACAGGACTCGGGGATGTAACAAGATCAGCACTTCCTCCTCAACACCCTATAAATGATGGTCGCTGAACGCAGGCCTCCCCCTGATAATCTTTTTTTAGGGTTCCGTACGCAAAGGGTAAAAACAGGACCCTATTACTAAGACTTCGCTGTCCGTCTGTCACCAGGCTGTATCTCATGAACCGTGATAGTTAGAGAGTTAAAATTTTCATAGATGATGTATTTCTGTTGCCGCTATAACAACTAAAAAACAGAATAAAATCAATATTTAAGGGGCTCCCATACAACAAACGTGATTTTTTTGCCGTGTTTATAGATAATGCTACGGAACCCTTCGTGCGCGAGTTCGACTCGCACTTGGCCGGTTTTATTATTTATAGTCAATAAACCTTTATTTGGCCACAATCTCTGACAGATGGGAAGTGAAGATGTGGCCGACGATGTATCACGAAGATCTAGACTAGAAGACACCTATTCACTAAGAAAACAGATGGTACTTTGCACAATTATTTCTGATGTTTAAATTTTTTTTTTTTTCATTTTTGAAACGAAGGGGATCTGCCTTTTATACCATAGATTATTATGTATTTTTTTTCAAAGCTTTTTCGATAAAGATAACAGAGAAAAAAGATTTAAACGTAACCCAATTTACGTCAATTATACCTATGCCCGAGGCAAGGGGGTGTAACACCGACAACTGCGTGTATCCATGCCCGAGACACGGGGTGTAACACCGACAACTGCGTGTATCCGTACCCGAGGCAAGGGGGTGGAACACCGACAACTGCGTGAGTGCGAGCTGTTACTGTGAATTTCTCCAAGCATAGATTTTTAATATCGAAAGGCATCCCTAGTCCACTTTCATTCAGTAAAAAGCGTGCGAACCCGTGGTCAGAAACTAGTTAAAGGGAATAGAAAGGTAAATGATTTTGGGCATTTCTGCCGCCTATATGCAGCAAACAGTGTTTTCGATTCAGCATACCATGTAGTGCCCTAATCAACCAAATAATACGATCCTCTGCGGTTAGGTGACGAGTAACTGGTCAGGTTTGTATCACAGATTTTGTAGGCAAAAATACGTTTTTACGTTTAATATCGTTATTTTGACTGCTTTTCGACGATAATGGACCGCCAAGAAATAGGTATGAACTATGTGAATCACTATACTGAATTTGGTACTAATCGAATTTGAGACACCGATAAAAAGTGGGTTCAAAGCAACTACACACACACACTATAACTAACACTAACAACTACACCAGGGACGAGTGAAATTTCACATACTTTATATACCCACCTATCTACATTCAGTCAAGTCTTATAAAAACGATTACCTATTAATGGCTAAACCTTTTGTTTATGTTTCTAAGTAATAGACACTTGATACAAATCATTTTCAGTTCAATGATATTAGAAACTTGTACGAAAGTATTCGGAAGTTTTTTTCATCAGTTGGCAACTCTTTAGTCACTCGCACACAATGACGTATCCGCCATTGCTGTGCTTCACATTTGATTCGGTAGGACTCCGTCCGTGTAATTTCACTCGTCCCTTAACTAAACTATAATTAACGGCAAGCATTTGGGACCACCATGAAACCCTTCAAGATGTGTTACAGGATATATAAATTTCAAAGCTCCACAATCAATATTTTCGTCAGAAAACGGGTTCAAAAACATCTAATTTTCGTGCTTTTGCCTTTGTAACGCCTTAATATATAAGATATCACATAATTATGCCATAGTTTTTCTAGTAAACTTCGCAACTTCATTTCATAAGACAGTAGTGTGTCGTGTTACATCCAACATGTCGTGTTTTACGTAAATCTAAATCGATTAGATTAGCTTTACCTTTTACTTGACGTAACTTATAAGACTGCAGTGGCGCAGCCGGGCGCAGGTCCGACTGCGACACTGGAGGTTGCCGGTTCGATTCCCGCCTCGTGACAGATATTTGGAGATATTTCTTCCGGGTGCACTGAGTGTTTTATATGTATAGTAAAAAATGTATATCAGTCTTCGATAAAAGTAAAAATTGAAGATACGGTTCTACTAGTGCTCACTCAAAAACTGTACCGTGTCACAGATCAAATAATGATAGGGTATCGAATTATCAGAAAATTAAAGTTTGGTGTATCTACTTACGCGGGAAAATATGTGATGCCTTGGACTTTGTTTTTTGTTTTGAAGCTATTTGTACACCCGGTGAACGAACACAAGGGTATTGTCGTGTTGTTTTAGTCGAAATCATACAAAATTACACGTCGTAGCAAGCACGCGAAACACAAATGCCACCGCCCGCGCCGCCGGTCCGACTATGACTGAGGTAAGGGAACATAGTTGGACCTGACTTGAGTCATACACTTACGAGATGGTAATGCCCTTATTTTACTTTTATCGAAGATCTAAGTAGGTATCTAAAAGCCATAACACAATTTTCTGCATAATTTGGGGCTAGATGGTTGGCCAGCATTATTTATTATTTATTTATCTAGGAATTCCCTAGACTAGATTGGACCTAAGTCAGGGGTTGGCTTTACGACTATGATAGACCCTGATCAGGGCTTATGCGAGTCTACCGTATTCGAAAAACCGAGCCCTGATCAGGTTCCTAACGAGTGAAGCAGTTATATTACTACTGTTTTGCCATCAACGTTGTCTATTTGTAGCACCTAGGAATAAAAAACTACAATTATCCATCCCAGGAAATACAGTTTGAGAAAAACCATACAGAACTCTAAGTTAATCAAATATTTTATGTATCTACCTAAAGTGGAACAGGGAAAGAAGACCCCATCATCAGATCGGATTAATAATGCGCACGAAAGAGAATATTTCGTGGCTTAGTTGGTTGGAGCACACCCGTACTGAGGGTGGGGCGCGGGTTCGAGTCCTGCCGAGATCGAATTTTTTTGGGAACTTATTTAATTTCTAAGAGATTACCCAGAGTGCGAGGGCTTACACACTAGGTATAATACAAAAACCTTAGAGAGAGAGAGAGAGAGATATCAGATTATCTCAATGTTAGAATATCCGCCTCGCGGTTTCACCCGTAGTTCCCGTTTCCGTGAGAATTCCAGGATAAAAAGTAGCCTATGTGCATTCTAGACTATAATCTCTCTGGGTTAAATTTCATCCAGATCTGTTCAGCCGTTCTGATTTGATTGAGTAACAAACATCCATCCATCCATCCAAACTTTCACATTTATAATATTAGTGGGATTACAAATATATTTTTATTGATTTATTTTATTGACTTATGTTATTTTATGGTGCAATCAAATCTTGGAAATGACATTTCTCATCAGGCGTTGGTACATTCAATATTGTTTATTTTTCTTAAATATCTAAAAGCAGGTTAGGAAGGAAGGTAGGTTTACTCAATGCTTAGTCATTCCTATTGTTACCTTCGATGAGCTACTAGCATTGCATTGACATAATAAAATCAAAGATCGGTGTCATTTGACACGCATTTTATTAATTTTTTGAATACTCATATTTTTATCTACTATGTTCCTATGAAATAAATTGTTTACCTCATCATCATCAGCCCATATTAGTCCACTGCTGGACATAGGCCTCCCCTAATGAGCGCCATAGCCAAAATTGTTTACCTAATTATTGTTTATTACGTATTTCATTAGGTGTAGTGATTCGTAGTTCATACGGTTTTAGCGAAACACGTAGGTTTTGTTTAATTATACAGGGTTATTGGTAAATTAGTGACAATACGAGAACTGCAGGTCCTGCCCATCATCACCAACACGTTCGTGAAGACGCCACAATAACCCTGTATAGTGGACTCCTTTCTCTTTCTAGGTCTAAGCCATTATTTTTATTTCTAGGTGCTTGGTCTTGTTAAACACTAGAATAATATTTAGACTTATCTAAATTAGTTTCTACTGTTTCTTAGTCCGTGAGAAATTTCTCAACATTCATATCAATGGATGCTCTTAAATCTATGAAGAAAAACATCCTTACAATGTTTTTAATTGGTAGGTATGGTCTATGCGTTCTCCGTTTGTCAAACTAATTAATATGTTCGGAATAATTAATCGTAACAAATTGCAAATGATATGTATAAACTTACTTGTCTATAACGTAAAACCAAGTTCGTTTCCAAAGTTAAAAACAAACACCAATTTCGGGCAAGTCCACAACACTGGCTTCTTTTTTTAAAATCCGAATTCGCGTTACAGAATAACTTTTTCGTTTCGAGTTCATAAGAGGTTGAATGTATGTCAACCAAAGAGTTTTTATTACCAAAGTGTTTTTATTAACTCATGTCAACATTTTGTCGCGTGCACCGTTTCGCGCGGTATTTGCTTGACTAACTAAAGAACCAAAGAGTACAGTTACTTCGCGGAGATAGGTAGGTGGTACCTTTTGGACAGTCTTCGCTAAATAGGGAAAGCAATGTCAACAAACTATCCAAGTAGGTGCGCAGTGTTATAAGCGCATGCGGGTTTGCTCGGGAGATGTGAAATTTAAATATTGGCGGATGGGAATATCTTTACAAATACTGATAAAATATTACATAAATAGGTTTTATGTTTAGGTGTATACGACTTCGATCAAAAATTTCCGGCTTTGCCGGCCGCGAACTACTTATTTTTGATCGAAGGTATACGAGTATAGAAATAATAGGATTTGTAGTTATGCCTATTTATGTAATTAATTATTAACTATCTTTAGGGTTCCGTACCTCAAAATAAAAAAAGGAACCCTTATAGGATCACTTTGTTGTCCGTCTGTCCGTCTGACCCTCTTTTCTCAGAAACGCGTGGAGGTATCGAGTTGAAATTCACATCATATACTCAAGTTCGTAACCTCTTGTAGCCGCGATATAAATCAAACTTCTAAGTCAACGCAATCAAAAGTTACAGCCGTTTATGTCCATTTTTTTGGAATTTTCCAAGGGAATCCAAGGGAATTTTCCAACATGCAACATTGCTCACAAAACCTATAGGGTACTTCCCGTTGATCTAGAATCCTGATATTTGGCTAGAAGTAAGGTCTTACAGCACAAGTAAAGGGAAAAATCTGAAAACTGTAATATTGTAAATCACAAAAAAGCATTATTTTGATTCTGCCATGGACCTTCACGTGCTATTATGCACGTAATATTGTATGTATATGTATTGTATAATTGTGTATAATATTGTATATGTATTGTATATGCACGTAATATTGTAGTCTAATCACAAAAAAGCATTATTTTGATTCTGCCATGGAAACCTTCACGTTGAGCTAGAATCGTGATATTTGGCAAGAAACAAGGTCTTTTATTTATATAATTCATATAATGTTTAGTTACCGAACCCTCGTTGCGCGAGTCCAACTCGCACTTGACGTTTTTATTTTCTATTTTCATTACTTTAGACTAGTTTAGACACAATAGCAATCTGAAAAATGTTGTGACGCACCTACGTATCACAGATCCGATAGGTGCTACCTACTTTTTATACGGTGACTTTACATTTCGGGGGGTTTGAACCCCCTAAACCCCCCTATCCCTACGCCCCTGTCTGCAATAACTAGGCAAATGTTTAAAAATCAAAAATCAAAATCAAAAATTCTTTATTTCCATAAGTACAAAAATGTACACTTAGAAAAGGTTAAATTCTTAAAATAAAACACTGACACGGAAATAAAGTGGTACTTTTGATTTCTGTCGCTTCGGTATGTAGATTAAAGTAAAGAAGCTACTAAGAAACCTTTAGCCTTTTAGTTGTTATTTTTCGAGTTGGAACAAAACCCGTCCCAAGCTTTTTTATCTTCTAAATAATCTGATATTTTGTAGTAAGCCTTTTGTATTATCCTTATTTTAATTAAATTGAGAAAATAAGACTTATGTAGGTTATGGTAGGTCTTTCAGTAAATTTTTTATATTTTATGTATGTACCCATTGATTTAGCTTGCTATATTATTAAGGGATTTTATTATAGACTTTATTGAAGGGATTTTGACAAGGTACCGTCCCATACTGATCACGCTCGTACCTGAAGCATCAACAATCACTTTCAGATGAAAAAGCCGTTTGAAATATCAATAACATCTAATTGCACCGATAACGTTATTGGTTCGTTAGCGATAGCAGATAATTAGTGAAATAACGAGTGGTAACCGTTGCCAGTGAGTCGACGGTCCCTGGCGTTATGGGTGTTGTGAATTGCTTTTATTTTTTTAGTTTATTTGTTTTTGTGTATGCTGGTTATCCTCCGGTAAGTGTTGGTATCCATGTGGTGTCGGTTTAGAATTTGCATCATCGAAACTCCCGCGGGTGCCTGGAGAGGTGGTATCCAACTGAGACTAAGGGATATCCCCCGGGGGCGGGAAGCAGCGCATCATGCCCAACAATTCTAATACCAAACTGCGATCCCCAACCCGCTTGACCAGCGTGGGGATTGTGGGCATTACCATATGATAAAAGCCAATTAATGTGATTATCAGAATGAGGGAAGCTTGCGTCCAGCAGTGGACTGTACCTATGGCTGTAGCTGTAGGTAGTAGTGTTGTTAAAAAAATACGTTTGAAACGAGAAAAAATTACGCTGCGAATTTAACCGGCAAGATATTGTCAGGGGTTATAAAACTCGTCAAAAATTGCCCCAGTGCGAATTGCGCACTGTAAAGCACAAAGCTATAAAAAAAGCAAAGCGACATCTCTCGTCAATCGTACTAAACGTAACTTTAGTCATCAAGCAGGTTTGGATAATTTCTATGTTACCCCTGTAGGTGGAGCTACCGGCGCTATAGTCCGTAAGAGATCTCTAAGATTTTCGATGGAACCGACTAAGATTTCGTGGCTTAGTTGGTTAGAGCACACCAGACCGCGTGTGCTCTATCGGTGTGGGCCGCGGGTTCCAGTCCCGCCGAAATCGAAAATTTTGGGAACTTATTTCATTTTTTGGATTTGAAGTGTCTTCAGCGCTATAAAGGAGTTCAAGGTGGATCAAAATTGTTGTTATTTTTGAGCTACGAGTGTACGACGCACCGTTTTCGGGTTTGTCAACGAATTCAGAAATATTAGCTTTGTTCAACTTCGTTTCAATATTATACAAGTAATCTTCCGTTAACTACCTAACACCCAGGTTTATCATAGGTAAATCTACCAGTCAGGGCGTGATCCATGTTTTATTTCCGGGTATAAAGTCGTATAGGCAAGGGCATCCACTCCCTAAGTAGGCGTTCGTGGCCCACAATACCCAAATCACTATATTTTAAAAGTACTCACCAATCCTTCTGCAAAGCGTGGTGGTTGATTCTGGCAATTAATTAAATATCGTTTAGGGGAGGCACCTTCAGCACGAGGACGTGTGATTGCTGATAGGTTGTGTAATTAACCGACAGTGTTTTGTCAGACAGGAGATGAGGTGCAGGCAGGGAGTGTCCTCCTGCCAGCGTCCAGGAGAGGCCGGTACCTCGCCAACATCATCAGGAGACAAGCGGTGGTATGTAGTGTTTAACAGACAGGAGATGAAGTGCAGGCAGGGAGTGTCCTCCTGCCGGCGTCCAGGAGAGGCCGGTACCTCGCCAACATCATCCGGAGACAAGCGGTGGTATGTAGTGTTTGTCAGACAGGAGATGATGTGCAGGCAGGGAGTGTCCTCCTGCCGGCGTCCAGGAGAGGCCGGTACTTCGCCAACATCATCAGGAGACAAGCGGTGGTATGTAGTGTTTGTCAGACAGGAGATGAGGTGCAGGCAGGGAGTGTCCTCCTGCCGGCGTCCAGGAGAGGCCGGTACCTCGCTAACATCATCAGGAGACAAGCGGTGGTATGTAGTGTTTAACAGACAGGAGATGAAGTGCAGGCAGGGAGTGTCCTCCTGCCGGCGTCCAGGAGAGGCCGGTACCTCGCCAACATCATCCGGAGACAAGCGGTGGTATGTAGTGTTTGTCAGACAGGAGATGAAGTGCAGGCAGGGAGTGCGCCCTACTGTCCGCGTCCACGAGAGGCCGGTACCTCGCCAACATCATCAGGAGACAAGCGGTGGTATGTAGTGTTTAACAGACAGGAGATGAGGTGCAGGCAGGGAGTGTCCTCCTGTCCACGTCCAGGAGAGGCCGGTACCTCGCCAACATCATCAGGAGACTCGTACTATAAAAAGTCTTAGAAATAGAAAAAAAGAAATAGAAAAATCTTTATTTGTCACTCTTGACTATATAGTAAAAAATATTATCATAAAAAAGAATTAATTCATTGTAATTTTTATATTGATGTAATAATAAGTGATTTATTGATTGACTGTCAGTAAAATTTAGTGACTTATTAAATGCACACACACATTGTAAACCGCATTTTCGCAAATACATTATGATAATAAGACAGAATGGCGCTCATTAGGGGGCCTATGTCCAGCGGTGGACTAATATAGGCTGATGATGATGATGAAGACAGAATGGTCAGGAATCAAAGACTAGGAAAAAATTATTAAGTTGCCTTCAAATATTTTGTTTTTGTGTTTGTCTTGCATAATATGCTAATGCCCACTGCAACGCAGAGGCCGGGCTGTGTAAACGATATGGCATGCGTTAAGATTAGGAGTGGTTTTTTGTTGTTGTTTGGGAGCAAATAAATAAGTAATTTTTCTTGAGCTCTTTATACTTCTGGAGGTGTATTAATCCAAATTAAGCAATTAGAAAATACAATAATAATTACAACTAATATTTACACTTAAATCTATTTTCTCTCTCTCTAAAAATCTAAGCCGTCACCCGAAGGCAAAGTGCCCAGAATGCTGGCAGCATTGCCACGTTGAATGGCAATGCTAATTCGTTGACCGAAATAAAAGCCAGCATTCCGATCACCTGTGGACGCTATTAGGAGTTTTGCTAGATCTAATTAATTAATCCATATTTTTATTTAGGACGGAACGGGGATCAAATTCAACAAAGACGCTGATCGGGTAAGTTTTGTTATTTCTTGTAGTGTATCCAGCCCAAAAATCAAGTGTGTATTTTTAAATACTTAGTTTTAGGATAACGAACGTAAATATTTAAATTAAAAAATACGATAGGTTGGGCAAAACCTGTAGAAGCTGAGTAATCAAATAGAATTTACAAAAATAAACTGGTTAATAAAAAAATACAAATTTCGTAAAAAAACGGTTTTAATTGAAATGTTCTTAATTATAAGCGACTACACCACATTTTTTTTTTACGAATTACATAGCCAGACTAATGTTTTATTTGAGTAATCGTTTAGTTTTTCTATTTCATGCTTACATTTTGAATAATTACTACATAATAAGCAAAATCTTCATTTCTGCACGTATGCCGCTCTGCTCTGTCCCGCTCCGATGAACGCGAAATTCTATGCCTATCCTTTTTACAAAATGGCGACATAGATCGTCCCCTTAACAGACTTGTTTTAAACCGACGACCTCATAGCGGACACAGAGAGTCAATGAATGGTGGCGGCGCTATTTGTGGCGTCGTTTGGAGGCCTATGTCCAGCTGTGGACGAATAAATATCCTCCACGAAGTATGCATTTTTTAAAAGCCAAATCCGTAAAGGCTAAAATCCGTCACACCATACCCTCCACTTTACATCGATGCCCTCCACAGATGAACGCCGAAGCCAAGAAGAAGGTGGATGTGCTGTCAGAGGAACTGCTCCCCTACATAATCGCGGAGCAGGAGCGGCGGACCACGCTGTACAAGCGAGTCATGACGGCCATCCAGAACGGGGAGAAGGGGGTCACGGTGGCCGAGATAAGGAACAAACCACCGCTTATTATTAGGAAAGGTGAATCATTATTATAAATCATTTATTTGCAGGAATATTTAAACAATATGGTCTTAATAATACAATAATAGCTCCAATGCATTCTGCCTCGTCAAAAATAATATAAATTCTTTTAATGCTTCATATAAACAGAATTTTAATTTAATATATAAACTACGTATGACCTGCGTATGATATGGAAGGACTCGAAAACGAAGTAAGTATTCGTAAATAATGCACACAACCCATACTAAGCACTCTAAGCGGGATAGTATAACATATACACATAAGTAACCATTTATTTGCCGACACAAATACACTTTCAACGTTTTGTATCTATCTTTTTATTGTGTTGTAAAGTATTAAATTTTTATTTAAAAACGGTTAACTTATATTCTGTCGTTAATACATAATACCACAACACAATAAAAACATATGTACAAAACTATGAAAAAACTTATTGACAAAATATAAGGATGAAAATATTTAGTAACAATTCCGCGAAAAAACCTTCTCCGATAAGTTCTAACAAAATGTACCTAGTCCGCGTTGTAGAAGAAAAACGACGCCAACTACAAAATGAAAAAATACCTATATAAATACGCAATGGATTTCCGCAAAGTAACGCCTGAATCTATTATTTATTATTGATAAAAGTAAAAAAAATAAGTCCGATGATGACGTCATTCTCTACCCTATTTTTGGAGTAGGTGCGCAAGTTACTTGCGTCATTCTGATGACGCAAGTTTACCCAGGACCCCAAGGACCTAGGGTCTCCACCCCAAACGGCTCGAATAGGTAACCTCGGTAATGTGTATTAATTTAAATAAAAAATGTATTAATTGTCTCCAGGTCTGATGTACCGCTGTCCCGCAAACCGCGCGCCGAAAGAACCCGACGGCTCGGGGGTGATAATGTGCGAGGAGGAAATCGAACCCACACCTGTCATGTACGACTCCTGCCTCTCCGCAGAGGATAAGGAACTCTATCTCGCTAATGAAAAATACTTCTTTTGCAACCGTAAGTTAACTTAACTAATATTACTAATATTGGCATTATAAATAAATAAATAAATAATGCTGGACAATTCACACAGCATTATCTAGCCCCAAGCTAAGCAGAGCTTGTGTTATGGGTACTACAGATAACTGATATACATAATACAATACATTACATAGATATATATTTTTATTATACATAGAAAAACACCAGAACAAATATTTTCAGATCATATTTATGTATTAAAATATAAGTATATCCTCTTTACATCGCTTTCCGGATAAGGCTTACCCAGAACGATGAGGAACATCTATCAGAGAAAGTCCTCAGGATGCTGTTGCGACTGTCCCGTATTCTGCGGAGCAGGGAGGCAGTTTTTTGCGAATAATTGCGTCAAAGCCATCAGTTTGGTACTCTACATACCTGATGCGCTACAGAAGCAAGGAATTCGCAACAACATTCTGAAAACGTTATTGTATTAAATGCGTTGCTAGCGACTTTTTTTATGGTTGACCCATAGACTTCCCGTGTACCGTGTACATACCCTGGCAGTAAGCTTTGAAAAGCGTGAGTTTAACTTCTTCAGTACAACGGGAAAATCTGCGAGCCACCATATTACCATATCTCAATAAATACCCCACTTTTCACCCAGGACACAAGGTAGAAGGGCCAGATCTGCCGCGCAACGGGTCCACAGTCATCGGCTGTGCGCCGCTCGAGCGGACCTCACTCAACTACACCTCGCTGAGATGCGCGCTGGAGGACTCTGACGACGTGGTGGTGCATTACAGATACTATCCGGACAGGGTCAGTCTAAATATAGTGGCAGACCACAGGTGCCTACTATTCAATTTGAATGGGGAGCTGCGGGTCTATATGCCTTAACGTGACTCCAGTCATACCGGTTTTCACTCACCTCAGAATATCGAATAAAACCAATGAAAATGTCCTTACTAGATAGATGGATGATTGTTACTTCTTCACGTCAAAAATTCTCGACAGATCAGGCTGAAAATTAGCATGGGTGTAGCTCTTGACATCAAATAAACCATAGGCTACAATACACCCATACAATGTCAGTTTCCATAGGAATTAATTAACCTGTAGGTATACGTTTTCACAGAAATAACGTGCGCGAAGCCACGGGCAGAAATTAGTACACCAATCTTTGATCAAATATCGCTGTTGCTAGTAAATTGGATGAAGTCATCCAAGCTCTTTGATCATATGTACATTGAACACAGATATTGGATGAGTGGAATGGACACCTGACCCACTTTCAGATGTGCTGATTATTTGGGTGACCCACTGTAAACCTAACTCACATTAATAAAGGATAGTTCACAATAAAGGTTCCTATCTACTGTTGCAGACGTACAAATTCGTGACAGAATTAGACCCGGACCGCGAGGTGTGTGACCACTGGAACCCGTGCCAGATCGGCTACATCTACAGCCTGCCCTCAGCCGACCAGGCCACGATTGCCAACGAACTGTGGCGTAAGTACCTACAACAACAGCTCAAAAAAAAATTGGCTAATTAAAATTTATATAATAATCGGTCCATTGAAACTCTTCCTGAAGTCGGTTTAAATATTGATCTCCGAAGACCATCCCCTGTAGTTACACCGGTTAAAGCACCCCTTACTGTCCCGCCCAAAAAAAACCTACATGCTGTTTTTTTTTATTGAATAAATCACCAATAAATTAGTTTTAAAATTAGTTATTTGTAAAATACACTCGAGAGCAATGAATCCGGGTCACTCAAAGAATCCAAAAAATCTCAAAATGGAGTATTGAAGATTGGTCGAAAGTTATGTTCTCCGACGAATCAAAATTTATGCTCTACAAGCACGATGGAAGACACAGAGTGTATAGAAGACCAGGGGAAAGATTCAAGCAAGCATGCATCGAAGAAAAAGTAGCCTACGGTGGTGGGTCTGTACTTGTGTGGGCCGGAATTTCCTCTGAAAGTCGCACAGAGCTGGTGATCATAGAAAACGGCTCTTTAACTAGCGTAAGATATGTGGAAGAAATCCTCAACAAACACGTTGGTCCATTTATGGTCAATTTGGGTGAGGATGCTATATTTATGCATGACAATGCCCGACCTCATACAGGTAGGATTGTGAATGACTACCTTCAAGAGATGAACATTACTTGTATGGAGTGGCCAGCGCGCAGCCCGGATATCAACCCGATCGAGCATGCTTGGGACGAGCTAGGGAGATGCGTAAAACAACGAAACCCTCCCCCAATCAACTTGGTGTACAGCATGCCAAACCGCGTAAACGCAGTAATGGAAGCACGAGGAGGTAATACGAAGTATTGAAATTCAAGAAAATCGTCATAAAGTTCAAAAATTTCATGTTTCCTATTTTTGTTTTAAGGAGAGATCAGCAGTTTTTTTTCTTTATGTAATTTTGTGTAAATAAAATGTATGGTGACTCATATTTTTTTAACTTTCATTTAAGGAGTATTAAATTGTCTATTAAATACAATTTATTGCATTAACCTAGCATTCTTACTTTCCGAGATTTTTTGGATTCTTTGAGTGACCCGGATTCATTGCTCTCGAGTGTAGTTTTGTAAATTAAAATTTGTATGTTTCAGATGATTACGGTAAGTGTATTGACTGCCTACGTCGCATCATATACTTGTTTTTTTCAAGATATATCTAATAAATCTATATTTTATATAATTATAATAAATCTAAAACGATGTTTTTGATTTTTAGAGGAAAGTAAGTCCAATTTTATCTTCTTTTATTTTATTTATGACTATCAAATAATAGAACAAAATAAAACTAGAATTATTATTATTAGCATTATCTGCAGATCGTGCCCGTCTCAGGACATTGGTTGCAAGCACTTCCTTCATATAACACTGGCGCTTTATTGGATCCCGTAACTTTCCGTGTCGCAACTTGTCTTCGGTTGGGTGCAAGGTGTTGCGCGCCTCATCAATGCCAGTGCGGTACTGCTGTCGAACAGCTCGGTCATCGCGGATTATCGTGTACTAGGGCTGCCGGTCGGATATCTCACCATACCAGTCTAAACGACATCATTTAGCGGGCCTTTGTCACCGCTAACGTACCAGCCATTCTCGAACCGAATGGTCTGTTGCGTGACGATGGTAAGAGGCCTGACGGTATGACTCTAGTCCCATGGGAGCTGGGGAGGCCGATTGTGTGGGACGCTACATGCGTCGACACACTCGCACCTTCCCATCTTCCTAGGACTTCCGTGAGGGCTGGTGCGGCGGCAGATTTGGCCGAAGATCTCAAGAGGCGCAAACTTGCAGGTCTCGAGAGAAAATACGCATTTGCTCACCTTGGAGTCGTCCCTAGGTCCGTGGGGTACCGAGGCTCTCCGGGTTTTCAAAAAATTATCTGATCATGGTCTATGTGACGCGTGACCCGAGAGCTGGTGAGTATCTGGCTCAGCGCATCAGCATTGCCATACAGCGGGGCAATGCAGCCAGCGTCTTGGGGACGACGACGACTGGTATTGATATGGATCAGTTGAGCTACTTGTAGATTGTTTGCAACAGTCTGCAGTTAGCTCAATTGTTTCAATTGTAAATACTAGTTTTAATTTAGTTCTATTATTTGATTGTAATTTTCTTTGTTAATAATGTATCCTTACTTCATTATTAGTGTGACAAAAACCAAGAAACCGTTGAGTTACCAAGTAATAAAAGATTTTTATGAAATAATCTAAAATTTGTTTGAATTTAATGATTTCAGGACCAGATGGTAAGATAATAAAATTAATATTAAGTAATATAAATAACATTTATTATTTTTAATTACAGACAATAATTTTTATTTATTTCTAATAATATTTACTTACAGAGTATGAAAGTAAGTTTTTAGTTCCAATATAATCTTTAATTTTTTGGTCAATGTTACATACTTACTTAGACGTTACTCTATTATGTGCCTGAACATAAATATTTACTTGTAATTTCAGGAGATGGTAAGAAACAACGGTTACTGATACTGAAAAAAATAAAGCGTTATGATTTTGTTAATAATTGTACCTGCTAATTATCTTTTTTTCATTTTTTTACAGAAATAGTACCAGGTAGGTGAATCTTTTTTTTTCAATCTTTTTGCTATATGTTCTCAAATGTGAACTACAAAAAAAGACAGTCTGCAGTTAGCTCAATTGCTTCAATTGTAAATACTAGTTTTAATTTAATTCTATTATTTGATTGTAATTTTCTTTGTTAGTAAAGCTTTATTTTCTAATTAATTAATTTAAAAAAAAAAACAAATGACTGATATCCGATCGTTTATCATTTTAGCTATTCCTGGTAAGTTGTTTGATTGAATATAAAATTCAAGCTTAACTTCTAAATCAACAATTAACAATAGAGCTGAAATTTTGAATAAACTTCTAGAAATTTTAATATTATATAAAATAATGCATTAGTATAGAAAAAGGCCAACAAAGTGAAAGCTACTTCTAAGGCTGGGTGTTGCGGAGCGCGATGTTACGAGTTTTATTGTTGCTCGACACAGCGAGCGTTAAGCCCGTTGCAGACCGAAAACTAAGCTATGCCAAGGCTAAACTAAGCTATGCCAAGCAAGCTAGGCTAAGCTAAGCTAGAAATAAATGGCGTGCACACCAACAGCTAAGCCAAAGCTCAGACAAACACTGGACAGCACTGGCAAAGGATGTGCAAAGGGTGTGCGAGGAAAGCGGGAGGGGCTTAGCTTAGCTCGTGTAGGCGCGCATCGGCATACACAACTAACTTAGCTTCGCATATTTTAGTTCGCTCACATAGCTTAGTTCGCATAGTTTGCGGTCTGCACACAAGTATGGAAAACTGCGTCAGCTATGCGAGCTAAGCTAAACTAACTTAGCTTAGCTCTTGGTCTGCAACCCGTATTACGGCGTCTTCAAATTTGCCAGAAACATTTACAACTTTTTTGAAACCTACTATACACGAGACGATAAAGGATAAGGATTTATTTATATATCATGTTTGCACGAATAAGAGCCTTTCACCCCAGTCTGAAGGCAAGGTGCCTTCAGACTGGGGTGAACGGCTCATAAAAAAACATACATACATACTACATTAAAAAAATATTGTACAATGATAACAGAGGACAACGCGGAAGAGTACGTGGTTGTCGGCCAGCCGTACACCACCAACCTGCGCAAGATTATGATCCCGGAAGGGTTCGGCTACCACGGGCTCGGGCGCTGGGCGCAGCCCAGCAACATGCGGCGGCAGGCCAGCCAGAGTGACAGCATCAGGGTATGTTGGACACCATCAGGGTATGTCGTGAAGGAGACATACATTCATTTCAATACTCAATACCAGAGTCCATGCACTACCAGAGACCATGCACTACCAGACTCCATGCACTACGAGAGTCTACTAGAAAAGTCCAATCCTTGCCAGTATTTAAAGCTCGTGTCAAGTAGTTTATCCTTTCAGAAAAGTGAACAATGGTTCTTTATTTTGACTATTTATTTATTTATTTATTTAAGTAGTTAGTATATTAATATGTTATTTATTTAAGTAAGTTTTTAGTCTTTTTTTTTGATTGGTCTTTATATGTATTTTAGATGATATTTGGTACACCCTCTGCCTTTCTTAAATTCACAATTCTTTCCATCCAAAGGTTGCGTGGAAGAGATCGCTTCTTAGCGATAAGGCCGCCCATTGTACTTATCTTATGTGTAGTCTCTTTGTAATGTTATTTTATGCTGTACAATAAAGTATTTTTGTATGGGCGGCCTTTGTACTCAATCGTTTATTGCATACTATAGGTGTACAGGGGTGCTTAAAATCTAGGTAAATAAGTGTAGCTATAGACGCTGCTGGGCACACAATATTTATGGAGACAGAGAGGAGGATCTAGTTTCTTTCGTTTAGGATTCTAGAGTAGAATCCTAAGCGTAGCGAGGGATTTAGAGTAGAATCCTTCATATAAGCCCAGACACGTCTATAGAGTATTTCTAGTAAAATGTCTCCATTGATTGCAGGTTCGACTGACAGCCGGCGATAATGACAAAATTGTGGTGAGTAATTAAACTAGAAAAAATAAGCAAATCTAGTGCTTCTCCGTATCACAAGTAGGTAGGTACATAACAAACATACCTACCTAAATTAATAATCAATGTTTACTGCCCACAGGCCAATGTGGTAAGTTAATAACAATTTCATTGTAAGTTCTGCAAAATAGTCAAGGTTGCCTGGGAGAAATCGCTCTCAGCGGTCAGGCCGCCTTTTGTATTGTTTATTTTTTATTTAGATGTATGATTTTTTTATTCATAATATATTAAAAAACGGTTTTCGTAAAGTAACGATATATTATTATGTTATTCCCCAGACAAACATAGTGGTCACCCACCGGGTATCGGGCCACCAACTCAGCATAACCATAACCTTCGACCCGTTCACCCTCCGTGACTCCTCGAGTTACTATGTCCGGCTGCAGAACACACAGACGCAGACGTACAAGTTTATCGAAAATGTACTGGTGTTGCGTGAGTATAACAACATCCATCGTCAGCCTGTAAACACACTGCTGGACATAAACCTCCACTAACACACGCCACAGCGCACTGTCTTCAGCTTAACATTGCATCCAGCAACTGCCTGCAGTCTTTCGCAGGTTATCCCACCTGGGCGAGCAGTCTCGACAAAGATAGCGATCGCATTACGACCGACATCGGTCGCAAAGCCTTACCGGTCACATTTTAACGATTTCTCTTGTTTCCTCACGAATTAAGACAAAAGAATCTACAACTATTCATTTACGTAAATACAATAGATGTTCATTTAGAAAAGTTCAGTCTTAAAATTAAAATAAATCTACCATTGGAATTATCGATATTGTATCGTTAACGACCGCCATTTTTACGAAAAATCGTAAAGATGGCGAATGTGATTGTGAGCAAAAATGTCAGCCCGATAAGTTTGTAGCGATCGGTCGGTAGTCTGTCACTATTTTCTTTTCTAACCTTCTTTATGCATAATAAAAAATAAAATTTGATTAAAAAATATATCACGGAAGATCTAATAAAGATCTAACAAAGCTCCAAATACAGTCCACAGGTGATCGGAATGCTGGCTTTTATTTCGGTCAACGAATTAGCATTGCCATTCAACGTGGCAATGCTGCCAGCATTCTGGGCACTTTGCCTTCTGGTGACGGCTTAGATTTTTAGAAAATAGATTTAAGTGTAAATATAAGTTTTAATTATTATTGTATTGTATATTGTAATTTTCTGTAAATAAATCTCACAAGTCACGGAAGTAACGACACACGTAATTACTTGCCGTGCGCTAAAATATTGATTTGTTTTCGAAATGGTCTTGCCCGTTCCCCTCGCGTCCCCCGAATGTAACGATCGGTACTTTACGATCGTTATGTCGTCCCCTGGCCGGAGGTTATCCTACTCTACGAGTTTCATATCACACATATAAATATTATAAATGCAAATGTTTGGGTCGAAGGAAGGATAGAGTCGCCACGTCCGGGTCACCCACCAAATTGTGGCCACCCTAAAACAAAAACTAAACAAGTATATCAATTATCTCGTACCCACAACACAAGCTCTGCTTAGCTTATGGCTAGAAGGTGATCTGTGAATTGACCAGCATAATTTATGAATAGTTAATATCCACACTGTTCTCCCGCAGGCCACACCACCGTGCAGTTGTCCCCGCAGACCATCAGCAGCTTGCCGGGCAGCATGATGAACAAGACCATCATCTACCTGAACTGCGAGGGCTGCAAGTTGATGGGCGTGATGGTGCGCGGCGCGGATGGCTCCATCTCTAACTTGGATGGCAGGAAGTACAGGCTGCAGACTTTCGTGGACCAGTAAGTATTTTGCATTGTCTATGACAAAATTCGTTATCTAGTTGAGTGGCGGAGCTCGCCAGTTACAGGGACGCATGGTGTGCGGCGCAGACGGCTCGTGTGAGGCGCGGACGGCTCGTGTGAGGCGCGTACGGCTCGTGTGCGACGCGGACGGCTCGTGTGTGGCGCGGACGACTCGATGGCTAATTATAGCCATGTACAAACTTTATGTAAAATCGTCTTTACAAACAATGTAGCTAAGAACTGTCAAATTAAGAGCAAAAGTGTAACTGAGGCTAACCATTATAATAAAAGATTGGCTTACCACAGTAAACGACCTCTGTGGCGCGGTGGGCGAAGGTCCGCCTGCGACGCAGGATTCCCGCGACGGGACAAATGTGTGTACGATCTGCAGACATTTGTTCAGGGTGTTCTGGTCGTTTTCTATGTATAGTAAAAACTATCTATCTATGTATTGTATTATATTATGTATATCAGTTATCTAGTACCCATAACACAAGCTCTGCTTAGCTTGGGGCTAGATAATGCTGTGTGGATTGTCCGGCATTATCTATTATCTATAGCCTAAGATATGTCATGTCCATGGACATATTTTGTAAGCCTACAGACATGAAGTTATTGAAATCTGACATCTGTTTCTGGACCAGTCACTCATTTTTCTTGTACATTCCACATGGAGGCATACCCAGCAATGGGTGACTTAGGGATGTGTGTATATTGATGATGATGAAAACTTACGGTATAGTTTATAAGTGAGAAAGAATCCTCTGTATACATAGCACAGGTAAGTACTTACCTGTGCTTGATCCGTTCACCGGATGCCTGAATTGAAATTGTATAAGATTAAAATATTAAACATACTTTATTTATTTTCAGAATGGGTAAACAGTAAGTACTGGTTAAATAAAATGAAAAAGGGAGAACTCGCGTCATTTTAGTGAAAACCACAACCGTGTACGTCTTTCAGTGTAAGAATGATGATGAATTTAGTTTTTGTACTAAAGCTAGAGCGCGTTGAAGTCTTTTGATTGCTACGCGGGCGGCGTAGCACCGTAGCACGTGCTACGAAGATCTACGCGGGTAACTTAGCACCGTAGCTCGTGCTACGAAGCTCTACGCGGGTGACATAGCACCGTAGCAAAAGCTACGAAGCTCTACGCGGGTGGCTTAGCACCGTAGCTCGTGCTACGAAGCTCTACGCGGGTGACTTAGCACCGTAGCACGTGCTACGAAGCGCTACGCGGGTGGCTTAGCACCGTGGTAGAGTAACATTACCTAATTTTTTGAAGTTTTTCAACACCAAGTTTTGTAGATTTATTCCAGGGTATTTGATAGTCTTTTACAATTAGTCTCTTGTTACTTACATTGCCTTACATTGCCATACTTACATATTGGTTCTGGATGTTCTGGATGTTTCTATGTATAGTAAGAAAATATGTTCTATGCAGTTGTCCCTGTATCTATGTTATATATTGTATTAAATCAGTTTTCGAGTACCCAGGCACAACACGACACAGACGAACAGACGTACTGCATACTATAGCAGTGGCCACACTGCGAGCTACGTGCCTAGCCAGGTGCCTGGAGGAGCATCAGTCACTACTTGCGAGTCGCTTTGCTCTTAGCAGTAGCTAGGCTCTTTGTAGTGTCCCATTAGCCCTCTGCTCAGCTTGGGGCTAGATGATGCTGTGGATTGTCCAGCATTGTTTATTAATAACGGTTCCAGACAGAAGTACGTGGAGATATCCCTGGAGGAGACTCATGCCTCCGACTTCGGAGACTACTTCGTGAACATTCAGAACGAGGATGGACAGGAAGAAAAGATACTGGCGCTGAGCCTCAAGTGTAAGACCCTTCATTTAAAACATTACTATCGCATTACGATTTAAAAAAAATACTGTCGTGGTCTGTAATGACTGCCTAGCAGCGATGATGATGGTCAAAAGCACAGGTCCAGGACATCGCAGTGCTGTCAGCATTGTAGCCCTTGATGGACAAGCTGAAATAAAGCGCGGTCAGCAAGGGCTGCAAGCCTTTCTCGCTTGCTATGATCTCGGCCTTCAAGCTCAGCTTGTGGCCTTAGCGTGGCCAGCAGGGCAGTCAGTGCGGACCGAGGCTTGTACTCATATAGTGCATTACTCAAACAATGTCAGTCATTTAAATAAAACCGACTTAGTACATAAAATTGCAATTTACATCTGACTATTTTCAAAACACAACGCTTGAGTATAGACAAGAGAAGTCTTACTTATATCAAATTTATTTGTAAAAATGGGGCTTACAATGGTTCTTATCGCTATAACAGGGTTTCACTCATTTCCCAATTTTTAAGGGATGCATATTACAAATTCACAAATTTAGTCACTAAATATTACTAACATTCAAATTATAATTCACATAATTACATCAATATTACAATGTCAGTGTATAAATTCACTTTTTTTTTACTTGTAGCCAGAATCTAGTAGTAATAGTAACTTTTATAATCGGATATTGTCATGGCGATCTGGCGGGAATAGAAACCGCAACTGTATTACTGGATACCGGATTCTGTTATAAAATTTCTAATTTAATTTATTTTGTTTTAGCGCCAAGTAAGTTTCTTATGTTAATAAACATATTCTAAGAGTTATTAACAGTATTCATACGAAATCAAATGATATCCCAAAAATTATTCGACTTCGACGGGACCTGAGCCCGCAACTTTACTTCAGTATTGGACTTATTTTAAGGAATATTATTGAAATCCTTAGAATCTACCCTGATTGTGAGAGCAATGAAAACCTTAGTAGTTCTATCCGAGGTATTTACGCAAATTTTCTTTTATATTTCAGCTGATGGTTAACACTTCTTTCTGTTTGTTTTATTTTCTTCTCTTCAATTGTATTTGATATCAACTAATCACTCATTTGTTTTTTCAGGGGATGGTAAGTTCCTTTCGAACGCAGTTAATAAATATATGTCTTAGTAGGTATACAGGTTGTATTTTGGATGGGGCAGTAAGGGGAGGTACCTTAACCAGGGTTCCTAGCTACAGAGAAATGGTCGTAGGAGACCTAGAGAAGAAGAGAAGAGTTTTTATAGAATTTTCTTGGACGTTCTGAGATTCGAAAAAAATACAGTAAGCAAGAGAAAAAGATTGATTGGCATCAAAAATAAATTACCCACATTCTTGCTAACTAAAACCACGTTTTTGCCAAAAATGTGAGGGGTTTTTCTCTAAAAATATGGATACTCTCCGGACTATTTTCCCGTAGTTGCCCAGGTTAAGGTAATTCCCCGCTTGCCACGTCCACACAATCCACCCTATATTTTAAATCCTACCAACATTTAGATTTTTTTGTTAAATATGTTTTTATAATTCGCAGCTGGAGGTAAGTCAGAACATATTTAAATTTCCAGTCCCTTAAGGCTGGTATTCATGAAACATCTTTTGACTTTGACTTTGACTAGATCCTTAAGCAATAAATATCTTTTTTCAGATTTTTAAATTCAATATTCTTTGTCTCAGATCGTTTTAAAAATCACAAAAGCGCGGCCTCTGTTGGAATACCTAGCTTTAATGCAGACCGTTCTTAGCAAAACGTATTCGCTGAATGGCGCGTTTTTACAAGATATAAATCACTTGACCTGTGTGTATGTAAGTTTGGTCACCGCCCGAAAGAGCTATCTGAAATTTAGCAGTTTCTTAACAGGAAAGTTTTAAATAGGCAACTTTTTATCCTGATACAAACAAGACGTGCAAAGCCGCTGGCAAAAGCTAGTAGGTAAATAAAATCCGTTTTCTCTTCAGGAATAAAACTTCAGCGCATCGAAGCGTCCCTAATGCCTGGCGCACACTACGACGCGGCGCTAACGTGGGATTGCGAAGACTGCACGCTCACAGACGTCGTGTGTAACGGAGAGAGCGTGCTGTCTAGTGGACGGATTACCGTGGTGCCCGGGAATAAGCAAGTCAGCTTCAACTTCCCTAGGTAAGAGTGAGACGGCAGATAGATAGATATCAGCTGCAGTGGGAGTGCGACGACTGCACGCTCACAGACGTCGTGTGTAACGGAGAGAGCGTGCTGTCTAGTGGACGGATTACCGTGGTGCCCGGGAATAAGCAAGTCAGCTTCAACTTCCCTAGGTAAGAGTGAGACGGCAGATAGATAGATATCAGCTGCAGTGGGAGTGCGACGACTGCACGCTCACAGACGTCGTGCAAGCAATAAAAGTAGCGGAAAAGTAATTTGCCGCAAATCGTAAACCTCATAATAATAAAACCAACTTGGAGATTTTGCGCTATAAATCAACAATTTCCCGAATGCTCTCAAAATTCAAATGAATCAAAGTTGGTTTCATCATGAGTTCATTAGGAATGGTTGACAATTTGCCGCAAATAACTTTTTCGATAGTTTTATTGCTTGTGGAACGCAGAAAAAATTACAAACCACTAAAAAATATCCTGTAGGTCTGCGCCGCGTACAATATCATGTAGTGGTTTTGGTAGTGTCACTACATCAATCCTCCGCCTTAAAAAAAACCAACCAAGTGTGGTCCCATCTACATTAAAAGATCTATTACTGTTCTAGCTTTGAAGACGAGAACGCTTGCGTGTACACCGGCCTCTTCAAAGACGGCAAAGATAATATTTTCAAGAAAGAAGTGGCTTTAATTCAGAGTGAGTACTATATTAGAGCCGCCTCCGGAGTAAACTATAACAAAATCATTGATCAGTACTTTTAGCATTCAAAGTACTAGGAGAGCAGAAATTGTTTGTAGATACAGAGAGACGATTGGTGATCCACTGGTAAACTCAACGCTTATTATCTATGTACTTCTTTCATATTTATGCTATTCTAGTACTTTGTTAAATAAATCTTGTGGTTGAAAATTATACTAGGACAGCAGCAACGGTGGTAGGGTTTCGATACACCCGGCCTACCACCAGGTGTAGGCTTGGTGGCAGGCCGGGTCGACAAGGAGGTTCAATTCAGAACGAGTATTATTAGGTCCACCTGCAACGAACGAAATAAATAAATGGTTTCGAACTAAGATCAAGCAGCCTGCTTAGTTTCAAAGCCTCGATCACAGACGGCGCGTTACCAGACTGTCAGCGTTCTACAAGTACCACTTTGGTGTTTGTGAGCAGGCATTGTATTGTACGACCTTATCCCTTCCACCAAAGGACCAGCAGACGCACAGAAAAATACCACCCGAACCTGGTCGATATAACATAGTGTAGAACCAAGAAATTCTACTCTACCTTCATAATATCCACGGCCAAAGAGTGGAACGAGCTTCCAGCGTCTGTTTTCCCGCCCGAGTACAATCTTGGAGTCTTCAAACCCAGGGTGAATAAGCTCCTTGTGGGAAAGCGTGCTCCGTGTTATCCACCAGATTATCCCTTATTCAAGTGAGATGGTGGCCAATAGTTTGACCATTACCAATAAAATAAAAACACAAGGAAAAAATTATTGACCCAAATATTTATTTTTTCAGATGACTGTAAGTACCAAGAACCAATTTTAAAAGAATTATAAGTTTTTATAACCAATACGACTGGCCTTGAAGAAATATTAATTACATTTTGCATTATTTTTATCAGATAATACGTTAGAATTATTTCCTAGTCTGTAGTAAAGTAGCTTATTATTATTAATAATAAGTGTTGCCATCAATAAGATGCCTATTTAACATACCTGTTCATGATCCTTCCAGCACCTGGTAAGTAAAAAAATAATCGTTACTAGAAATAACGGTTATAATAACGTTTCGTTGGTTTGCCAACATCTTCATTCGACTAATTCATTAGAAGCGAACATACTACGAACCTACTTTGTGTAGGAAAAACGTTGGTGTTCTCCCAACACAAACTAGGATCGTTCGCTTACATTCATAATCCAATGAATCTTCATTCATTAGTATATATATATTATGTACCTTATCTATACCTCATTAAATAAAAAATAATACTTTAATCATTTGTTTATTAAGTCTATATAATACATATTCTGAATTAACAAGTATGTTTCAGATGTGACACTTCCGAAGAGTACAGTGAAGATAAGCGCGCCTGCGGACGGAGAGCCGTTCGACCAGCAAATAGCCTACACTTGCGATGGCGACTGTACCGTCCAGAAGGTACTTGTAGATATTCTGTGACTTTACATACATTTTTACCATTCACTTCTTTTGATTCTTATACCAAATTATTTATTTCAATATTATTATTATGCGTCTGGTCTATGCGACGCGTGACCCGAGAGCTGGTGAGTATCTGGCGCAGCGCATCAGCATTGCCATACAGCGGGGCAATGCAGCTAGCGTCTTGGGCACGCACGCGACTGGTATTGATATGGATCAGTTGAGCTACCTGTAGATGGTTTGCAACAGTCTGCAGTTAGCTCAATTGTTTCAATTGTAAATACCAACTAGTTAAAATTTAATTGTATTAGTTGATAGTAATTTTCTTTATTATTATAGTAGTTAATTTCAAAATAAATAAGTTATACAAAACAAGTGATAGGCATTTCAAAGAACCAGTCTAACAAGTAAAATTAATGTAAAACAGAAATTCTATCATTTTTTACTGAGAAAAACTGGGATTCCACTGGGATTCACCGTCAGTTACCAAAAATTTTCAGCGAGATTTGAACCCGCGCCCTACATTCACTTACCCTCATAGGTGGATGCTCAAACCAACTAAGCGACGAAATCAAGTGCTCGCCGAATCGGAAATCTCTCGGACTTCCTACGGACTCTAGCGCCGTTAGCTCTACCTACAGGGAAACATTGAAGTTTTTTCGAACCTGTTCACAGACTAAAGTTACATTTAGCTCCTTTGACGAGAGTCCTTGCTCAATTGTAATCGAATTTTTTTGGGAACTTAATCTCATAGAGATTAACCATTAGTGCAAGGGTTTACGCACTTTAACAAAAACGTAATAATAAACTTATCAAATCTAAATTTAAAAAAATCATTTTGACAAATTTAACTTTTGAAATAAAAAAAATATTTTTTAATTTTTATCTGTGTGTTGTAGGGTTTTTTATTATTCAATAAAGACAGGGTGACTTTTTGTGGTGGAAATGGATGGCAAATCAGAAACCATAACATTCACGGGGAATCGAGGTCAGGTCATGACTCCTTTCACGGCTTTTATCGAACTATCATTGTTCCGGAATTGGCCATCCACTCCCATCTCAAAAAGCCACCCTGTATATCTAACAAAAATGAATGTAACCAATACTTATGAATCATGAACTGAGCTTTGATCTTCTCTCGCAGATGTCAGTGAACGGCATTCCGCTGGAACAAGAAGCCAACTCGCGGCGCTTCTTCGACGTGCAGCCTCAGTCGCAGTCCAGCCGGCGGTGCATGTTCTTTGTGAGTTTACAATCTGTCGTTACCAGACCTCTGTGGCGCGGTGGGTGAAAGTCCGCCTGCGGCGCAGGAGGGGGCGGGTTCGATTCCCGCCTCGGGACTAATGTGTGTACAATCTGCAGGTACCGGTCGTTTTCTATGTATACTAAAAATATCAATCTATGTAGGTAATGTATTGTATTATGTATATCAGTTATCTAGTACTCATAACACAAGCTCTGCTTAGCTTGGGGCTAGATAATGCTGTGTGAATTGTACAGCATTATTATATTATTATTACTTACTGCGCAAAATTCTGAATCCGATGCCTGCAGTACTTTCAGACCAGTCTGATGCCATAGGGCATCCGACTGGTCTAAGCTCCAGTGGATTTCGCTCATACGCTATCTAAGCAACCCTAGATAAAAAAAAAATGTTCTACATGATCCGTGAACCGTCCGCAGGTCGCCAACATGATAATCTTCATCCGCATCCCTATCTTCTCGATGTTGTACGCGGGCGCCTACCTGGCGACCTTCGGCACCAAGAGCGGACCCGTCACCAAGGAGATCATGGAGATATCGTGAGTTTCACTTCTACAAAAAGTTATCTATCTACAATACAATACAATACAAAAATTCTTTATTGTACACGAGAAAATAACATAACAAAGAGACATCACATAAGATAAGTACAATGGGCGGCCTTATCGCTCAGAAGCGATCTCTTCCAGGCAACCTTGGGATGGAAAGAATTGTGCATTTAAGAAAGGCAGGGGGTGTACCTAAGATTATCTAAAATACATATGTATATTAATACTAAAAAGACCTAACTTAGATAAATAACATAATATACTAACTACTTAAATAAATACATAAATAGTCAAAGTAAAGTACCATTATTCACTTTTCTGAAAGGAAAAACTCCTTGACACGAGCTTTAAAAACTATCTGTGTATTGTATAGTATTATATTAAGTATAAGTACCTATCAGTTGTCAGCACCCATATGTGCCCATAACACAAGCTCTGATTGATTTGAATTCGTAATTTTTTCGGCTAGTCTAGGGTGTCCAGGTCCATACAAGCTTTGGCGACTGGTGACTTTGACTATCACAATAAACATATTTTTACAGAAATGGGTTAACAAAGTAGGAACTTACAATATATTTCATATTAAATGAAGGTAGGCTAATTTCATCTTTCAGTACGTAATATCTACTTGTTATAAACCTTTCAGGGTCAAAGATAATAACACCTCGCTCTAACTAAGTTTGCTAATTTGTATTTAGACACGTTATAAAGATTAGACAACATAAAAACAAGTTTTATTTATTTAAGGAACAGAAGAGTTGGCAAACTGAACTGTGACGTCACAGTTCATCTGTGACGTCGACACTTGAGATCTTAAGACCTTAAATATCATTTAAAATCATGACCTTTTCTCTCAGAAGTAATTGTTTCCCCGCTAATAAATAATAATTGTTTATTATTATTATTATTTATTTAATATTTTTTCAGATGCGATGAAAAATCGGGTAGCGGCAGCGGAGGTAAGTTTTTTAATTTATTCGTATGATATGTCTAAAAACTAACTTTTAGCTTTTGATGTTGCTGTCGCATACAGTTTATATCAATAATAAAAATGTAAAATACATACGTATTATGTTCACGATGGCGATTAAAAAAGTGTATTAGCGTACGCTTACAAATAAAAGTATATATTCAAAAAACACAATTCTAGGCAAAGAATCCGCTAATTTTAAGACATCGAATTCATATTGGCTGAGTTTATACAACGTACTAATGATAACGTAAAAATAAAAAAGCTGCTTTCGAAAAAAGTTACTGATGTCCATTCGGTGGTTACAAAAACTAAACTAAATTGAAAGCATCCGAAACAGCACCACATCAAACTTATACGTTAAGACGTTGTATAAACTTTCAGAGTCGTCGGCTTGCGCCGAAGGAGACTCGACTCCCGCCGCAGACACAACTCCCGCGGGGGGTTGCGAAAAAGAAGGCAGGGACCCGTTGTTGTGTCTGCTCGTCGGCCTCGTTAGCAAAAGTGAGTTACAACGCTCACGATAACAGATAACTGCTTTTGATTATAGGTAATTAACGCTTGCAATGACGATTATTGATGTTCCGTCGGTTTCGTTATTTTCGTTATAATTCGTTATGAGTAAAGACTACCGATATTACTACTATCGGTGCTATTATACTATCTATAACATACGGTTATTAGGTACTTCGATCAGGTACCGCTAATATTATTAAAATTACGATTTTGGGGACTTGTGGGACCAAACAGGAATAACTCTTATTTTTGGAAGTCGACATTATGCCACTCCATAATTATTTTCTGTTTCAAAGAGGTTTTGTAGGTGCATAAAGTATACTCTGATTTGGCAAAGATAATTGATTTATGAAGATGAAGGTGAAATTAATGCACTCGAAAATGACCGAGTGAATAAACTCTACTAAAAGTGTACCTACTTAGTGCACCCGGGTGAATTCCCCAGGTGAAGTAAGTATACCGCCCCGGCTCCTCGGCGGATACCTAGATCGATGGGTTATTATTTTGATACGATTGGCTGGTAGTGTTGAACTACCTTAAAACGGGATTAACCATGGTAGCGTAATTTCTATTACTACAGACATGAAGCCATTAAGAATAGTATATTTCACATCTCTTGCTCAAAAAGTGTATCTTTGTAGCATGGCTAAGCGGGCGTAAAATTCGAGAAAACGCCCTTGGGAGTAAAAATATTGTTTTCTTTTTTGTCTGAAGTCATCAGCCAGTATAAATAAAGAATCGACTTTAGAAAAACGACTTTTGAAAATGTGCAACACAATGTAACATTCACGGCCGAAAAACAATAAAACCGGCCAAGTGCGAGTCGGACTCGCGCACGAAGGGTTCGTACGTAACCCTTCGTGCGCGAGTCCGACTTTGTTTTGTTCCGACATTGTCTATAAAAACGGCAAAAAAATCACGTTTGTTGTATGGGAGTCCCCTTAAATATTAATTTTATTCAGATTTTTTGTATTTGTTGTTATAGCGGCAACAGAAATACATCATCTGTGAAAATTTCAACTGTCTAACTATCACGGTTCATGAGATACAGCCTGGTGACAGACGGACAGCGGAGTCTTAGTAATAGGGTCCCGTTTTACCCTTTGGCCACGGAACCTTAAAAACTGACGAATAGTGAATCTAATTCTTCACGCCCTCAACGAAAATCGCCATCGTGAAAACCTTAAACCTTGTTATATTTTGTTTCATAAGTGTGGAGAAAGCTAAAAGTTAGTAATTTACGCGTAAGTTATACGAAATAAATAAATATTTTTGTTATGTTATTAATCCAGTGTTGAGAATTATGGCATGAATCTATTTTATTTCCTCAGATGTGAACTCGGGCACAGCGGAACGTAAGTCCAGAAATATAGTGTAACAAATACTGTGGACGTGTCAGAATTTAACATTTTAATAATCTGGTGCCTATAGGAACAATAGTGGCGGACCTCAAACGCTGCCTAGCTCAAAACTTGTGTTTTAAATTTTCTCCTAATTTACTACTTTGCTTTAATTTTATTGCTTTTAACGCATGCACTGCCCAGCCGCTGGTGGCACGACCCACTGGGGCAGGACGCGGCTAGAACTGAATAGAAGTCAAACGCCCTCCCAACGCCAGTAACCAACCCAGTCGAGTCAAGAGCGGACGTTCCATTGGCATTACAGCTGCAACAAAATTATGCATCTTAAGTTAACACTTGAATCCCAACCAGTCATGATATACACTTGAATCCCAACTAGTCCCAATGTAGATATTAAAAGATCTATTTTTATTTACAGCAAATGAAGGTGGTGCAGATTCATCAGATGCTAAATCAGACGCCGCGGGCAGTGGAGATAAAAAAGAGGGCGATAGCGGAGGAGAGTCCGCGACAGGAGAGCCAGGGGTTTCGTCGGGAGGAGAGGGGGACGCGACGGGAGGCTCAGCTTCGGAAGGGGGGGAGTCAGCTTCGGAAGGGGGAGAGTCGGCGTCAGAAGGGGGGGACCCGCCAGCGGAAGGGGGAGACCCACCGCCCGATGCGCCGGCGGAAGACGCACCGCCGGCGGAAGATCCGCCGCCAGAAGGTCGCGCGGGCGGTCCCGAGATGGGAGCTACAACGGAAAAGCTAAACAAAAAGCCTGGTGAACCCCCTCGTACCCCAAAAACTGATAAGAAAGATGATAAAAAGGGAGATAAGAGAGCTGGTAAAGAAGAGAAGAAAGTTGTTAAGGATGACAAGAAAAATGTAAAGAAACCCAAGGCTTAGAGAAATAAAAAGATATACCGTATTATTTTCGTTTTATTCGCTACTATATATACTACTACTACTGTTGGCTTTTATTTCGTCAACGAATTAGCATTGCCATTCAACGTGGCAATGCTGCCAGCATTCTGGGCACTCTGCCTTCTGGTGACGGCTTAGATTTTTAGAAAATAGATTTGTAATTATATTAGTTGTAATTATTATTGTATTGTATATTGTAATTTACCTACTACGTTAATTTAACTTGTTTTTGGCTACATACATTTTTAGCAAATCTTTCAATAGTGCAGAGTGAATGGAGCTAAATATTTGATTAAAGGTACCGTATTTTCATTCTCTAAAATGGTAAAATGGGGAGTGACAGTAATGTAACCTACGAGTACATTTTACATGAAACCATTATTTTCAATGATATTTTTTTGAAGCACACAAAATAGATTTTTTATTGATTTTCGATGCTATAGTGCACGTGAAAGAAATCATGCGTGACGTGAAGTACCTAACAGAGCTATTTCTGTTACAGTAATGGATAAAGACGGATCTACCACACCCGCAGAGGGAGATACAACGGCAGAAGGTGACGAGACAACGACAGGAGATGGAGAGACGACGGCGGAAGGTGAGGAGACTACAACGGGAGAGGAAGGAGAGACAACAGGGGAGACCGACGAGACAACAGCGGCAGAGGGAGATACAACGGGAGATACAAAGGGAGATGGCGAAGAAACAACTGCTGACCCAGCGGCCCGGGCGGGTGGGGCTGAGATAGCAATGATTACTAAAAGGCCAGTTCACAAGACAACAAACGACAAAAAGCTTAGTAACAAAAAAGCAGGTGACATAAAAATGGAACAGAAAGATGATAAAAACCATGAAAATATTTCTTTTAATCAAACTGACAAGAAAATTGTGAAAACGACAAAGAAACCAAAAACTTCGACACAGGGCGAATAAAGAAAAAAAAATTCCAAACTGTAATCTAACATTTTAGTACTAACATTCGTATTGTCGTTAAAACTGGGTAGGTACCCGTGACACTCCTACAATGCTATGCCAGACGGGAAACTTCGTGAATGTTCCTGCGGCTATCACCGCCCCAAAAACTTTCACTTGCTGGTGTCTTCGCTGAAAGGTCAAAGTTCGACACCAGCGAGTGAATTCTGAAGTGTTCGTGATTGTATCCCCCAAAATATTTTGGGAGATACAATATACCCCCCCAAGATAGATGGTAAAAAGCAGGATAACATTAAAAATACGGCAGAACTCTGAACTTTTTTACAAAAGCAGAAGAGAAAATTTATAATAATAAGTCAGAGGAAAGTAAGTTTAAACAACATCAAAAGAAAACAAAAACAACCAAATCGGAAGAGAAAAACCAAGTCAACAAAGCCAACATTTACTTAGCGGCGAATAAATCAAATGAGAAAATCTTTTGTTTATGTATTTATGAACCTGATACAAATAAGGATTAATGGATGCCCCCTTATCTAAGGGGGCACCCATTAATAATAATATAATTTATTTATTTAGATAATTAAAATCCATTATGTTATTAAACACGTGAGGCGATTTTTGCGATTTTTGCAATTTTTCGATTTTGATTTTTTGATTAATTTTTCGAAATATTAGTTATAAAACAGTAGGTAGGTTAACTCACAAAGAATAAAAACAAAGTTATTCGTTCCTATTTTTAATCAGAACATTCAACATTGTTTTATGTGTGTTATACTATAAAACTTATCATGAATTATTTATACCTACCTAGTTTTTTATAGCATGAGAAGCTAACATGTGGGTGATTTACTTTGCGTTTATTATTTGTAAGTCGGTTTATGTTTTCGAGGAATGTATTTTTGTTATTTGCTCTGCTATCAATTTTAAACCTTGGGTTTTTCGAAGGTATATAAAGTAGGTACACTCAAAACATTTAATTTTGTCTGGTACTTAAAAACTATGGATTTCTAACCGGACAAATCCGGTTAGGAATCGAACCCACAACCTGCGTCTAAGGCAGGCTTGCACGCAGACACTGTAGACACCCAATATGTAAGGTAATAAACTACCTCGTTGTTTAGTTAAGATTGTTTGAAATAATATCCACAGTAAGTTCCGAGCTGGTGGATGCAGTGAGCTTCAACATCGACCTCGGTATCAATACAGACAACTTGACCAACCCGGATACAGGCTCCATAGATGCAAGAAGATTTATCATGAACGTGCCTCAAATAGTGAATGATATGATTGACAAAGTAAAGAAGTTCGCCATAGTGCAAGCTCAGGAATACCAATCTAACATAACAGCACTCAAGGAAGCAGAAAAGAAACACTTGAGATCTGGACGCGAGAAACATGGCCGACATGGACGACACAAACAAGAAGATAAGAAGAATGAAAACGTTGAGCAGGATGCTCTCAGAGAAATTTATGTCGACCCGCAGCAGATCAGGAACGATAGCGAGATAACAGAATACACAAAACACATCTACAAACAAGCTATGAAGATATTCGATGGCCTCAAAGACAGAGCAGAGGAACCTAAACTAAAGAGAGAAATAGAGGCTCTAGCGCGCAGCTACGACGAAAAGTTCGGAGAGTTTGTCAAGCAGACTCAACGTCACAATATCAAAACCAGATTAGGACGGCAAAAGGTTATAGTTAACACCTTGGAGACATCTAATAGAATCCTAAACAGATTGGTAAATTATTTGTCTGGTCGCATAGGAAAAACCACCCTTAACTTGAGAAACAAAGGACCAGTAACCGCTTACCAAAACGACATAAAGAAAAAGATGGATATTGAGAATCAACACATGTGTCAGAAATTCGGCATATGCAGAAGCGGCTCGGGATTCAGCACGTTCCTAAACGACTTTCTAACAACTATGCTAAGCTCGAACGACAAACAAATCAAAATAATGACAGACGCATTAACCGAAGCCTTCAAGTACGCACACTTCAGTAACATAATGGATCCAGTGACAGCGAGAGGGTTCAAAGACGCCGTGATTAAATTCGAATCTTTCGATTCAAACGCGTTTAAAGCTGTCTTCCACATCCTAAAAAACATAATCGTTAGTAAGAATAAGCCCATAGAGGTTGTCGGAGCTTTGGACAAGAGAATCAACAGGACTGTAGCGTTCCTAGAGCTTTTAGACACGTTTGAAACTGCTTTGCCCTCGAATGAGAAGAACATGTTGGAATGGGAAGACATCTTGGTCAGCATGAAGGATTGGACTGATGATAAAAGGAATGACATCACAGAAATAATGCAAATCTTTGTGGACCACCTCAAGAAGGCCAGCGAGAGATTTGATGCTGAAACTGCGCGTAATGCTGAACAAAACATCGTGATAATACTTGATTACCCCGACCACGAATAACAATTGACTAACCAAAACACGCGCATTTCTTTTAATAGGTACCCTATTTGATCTAAATAATAGATGAACAAATTTCTTGGTCAAAGTAGATAGGTATAACTGTAACTCATCAGTACACATATGCACGTCCACGGCTGAACATGCCTCTACTGGACAGACGGATTGGTGCGAGCAGTGGCGGTGTTAAAAAACACAGAAGGAAACTGCTGCCTTTCCTTAGGTAGGTCCCTTAGTCGGCTCTTGCGACATCCACGGACTGAAATGGAGGGGTCGATTCTAACGCCGTATTTGAGGATTTACGATAGTAGGACAACATAACGTAAAGTAGACGGTAGGTATTCAACTTTATAAGGCACTACTGGAGTTCTCTAACTTCTGCTCTACTGGTAAATCAGAGAAAATAACTAATTTATTAATAATCTCGTAGACTCGATTAAGCCCTGGGCTTTGTTTTAAGACTACCTACCTATTGTGTTAGTAATATTCACAATTTTGAAGGGTTAAAACGAAAACGCGAAACTTCTTCAACAACAAATGGCACCCGAGCCCATAGGCAGAGTTGAAAAATACGAAGATTTCACGATACAAGCTGATTTGGAAAAATAAATCTCATTTCTAAGTTGGAAACATTTTAATCAGCAAATAGGTAAGTAGTGTAAGTACCTATATTTCTTTGTGCGTCACACAGAGTAGGTTTTTTTGCAACTTCGTAGGAATTTGTCTCACCGCCCCATAGGAGATATCATTGACGTTGGCTTTCTGTTCGAAAGTTTTTCTATAGATGTCTGTGAAGTCGGTAGCGTGTTGGTTAGATGTCGCTGCACGCTCCCTTTCAGACCGCAAGCTGCGCAGGGACTAGTCACTAGGTGCAATAGCCCTCAAAGATTAAAAGGAAAAGGATGATTATTAAATGAAAAATACGAACTTGCGCTTTATCTATATTTTTATTTAAAAATACATCTGTCAGCGGAAATTACGTAGAATATAAAAGTAGGTAGGTACCCAAAATGCCTTTACATACGTCCCGGTTGCCGGGTTCCCGGCGGCGGATTGTAGGGACATGTACAGTCAGCTGCGAAAATATGTAAGTGTTTTTAAATAGTTTGTTCATTAGTAAAATTGGAGTTACTTAGTTGTAGAATTCGTGGAACAATGGTTAATAGTTTTCAAGCTGTTCGTAAACGAACACAGACATGATCATCGGCCACATCGACCAATCAGAGGCCAGTTTATTATTTTACGAGTGACGTGATCGCCATAGATTTCGTAAGATAGTAAAACAAGGCTGTGATTTGTTCACAGGTTAGTTTGTTTATTATCGTACGGATAACTAAGCTTATCCGAACAAAGTTAAAATTATAAATTTACGTATTTCAATGCGTTAAATTATAAGTAACTCAGTCCTGTTGATTAGTTTCCGGAAAATTATAAAGTGACTAGGATTTTTATAATTTTACGGGGTTTTTTTTATTTATTTTACTATTTGACGGTGACATATACATATCTAAGCAGCTGACTGTACGTAATCTTTCACATGTACCGGCGCGGGCGTAGTAAGCAACTACACTTCGGCACCGGTTGCCCGGCCTCGGGTACCCGGCAACCGGGACGTATTAAAAGGCACTGACTTAACTTCATACCTTGTAAAAACTTAACTATGACTACTTTATACAAATACAAGCTATATATAATTATATATATATACAACATTGTATACTAACCTAAACTTATACTCTTCACAACAAAAAAATTATTTAAAACAAGCTTCGTGTCCTCGGCTTCGCTCGTGAGCCACCTTAGGTGTCCATTCCACTCATCCAATATCTTTGTCCAATGTACATTTGATCACAGAACTTGGATGACTTCATTCAATTTACTAGCAACACCGATATTTGATCAAACATTTGGATACTAGTTTCTGCCTGCTGCTTCGCATGCCTTGTTTCTATGAAAACGTATACAGGTTAATTCTTTCTCATGATATTTTATGGGTTAAATTGCAGCCTATGGTTTACTTCACTTTTTTGTTTGGTTTACTGACCTGAAGTAAACCATAGGCGTACCTTTTTGCTGAAAGTTTGTAAAGGTGTACCTTTACAAACTTTCAGCTCGATTTGGTGAGAAGTTGTAACAAACATCCATCTATCCATCCAATCTTTCGCATTTTTAATATTAGTGTGATGTGGTGTAATTTCATTTCAAATCAACTACGCAAATTACTAAGGAATCTTGGACAAAGATATTGGATGGGTGGAATGGGACCCTAAGAGTGAAATAATTTTCAAATTCAGACCAGGGGGTGCAGACTCGACAGGGCGACCGGAAAGAACCGATCGCTGGCTATTAACGCAAATATTAGTAGTACCGATGCCTTTGTTACACGCAAGTCTAATTCCAAGAAACCGTACAAAATCGTAACTTGAGACGTCATCATCATCATCCTGACGCTACACCCGCGGGTGGGATTGACCGATGTCGGTCGCCATGCGGTCGCTGTCGAGACTGCCTGCCCTGAAGTGTCGAACATTACCCAGTACAAACATACATATATGTACATCTTTATAACAACATTGCTAGGAGTATCGAAGATATCTACAGTATTTATATACTAGCCAAACTCGATGTGGAATGTTTGTAAACAAACAACCTAAAATGCACTCTGTTGCCGCGTCTTTTTATTCACAATTAACATTACTTGGTCGACTGGATATCCTTACTTAAATAAATATTGCTTACAATTACACCTGAAACTCGACGCCAAGCAAGTCAGTTTTAGTTATTTGTGTCGTGGTTTGTTTCCACGTCGAGTTTGGCTAGTGTTTAACTAAAATATAATTCAATTAAATTAACAAACAAAATTATTTAATGTAAGGCCGTTTCCTGGACTATAGAAAAGTTTATAAAATTGAGAGGAACAGTCTTTGCTCAGCAACGGGACAGGAACAACTAAAATGATTAAAAAACTAAAAGATGCATGACAATACAGTTTGCGACAATAATTTTATTATTATTGGATTGAGTGACATTAAAATTTGTAAAGGTGCGTATGTGCGATGGATTTTTGAAATTTCATCGATGGTTCGAAACGCCTGGACAATGCGGTAGGCAGTGCGGTCGTCTTTGCACGGAGCGCATCGCACAGTACGGTCGCACCATGTTTGATCGTCTGCGAGTATAATACTTTGTACACACGCTAAATATAAAATATTAATGACGCTGAACGTAAGAAAGATGTTGTACTCAATGTACACGATCAGTCTCATCTGTACAATTACTGAAAACTTTAAACTTTGAAAACTGCAGTAAAAATATATATTTTAAATAAAAAAACAGCGCATCACGCATCGAAATTAAATTCATCATCAGATATACAGTCCAACTCTAACGATTTCAGATCGTCTGGTTTTCTTAATAGATTATCTATGAGATAGTCCCTTGATTTCTGATCGCTCTCTCTTCTCTGATCATTAGATCCGTTTCCGTTTATTTGATTACTGGGTGGGCCGTTCTGATTATTCGAATTGACAGCTGGACTTGTGTTTTTGTCTGTGAAGCCTTGATTGCTATAATTATAATTTACCCCAGAACTATCGTTTACCCGAGCGTTGTCATTAAAATTGTTTCCATCGCCATCATTTTCGCTAGCCTTTTCATCATTTTCTTTGTTCTGATGATTTGGTGTTAGGTCATCATTTTTCTGATGTTTCTCATTGTTTTCTCCGATCTGGGCATCTATTTCCGCCATGAGTTTCTTATCTTCATCACTAAGGTCATCTATGTTAAATTTATCTTGTAATTCAATATCATTGACGCTTTTCAAACTGTTTAGACTTATTGAATCGCTGTGATTGTCACTTTTTTGGTTCTTTTCAATTTGTTCATCAGCTGAGTTTTCATGAGATGTTACTGTTTCTTTTAGGATTTTGTTTGTTATTTCGTCTATTTTTGTAAATATTTCGTTGTGTATTAATGGTGGATATGATTCCTCTTGATTTACATCTATTTTCTCTGCTCTGTGAATGTTTGTATCATAAAGTTCTCTACAATCTTTACTTTCTAATTTTATTTTTTCTTCGTTAAAATCTAAAGAACAGTCTTGAGTTGCTTGGTTGGAGTTATCTATGCTATCATTTTTTGAACACTTATCATTAACAGAACTAAAATGTTGCGTTTCATTTGAATTTTCTTCATCATTGGCTTTTTCTTCTGTACTTCGACTTGTTTCTATACTAATTTGTTCATTTATACTGTCATTTTTATTCGTCATATCAATATCTTCACTAGTTTTCAAATTGTCATGATATATTTTATTTGTTTCATGCATTACTATATCATTATCATCGTTTGATGATTTCGCATCATCCTTTTTCTCTTTCACATCCGTCTGTTCATTTTTCTGTTCATTGTCATCAACAGTTTTGTCTTCTGAGCCTGATAATTTTTTATCCAACTCTGTGGTAATCTTATCATTAGATATAGCGGAACTAACATCAACATTTTGACTTGATACATCAGACTTTTCACAATCCACATCCATCTTTTCACTGTTTTCAATTAGCACTGAACTGGCTTCTGATTTTTTAGGACAGTCATTAACTTTCTCAGCATCGACCTCCATTTTATCAGTATCAGCTTTGACATCAACACTATCCGAATCAACATTAGTTTCATCAGATTTCACATCAGCTACAGCACAATTCACGCTTTCGCCACCAGAGACACTTTCTGAAATATCTTTGACCACTTGCATTTTATCACTCTCATCATTAACTCGGGATGAATCTTCTCTTTTACCAAGATTCTTATCGAGAATGCTATCAGATCCACCTTGAGAATCACCGTCACTAATAATATCCTTCTCACCTTTAGATTCACCATCACTTTGTTTTTTATTATCAACCTTCTCAAGAAGATTATCGGAGTCGCAGCTAATCTGTTCATCATCAGCGCCTAAATTATCAATAATACTAAATATCTTCTTAGCTAAATCATCATTATCATCACCCTTGTCAACTTTATTAATCATTTTTAGGGTCATGGAGGATAGAGTGTCAACTTGCTGGCTGTCATTGCTGTCACTGCCCCAGTATTCCGCTTTGACAGAATCGTCGATGGTGACCATGTGGTCGTCTTTCGATATTCTTCCATTGATACGTGCTGGCAGGTACGGGTAGCGCGCTTTGCTGTCTAGTCCGTATTTCTGAGGACAAACAAATTTAATTGGACACTAAATCATGGGAGTAAATATAATAGTTCGGAAAATAAATAGCTAAATTAATGTTTTGGTCAGCAAAATTAATGAAACGAGCAGCAGGATTGTATAAGTAATAGGGTGGGAGTGCACACAACAAATACACCAACGCAACCTGATCTTCTATCTACCTACATTGTATAAGTAATAGGGTGGGAGTGCACACAACAAATACACCAACGCAACCTGATCTTCTATCTACCTACATTGTATAAGTAATAGGGTGGGAGTGCACACAACAAATACACCAACGCAACCTGATCTTCTATCTACCTACATTGTATAAGTAATAGGGTGGGAGTGCACACAACAAATACACCAACGCAACCTGATCTTCTATCTACCTACATTGTATAAGTAATAGGGTGGGAGTGCACACAACAAATACACCAACGCAACCTGATCTTCTATCTACCTACATTTTTCCCATCTACAAAAATTTCATTATATCCGAATCAAGTTTTGCTTCTGCCTCACTCATATGTATAGCAGCAAAAAAAATAATTTACTATGATGTACATTTTTAGGCTGCCCAATGTCACATTATTTGCTGACCAATTTAGTCATTTTTGCCGACCACTAGATGCAGCTCAAATTACTTTTTCTGCTTGCCATATCAATTTTTCGGCTGACCAAAACCGCCTTTATCTGCCAACTGTTTAAATGATACCACTAAATTATATCCCAAAAAATGTCGATTTCGACGGAACTTGAACCCGCGATCATCCCTAAATACAGGAATGCTCGAACTAACTGAGCTACGAAATCAAGTAACCGACGAGTCGAAAAATCGAGTGAGCCGGGCTTACGCATTTTATTCGAATGATTAAATTTTAAAGTTTGTCCTGTTTGTCCCTTGTCACCTTTTTAGTTTAAATGGCTGAACGGATTTTAATAATCAAGGATTGTTTGCAACAGTCTGCAGTTAGCTCAACCAAGGGGGTTTCTACCATAACCACTCCGTTCGGCAGACTGGTTGACGATCGCAGTGAATGTGTTATTATATTACTCAGAAGAAAGCTACTTATCTTCCTCTGGTATGTTACCTTGTCGGCTCTTCGGCCGAGTTGGAGGGGTCGATTCTTACGACTCAACCGCCAAAGCAGATTATGCATATCATCATCGGAATATATTAGTCCACTGCTGGACATAGGCCGCCACAAATTACCGCCATAGCGTCCTGTGTTCAGCTAGCATCTGTCTGCAGTTTTTCGCAGATCGAGTGTTCTTGAGTGAAGACCGCGACTCGGCAAACATAGTGTGCAAAGGACGCTCTCTAGTCGGCCGCAGAGATGCACATTATGACATTAGATGAATACTTACATGTGATATGGAAGCCACGTTGACGCGCGGCCCTGACAGCAGAGCGTCACAGCGAGCTATCTTCACCTGCATGGGTAGGAGACGAGATTGGATGTCTGGGTCTATAGTCACTTCGCCTGAAATACCAAAAATAAGTTCAAAACTGTATTTGAGTAAAGATATAAGACACAAGGCTCAGCTCGCCGGACCTTTTTAACGTATACGTCACGTCAATTAAGTACTGTACTTCCGAGGGTGTACAGTAATTTAACTTAACTTTACTTCTTTTTTTTTCTTAATTACTTAGTAGTAATGCCGAAAACCAGTGTAAGAAAATACTAAGAAAACTGAAGTCGGTTTTTAGGTTTTTCAAAACAATCAAAATTATAATATTTTTCTTCGACCTCTTCGAAGTTTATTTTACTAACAAAAATAAAGAAGTTTAGATTTGACTTGATGAGAAATAATCGGTGGTTACCTTTCTTCTTGTAGGTACAGGTGGCTTCGTGTTTCAGTTGATTCTTCAGGAGAGCGTAGCTTCGGCTGCACTTACTGCATTTGCCTGCAAATTAACACAATTCGCTATTGTACCAACGAAAACTACCGTAGTTTGGGTAATTCGTTATGAATGTGTCTCTCGTTTAGGAATGATTTGACGACTTCTGTGGCGCGGTGGACTAAGATCCGCCAGCGCCACAGGTTGTGGGTTCGACTCCCGCCTCGGGATCATGTAGATGTAGAAAATCTGACTGTTCGCTTTGTATATTTAAAAAAATGTAAGTTCTGTTTCGTATGTAACATATAACACAAGCTCTGCTTAGCTTAGGGCTAGATAATGATATGTGAATTGTCCAGCATTATTTATTTATTTATTGTGATTCTAGTTTGGTTACTTGGAGGAGGATGGTCCTCCCCAACAGCCGCCACAAGCTGGCCTGCAGGCCTAATATGATGATTATTGTTCTTACCGCCGGGTCTCCCGTCTTCGCCGGGACAGCGGTGCGCGCTGAGTAGCGCGCTGGTTGCGAAGCGGTGGTAGCAGCGCCAACATTGTACGTCGGGCACCTCGTACACCGAGAGGCACAGCTTCTCTGCGAAGTGGCTGGAACAACACATAGACATTCATCAATTCAACGGATACAACAGACATACATAGAGGAACAAAGCTAACAGTTTACATCATAATTTGTTGCTTTACACTTCATGGCCCTCGACGCACTCGTTCATCCGGAGCTCCGTGTAGCGACGGAGTGGGCAGTGAATGCGTTAAAGAACTAAAAACCGATAAAACTATCATGGTCATATACACTTAAGTCTTCAGTTATTCCGTGATCATGGCGCATGAAACTGACGAAATATTAAAAAGTTCAAAAACCTAATCAATCAGGGGCCGGCGAGAGGACGGTGCTCAGTCATTATAATTATAGTACTGCTATCTTACGCCCCGTTTGCTATAGTACCATTATATTACGCCCCAGCCGTTATACTTTGTGCCTCGGTCGTTATAGTACCATTATATTACGCCCCAGGCGTTATACTTTGTCCCTCGGTCGGTATAGTACCATTATATTACGCCCAGGCGTTATACTTTGTCCCTCGGTCGGTATAGTACCATTATATTACGCCCAGGCGTTATACTTTGTCCCTCGGTCGGTATAGTACCATTATATTACGCCCAGGCGTTATACTTTGTCCCTCGGTCGGTATAGTACCATTATATTACGCCCAGGGGTTATACTTTGTCCCTCGGTCGGTATAGTACCATTATATTACGCCCAGGCGTTATACTTTGTCCCTCGGTCGGTATAGTACCATTATATTACGCCCCAGGCGTTATACTCTGTCCCTCGGTCGTTATACTGACCTCTCATACTCCTGCTGCAGTTTAAAGTAGCCGTAACATCTGTGACACTTGTAAGGTAGTCCGTCGCGGTGCGTGCGGTGGTGCGCGGCGCACTCCTCCACTGTTGGGAACCAGAGCTCGCACGCGTTGCACGCGAATCTGGAAGAAAAACACTTTTTAAAACGAGCTTTAGCCTGCTAGAAGCCTGAAAAAAATAGAGAAAGTTTAAAGAGCGGCCTTATAGCTATGAGCGATCTCTTCCAGGCAACCTTAAGCTAGTATACTAAAAAAGGAAATCCACTTACTTAGCTGTAGTAAAAGTAGGCGAATGCTTTGCAACGTTATGTTGCAACAAGCCTTGAGGAGTCTTCACTTGGTGATCGCATACCACGCACGTGTACTTGGTTTCCACTGGTTTTGGAGCTGGTTTGGGCTTAACTAGTTCTTCAGGCTTGGTTTTTACGGGTTCTGGTCTAGTTTTAACGGGTTCTGGTCTGGTTTTAACGGGTTCCGGTTTAGAGTTGGTTCTCGATGGTTTTGAGGTAGGTGGGGATGGTTTGGTATCTTTTTTCGATGCTGGTTTCGGTTTGGACGTGGGTTTTGGTGGTTCGGGTTCTCTTGCAGCTGGTTTTGGAGGTTCAGGTTCTTTTGTGAGTTTTCTGGATTTTGGTCCGGGTTTGGGCGTTTCCTTCGGTTTTGGTTCTGGTAATCTGAAATCACATTAATATTACAAGCGAAAGTTTGGATATTTTGACGTTTGGATGATTGGATGGATGTTTGTTACTTTTTCAAGCCAAAACTACTGAACGGAACGGGTTGAAATTTTGCACACAGGTAGTTTGTCTAAGTGCTTTTTTGTAAGCCGAAAGAAATAAAGTGTAAGTAATACTTTCGACTTTAGGCCTGGAATAAAAAATTGTCTACTTTTTTGTTATCCCATAAATCGGTTCCCATGGAATAGAAATAACCTTAAACAAGGCGAGCGAATGCGAGCTATGGAGAGAGCTATGCTCGGAGTTTCTCTGAAGGATAGAATTCGTAACGTAACGAATACATCCGACAGAGAACGAGGGTTATCGACATAGCTCAGAGGATTAGCAAGCTGAAGTGGCAGTGGGCTGGCCATATCTCGAGAAGAACCGACAACGTGCTTACCTCAACGTTTGTCGGTTCTTATGTTCTATTCATAGGATAGATTACTAATACCAAGGTATAATAACCGTCATTCTTCTTGTCCTCTGGCGAACCACGTGACAAGATGCGTAGAACGCAATCCTAAGGATATTATGTGGGCGGCTACCTTCTGGACAGTCGCGTCGGCAACTATAGGGCCGCAATTCTACAGTACTGTACAGTAGGCCCTGATGAGGGCTTATGCGAGTCTACCGTACTCGAAAACTAAGTCCTGATCAGGCTCCAAACAAATACATACTTGACTTTCTTAGTTGGTGGAGGGGTCTCTATTTTCAGTTCCTTCTCTCTCGGCCGTTTGAGTCTGCTTCTTGCATCCGGTAATGGTGTATCGTCAAACTGTTAACAAATACATCTATTAGTTTAGTAATGCACAGCTATGTCTAGCCTCGAAGTTATCAGAGCTTGTGTTATAGGTACCAGGTGACTGATTGGTTAACTAAATGCGATATAAACTATCGTAATTTGACGAATTCATTGTGAATGTGAGCGGGCGCCCCCCGCCACCCCCGGCGCTCGCGGCTCGTGCACGGCGAGCGGTAGCGCGCAGTGCTCGGAGGGATGCAGTACGCGCGCGTCTTGAAGACGTCCCTCGTCAAGGGATGAAATGTTGGTGTTCTTCTAACACAAATAAGGTTCATAGTTAACCCGCTTACATCCGTAATGAATACATGCATACATGCGAAATATTTACTAGTACGTCACTGCTGATGGACTCAGTGTTCTGTCTCGTGGTCCTCTTACTAACGGGGCTGCGACGCCGGCGCTCCCACTGTCTGTCCGGAGTGGAACTGCGGGAGGACAGTGCGACACGACCGTTCTCTTTCTGCATCTGGAATATGTAAAATTAAAACATAATCTTTTGATTATATGTAAGGAAATAATTTAGCGTGTTTAAAAATAACATAAACCGACTACAGATTCTTAAACCGGGGCGTAGCTACCGCCGTATCAATTATACGGTGCCCCCGGGTCACGGGGCCCCCGACGTGCGTAAGCCAAATTAATAAAAACTTTCCAAAACTTTTTTTACTTTAGAAATGACAAAAGTAAAATAAAACAGTTTCTTTTCTTCCTGCGTTAAGCGTGCGTCCAAATGTTGGCAACAAACATCGGTTATCGCGGGCTGCGGGATTTCCCCGTTTAAGTCATTTACTTCAACGGGGGAATCCCACGATAATTTGCTTTTTATTCTTGACCCTTCCAGTTACAACCGCAACTACTGAAAGAAGTTCAAATTAAAACAGATAAAAAAATACGTAAGAACTTCGATGGGACATGAACGCCTGTCAGACCTGTCACTATTGTCCATAGAGGCAGAAACTTTAGAAGAACTTAAGTCATCATCAGCTATTTATAAATGATTTAACAAATCCGTTTGCCGAAAAAAGGCAAGGAGTGAATATTTAATTTGAATTGTTTGTTAAAATTTTTGGAAAAAGTGACAGATAGATAATTATGATGAATAAATAATTAGGTATTTTAATTTTATGCCAACATTTTTTTTTCTTTTGTGAGTAATCTTTACCCTTCATAAGAGCCCCCTAACAAATTTTGGAACGACGAATGGAAAGAAATGAAATGATTTATTTGATACGACACATTAGACCGACCAAAGAAAGACCTCTTGTTCACGCCCGTTGTCATGGAAACCATTTGTTACCGATTGTGTAAACTATCATGTGATGATGTTTTGGATAAGTTTTACGGCGCACATGTTAATTACCCGAGGACATCGAATTGCTTTTATGGACCACATCCATATCAACCTCTATACAAAAACGAAAGAATCATCAAAATATATCAAGATGTAGCGAAAAGATCACTAAATCTTTGTAGTCGTCATTTTTTGGGTTCCGTACCCAACGAAGTCTTAGTAATAGGGTCCCGTTTTACGGGACCCTATTACTAAGACTTCGTTGTCCGTCTGTCCGTCTGCTACCAGGCTGTATCTCATGAACCGTGATAGTTAGACAGTTGAAATTTTCACAGATGATGTATTTCTGTTGCCGCTATAAAAAGAAATACTAAAAAATGTAATAAAATAAATATTTAAGGGGGCTCCCATACAACAAACTTAAACAACAGGTAGACGCTAAAAATATTCACTTTATAAATAAATTATTAAATTAAAATAAAACATATATTTAAGGAGGGCTCCCATACAACAAACGTGTTTTTTTCCGTTTTCATAGATAATGGTACGGAACCCTTCGTGCGCGAGTCCGACTCGCACTTGGCCGGTTTTATTCAAAGTATTAAAAAACTTCACGGGATAAAACCCTCGGGAATAAAAATTCTTGGCACCACCTCTTTAATAATGTTTTCTTTTCGGTGATTTCGAAATGCGCACTCAGAGTTTCGCTTGGTATGATGACGTCACGGCTCAGACTGAGCTCCGCGACCCGTGCAAAATCGCTACAATTTTGGCTATAATTATGATGATTTAAATAATTAATCATAAATGAATACCTTCACATATTTAGATTTCATGACCTTAATCTTCTTATCCTGTGTTGCCAGCTGAATATCTTCTAAAGCTTGCTTGCTACCTCTCTTTGCCTTCTCTGTTAACATGCTACCTTCATTCTTTGACAAGCCACCTTCATTCTTTGACAAGCCACCTTCATTCCTTAACATGCCGACTTCTTTTTTTGCCTTCTCAGCCATATCTTGTAACATGGTATCTTTTTTCTTTGACGCTACTAACTTGCTTACTTCTTTTTTTGTGTCTATCTAATATGGCAAGGTAAAGCAAGGGTTAAAAAGAAGGACAAAAATGGTATGTTGTTGTTAATAGCTTACCCAAACTTATGGAAATCAAAGGGTTGATATTTCCCAAAAATATAAGATCCTATCCTATACAGGGTTATCAGTAATTCAGCGACAGTTCAGTTGACCTGTTGTTCAGTGCCTGAACAACAGGTTCTGCCGATCATCGACGAACACGTTTGTGACGCCAGGAATTATTTCTTTTATTTTTGTAAGAATTCTAATACTTGTTTTTGTAAATCACCTCAAATACAATAAGGGAAAACACGTTGGTCTGGAACGGAGACCAATGAGGGAAGGCTCCATAAGTACAGTCCCACGTCTTTTAAATCGATTATTGATCACCAATTTTGAGAGTTAAGACCCGACGGTGGCGTTTTCTGAAACGTGTTTGTGATGATGGGCAGAACCTGCATTCAGACAGAGATGACCGATGTGGCGCGGTGGGCGAAGGTCCGCCTGCGCAGAAGGTTGCGGGTTCGATTCCCGCTTTGCTACGAATATTTGTACAATCTGCAAATATTTGTATCGGTTATTCTGGGTGTTTTCTACGTATAATAAAAATATTTACCCATGAAATATATTTTATTAAGTATATCAGTTATCTAGTACCCATAAGTCAAGCTCTGATTAGCGTGGGGCTGGATGATGCTGCATGGATTGTCCAGCACAGTGTTGCCAGATCTACTGATTTAGCAGTAGATCTACCTGCTTTTTGAACCGTCTACTGATCTACTGCTTTTTTGCTCAAATTTTGTGAAATCTACCTGCTTTTTCCGAGCATCAATAGCAAGTGACTCCATGTCTTTATTTTAGCTCACGTGACAAGTTACCAATGACACAAACTTCACAAAACTGAAACAGATGAATGAAACTGAAGAGTTCCGTGTTCCTTCGTTTCTTCCTTCCAGCTTTCACTTTCTTTCTGTCTGTCTTGGTATGTCTGTTCATTGTTTTTGATTGATTGGTCGGTCCGTTCGTTCGTTCGATAAACTTTTGCAAAATGCAAACTGAGTGAGACTGTTTATCCAGTTATTAATTAGGTACTCTACTATGCACTAAATAATATATGTCCAAAACCACAAATCAAAGTTCAATCAGACTGAAAAGAACTGAGCAAAGCACAGCCGACAGGCCGCCTGGCCTCGCTTTCCACAAAGCTAAATAGTTTAGGAATGTGGGTAAAGAAAACGCTTCCTAAATTTCAAAAAACGGGTTAGTAGCTTTGTTGTGTGTTTTTTTTTGCATGAAAATACTCGCAAAACACAATACATAGGTACTAATTTACAACATATTAAAATCTACCTGCTTTTTTTCCCAATCTACTGCTTTTTTAACAAAATTTCTACTGCTTTTTTCAAATTCCATCTGGCAACACTGGTCCAGCATTATTACGTTTTATTTAGTTTACATAGTGTCAGTGAATTACCAATAGGGTTGCCAACCCTACTATATTATATAGTATCCTACTATATTTGAGCATCGCCTACTATATTTCTGGAAAAAATATATAGTAGGCGAAACTACTATATTTTTCGGACCCTAAGAAAGTACCAGTATGATAATTACTCCGAGGGCCGAGGTACGTTAAAGGAAAGAAGTTGATGTTATCTTCCTACTACAGTACTGAGTGCGACTGTCAAAATCGCGACGCGATTTACGCGCACTTTGTTTGACAGAAACAGAGCAGTTTAATCTTGTAAACAGGTTGATTGATTCGAATTTTCAAAACAAAGATTCCTTCCTTCCTTACAGTTAATACAACATTTACAACTAGCAAAGCAAAATAAAGTTCATCCTTATAAATAAACTACCCTGTGTGTGCTGTGCGAGTGCGTGTGTGAATGTAAATTAAAATGGATATAATACATACCCGTGCGAAGCCGGGGTGGGTCGCTAGTTCTTAATAAATTATTATCTACTAATAAATAATATTCAAATAAGTTTGTAATACCAAGTACTGTAATATAACTATGTTGAACAGAAACTACTCTTTTTTTTTAGATTTTTCCTATCCTACTATATTTTTAAGAGCAAGATTTCCAAATCTACTATATTTGAACCAAAATAATCTGGCAACCCTAATTACCAATAACCCTGTTTAAGCATGTGTGACAAGCATGGTGACAAGCGTGGCATGATCCCTGATATGAAAATATATGTGACGACACCAGATTTCTGATTTATCGGGTACAGTCAGCTGCGAAAATATGTATACACTGCCATGTTTTCAATTTGGCTGAATAGTAAGTGCATGGTAATTTTGATAATTTATTATACCGCATTTTGACAAGTACGACTACTACTTTGTACGTAAAATGTGTGCATCGACTTTTATATGAAAAGTTCTGAGTAAAATATAAGTGAAAACTTAGGGGTGTATACATATCTGAGCAGCTGACTGTACCTGACTAGTTCGTGGTTTGACTATTTGATATTGGCTGGCGTGGGCTAGTCGTGCAGGCCGAAAGAGCTTTTTATGAAAACAATGTGTTGGAATTATTCCTTTTAAAAAGATATATTGTTCTGCTATGCTACCCATACAAAGCCAGGGCGGATTGCTATTAGTACTTAAATAAATAGACCATGACTCAGAGCATCATATCTATACGGGTGTTAGTGTAAACAGTCTTATCCTTGAAACCACGTAGGTACACCCGTAAAATAAGACGATACAAGTTATTATTAAAAATAAAAGTCAATTAGTTTCGATGGAATTTCATAATTCATTTCTCTGCTATCCTACGTGATTTCATGGACACCCTAGTGACCTTATCACACCGCGCGCCGCCCGCTCTCGCCTGTAGCCGGCCGGTGGTGTAGGTATCGAAACCACTCGAATCGTAGGTACCTACAACTTGTGATGGAACTTTCCCTTCATACTTTTCCTGGCTTAGGACAGGCAAAAATAGCTACTCTAACACATTTGCCAGTAAGTAGGCTAAAGTAGGTAGGTACTTTTGGCGTTTTTTAAAAGTTCATCATCAATCAAGTTTATGTAGGTACCTACAATTCAATGAAAATTTACAGTTTTATGTACAGTTTGATTTACTCACATTAGGCATAAAATGTTTTCAAAATGGGCTCCATTTACAGTTACGCAAGCCTCGGTGAACTGGCCGTAGGCACGTAGCCTTTGTGTAGCCGCTAGGATCGTTTCCCGGCTTGGCACACGTTGTTATGGGAACCGCTCTGCGTACATCGTACGAGCCAAGTTAATGTTGTCACCAGCGATGGCATAAAGTCGCACCATTTCAGTCCACTGTTCATTTGTGAACGACATCGTCACTTCTCTACTTAACACAATACGCGAACAAATCGGCACATCACAAATTAGCACGGAACGCGTCGTGACATGCTCACTACCTAGCAGGCGGGCTGTGACTGACGAGTACGCGCCGGCCGCGAGCGGGCGGCGCGTAGGCGGCGGCGCTTTTAAGTCGGCGCGCGAGCGGCGTCTTTGTTTGAAACCGACAAAGCAGGCGGGCTGTGTGTGACTGACGACGAGTGCGAGCCGACCGCGAGCGAGCGGCGCGGACACGGCGTAGGTATAAATAGGGGTGTAGGGTGAAATGCTTTTATGATGTATGAGGATTTTTTTTTCAAAATTTTGTGAAAAAAAAAGTTTAGTTTTTTCATCGGTTTTGGACTCTGCTCATGATTCTGAACCTCTGGTTTCAAGGATAAGACTGTTTACACTAACACACTGTATTCTAACCAAATTCGATGTACAATGTTTGTTAACAAACTGCCCATACTTACCCAAAAATTAACATGGTTTTGCTAGGAATTACATACATGTATATCTGCAACACGACGCCAAGCGTTTAGTTTTTTAGTTTTCTGTTGTGGTTTGTTTACAAACATTTCACATCGAATTTAGGTAGTTTATAGATACAATTACAATCTAATCACGGATTGTAACGCGGGATTACCTGTGCGGGATGCGGGATTTGCAGGCTTGCAAATAAAACGTTATTTTTACTTTACCATGACAAATTGGCCACATCTTCACTTTCCATCAGGTGAGATTGTTGTCAAACGAAGATCTATTGATTATTTTAAAAAATCTGACTGCTCAACTGCTTGGACTAGTTGGATACGCAAGCGGATTCTTTACTGTTTGGATTATTTAACCTACCTTGATTTTAACATGTTCAACGGTCTCCTTCTTAACACTGGTCTTCTTGCTTCTCTGCCCAGAGACACGTTCCACATCAGATTCTGTGTTAATGGGCTCCGTCAGTCCTAATATGCAGTTCACACAGTCAATCTGGAAATAAAGGAAGCATATCATCAGAACACATACGTCCACAGTTGGACATGTCTGCCTGAAACAAGGGTTCATAAAACAAGGGTATGAACCCTTGTTTTCAACATGTTAGCTGAATCCGGTGACCTGTTATTTGTAATACATTATACAAAAGGACCTAGACAGGATATACCAGTGGAAACAAGACTGGCTCATCACTCTTAACGAAAAGAAGTGCACAGTGTTGCATGTTGGAAGCAAAAACCCAAAATGCAATTACTCAATTAATGGTAGTCAGCTTGAACAGGTGGAGAGACAGAAAGACCTTGGAGTACTAATCACAGACAACCTGAAATGGGAAGAACATATTGTAGAGACAGTGAAAAGAGCTGCCTGTGTATTAAAAATAATAATAATAACACAGGCAGCTCTTAAGTTGATGGGTGGACATCAGTCTGTGCACTTTTGCCCGTGTATGTTAGATAGAGCTGTCTGAAGGGGTGCTGATCATTCTGGTAAGCGGTTTCTCTTCACAATGTGTTTGGGCGATATGATAACAAGATTTCCCACGGTAGGCTCTTTTGTTTATTATTACATCTATCATTGTTGCGTTTGATGAGGAAAGGGAGCCATTAGATACTCACGGAGCCCTTAGATTTAGTCTGGAGTGGCAAGCCAAGCCGCTGCCTTGTGCGCTTGTTAGTTTGTTGACACAGGGTGAGGAAGTCGTAGAAATCATTAACTTTGTCCACGCACACCTCACAAATCAGAGGGGGCATCCTGTCGGTGTGGTTCACCTGCAATAATGGTATATATATAACATGTTATTACATACTTACTGGCTTTTGCTCAGGGCTTCGCACGAGTTTTTTCAGGACAAATACTAGGTCAGGGCCTTCCGCGGGATACCATCTAAATCACTGATTTATGTTGCTTGAACCGTAGCAAGCTTGACGAAGGCATGGACATTGTAATACTGTTTCTGTTTACAGGTAAGTTTGTTTGATAATATGTCAAAGAACGTATTTAAAGGTTAGTCGAGTGAGGTGCAGCCAAAACAAGCCGATACATGTGTATATTTACAAATGGTTTTACCTCTATTTGAATGCATTCCTTTATTTTTTGCCTCAATTCCAAACCATGACTTTCGAAGTCAACAACACTTTGGATTATGGGCATTTTGTAGCCGGCACCTGCCCCACACAGACGGCAAGCCCGGTAAATCTCGTAAATGGTCTTCTTTTCATCCTTTGGGTTGAGAACACGGTCCATAGTCGGATTTTCATTTATTTTTAGGAAAAACAAACGTGACGACTACAATTTGCCGCTTTTCAATACGCCATGTGAATGAGTGAGTTATAACGTAGTGGTTTTATTCTCTTTGGAGTGAGTGAATGAACAAATGAAATTATGAAATGGGCGAATTCATTCTCCACAAGTAGGATAAAATGTTGCCATGTTACGCAAAACGTAATCCTCTGGTGGTGGGTACAGTCCAAGGAATAATAGGCACCTCCAAGCAAAGCAAGTGGTCGCTGATGTGTTTTTTGCTGTGTTATTATTTTACGTAGGTACGAAACATTGCAAAAAATCAGACTTTCAGTGCTAGTTTTGGAAGTTTACAAATTGAATCATTTCAAGTAGGTATAGGTACTAACTAGTTTAAGAATCATTTCGACGGAAATCTGCTTGATCAATGTCGTCGTAAGTGAACTTGTTTTTGTTACCAAATATTTTATCAAGTTATCAACCGACCGAATAAAAATTACCGGCCGTTGCCGTTGTGTACCTACTATTTTATTAACTTAAGATTCATACAATATTTATTCATATCACTTTTACTAACTTTTTCCAAAGCCTAATAACATTAGTTTTTTTTATTTTCGTAATTACCTACTAGGTACCATGTAAATTTTTATAAACATAACCTCTCCGTTTGGGTCTTCTCAACTTATGTCGGACTATATGGCAGCCTCACCCACTTCTGGAAAATTCTCACTCTTAGGTACATACAAAAAATCTTTTACAAAGAATTCCAACAACAACATGAATGTCCAACTCCTGTAGTTAATGAAATCCAATTATTTTGTAATGTCAATTGATTATTTAATATTGAATTTGTTTATTTATTATTAATGTATAAATGTAATTGTATGGTATCTGAGGAGAGTAATATGACCCCATGGGGCCATATTAAAAGTAAAACCGATAAACAGAAGAAACAATTACCTAGGTACATAGAAGAAAAAACGCAATATCGTAGTCACACAAAATATAACTTGCGTCTGCAAGTAGATTTGACGACCTCTGTGGCGCGGTGGGCGAAGGTCCGCCCGCGATGTAGGAGGTTGCGGGTTCGATTCCCGCCATGGAACAAATATTTGTACGATCTGCAGGTATTTGTTCCGGGTGTTCTAGTCATTTTCGATGTATAATAAAAATATCTATCTATGTAATGTATAATATTACCTGTCTATATCAGTTATCTTGTACCCAAAACATAACACAAGCTCTACTTAGCTTGGGGCTAGATAATGCTGTGTGTATAATATTACCTGTCTATATCAGTTATCTTGTACCCAAAACATAACACAAGCTCTACTTAGCTTGGGGCTAGATAATGCTGTGTGTATAATATTACCTGTCTATATCAGTTATCTAGTACCCAAAACATAACACAAGCTCTACTTAGCTTGGGGCTAGATAATGCTGTGTGTATAATATTACCTGTCTATATCAGTTATCTAGTACCCAAAACATAACACAAGCTCTACTTAGCTTGGGGCTAGATAATGCTGTGTGTATAATATTACCTGTCTATATCAGTTATCTAGTACCCAAAACATAACACAAGCTCTACTTAGCTTGGGGCTAGATAATGCTGTGTGTATAATATTACCTGTCTATATCAGTTATCTAGTACCCAAAACATAACACAAGCTCTACTTAGCTTGGGGCTAGATAATGCTGTGTGTATAATATTACCTGTCTATATCAGTTATCTAGTACCCAAAACATAACACAAGCTCTACTTAGCTTGGGGCTAGATAATGCTGTGTGAATTAATCAGCATTATTATTATTTTTAGATTGTCTCCATAATCTGAGTTATCACTGCTTTAGTTATAATCGCACCTGAAGTTATGGTGTTATGGTCGCTCAAGCTGTCACTCTCACCAGGTGGGATGGTTTCACGTCCGCAACCACGAGCTCTACCCCGCCCGCGTCCACCTCCTTGTCCTCCTACTTCGGAGAGCTATATCATAATGGCAGTGTGATTAATTGGTCCGAGTCATTAATATATTTTTAGATTTGTTCTCTAAGGACAAGGCCACGATCGGGCGATGCGTCTTGCTGCGCGTCCTGCGTCTGTCTTGCGTTGCGGTTGCGACTGACGTCGTTCTGTCAAGTCTTTCCCGCAAGTCGCACCGCGACGACTCATGGACACACTCAAACAACTTCTTCGATTTGTTCTCGCCGCGGACGCAGACGCAAGACGCGCGGGTGGGCATGTCGAGGTCTTGGGGTCAAAGAGTAAAATACTGAAAATAAAATACTTATTTTCGTTCCTCAGGAGTACGAGTCCAGATCTCTAGAAGAGCTTCGTCTAATGACCCTCAGCAGGACGTAAGATTTCTTCGGCCATGTCCGGGTCCAACCAGTCGTCGGAGAACAAGGCCGTGCCTTTGTTCGGGTCAAACCAGTCGTCGGAGAATAAGGCCGTGCCTGTGTTCGGGTCCAACCAGTTGTCGGAGAACAAGGCCGACCCTTTGTTCGGGTCCAACCAGTCGTCGGAGAACAAGGCCGTGCCTTTGTTCGGGTCAAACCAGCCGTCAGAGAACAAGCCCGTGCCCGTGTTCGGGTCCAACCAGCCGTCAGAGAACAAGCCCGTGCCTGTTTTCGGGTCCAAACAGCCGTCAGAGATCAAGCCCGTGCCTGGGTTCGGGTTCAACCAGCCGTCAGAGAACAAGCCTGTGCCTGTGTTCGGGTCCAACCAGCCGTCAGAGAACAAGCCCGTGCCTGTGTTCGGGTCCAACCAGCCGTCAGAGAACAAGCCCGTGCCTGTTTTCGGGTCCAAACAGCCGTCAGAGAACAAGCCCGTGCTTGTTTTCGGGTCCAAACAGCCGTCAGAGAACAAGCCCGTGCCTGTGTTCGGGTCCAACCAGCCGTCAGAGAACAAGCCCGTGCCTGTTTTCGGGTCCAAACAGCCGTCGGAGGACAAGCCCGTGCTTGTTTTCGGGTCCAAACAGCCGTCAGAGAACAAGCCCGTGCCTGTGTTCGGGTCCAACCAGCCGTCAGAGAACAAGCCCGTGCCTGTGTTCAGGTCCAACCAGCCGTCAGAGAACAAGGCTGTGCCTGTGTTCAGGTCCAACCAGCCGTCAGAGAACAAGCCCGTGCCTGTGTTCGGGTCCAACCAGCCGTCAGAGAACAAGCCCGTGCCTGTGTTCGGGTTCAACCCGCCACCGCCAGCGACGGAGAACAAGTCTGTGCTCCGGGAGTGTGAGTATTCTGTGTAGGGCTCTACCAAAGTCCCACACTGTAACGATGGTGATTTTAACGAGAGTTAGGCCTTCGCTTTGGTCTCCGCAATAGAAAAGCAGTTTACACAGCGCGACTGGCTTTGCTCAACATGCCTTATATGGATTTGGGGCGCCCTTCCCTTGTCACGCGCTAGGACAATCGTAAGCTCTGTCAAACGTTACTCTCTTGTTCGAATAGATCGATGTAACAGCGCACAAATAGGTTATTTAGTATTCCGAAAGCATCTTGCAGAGCGCGACTATCGCGTCATTTACGCCGACGAACTACCTACTATCGAGTAATAATCCATTGTAGGTAAACGCAAAAGTAACAGCGGTTTAGCACTGCATCTAATCTGAATCTGTGAAAATTACGGATACAAAAAACTCGGACCGGATACAGATACTGCTTTTTGCACTGCATACTGCAACCTGTAACCGGCGGCGGCGAGGACCGCCCGAATTCGTGAAAATACGGATCCGAACAAAAACATTCATGTTAACAAACAATACATAATATAATAAACAATGACAATTAACATAATCATATGAGAATGTGTGTTTTTAACAGGCATGCACAACTGTGTTAGGTGAGTGTTCATAAAATGTTTACAGTAGGTATCTACCTACCCATTGAGGGTGTTGCATTGCAATGATGGAAGGCCAGGTATCGTGCCTTACTTACTTAGTATTATAAATGCATTAAATATTTATTCCAAAAAATTACGAGTCGCTAAAATTATCATTGAAGAAATCGTCAAGTTCGTAGATAAAAACATTTTTTATGCTGATAGTTTGGATTCAAACATGTAATTTTTTCCTATACCTAGGTAGATTTTATGTTTTCTGGTAGAGTGTTGAAATTTTTTACCGCCATCGAGTTGGGGGAGGATTGGTGGATTTTTAATTTTGATGCGGGCATGACAAGGTTGTGTTTATATCTAGTTTGGTATCGGCGAGGCTCGTCATTGATTTTTGGGGAAAAAATGGATTATTCCTTACAAATTTGCATATTTCTTTGACCAGCCAGCTAGTATATGTATATGCATACTAGGGTAAGGATTCCTAATTGTAAAAAGTGGGGTTTACCCGTCTCTGGTACTCTTATATTTGCTATAGGTAGTATCTACGGACGCATTTTTTCTGAGAGATGAAAAGTTCATTTTACAAATAAAATTAAACTACAATAGATTAAGAGGTCACGGCGTACTTAAATAACGGCGGCGCTCTTTATACTTATCCACAGAGAATTTTTATTTCCTTTAAAAGTATTGTGTTTATTTCAGACACAAGTAGTTTCGGAACAGCGGCGGCGGCGGCGACGTCGACGAGGACGACTCCAACGTTTGACACTAACATTTTCTTTTTCAATTGGGCAGCCAAACCACAAGAAGTAAGTTCCTATACAAAATAAAATAAGTTCCCAAAAGTTATCTATTTCGACGGGACTCGAACCCGCGTCCCACTCTCAGTAACTGTACGGGTAGTTCTCTAAGGCCCGTATTATGAAAGCTTACTCAGTCAACGATTTCTGCTTGAGTAACGCTTTTTTATGGTATAAACGTCACTCAAGCACAGATACTGAGCAAGCTTTTACATAGGGGCCTAAGAAATTAAATATATATAAAAAAAATGTTTTACTTTCTGTTAAATTCATTTCGTGGCGCATTTGGTTAGGTTAGGTTAGCGCATTCCCATACTGAGGGGAGGTCGCGGGTTCGAGTCTGGTCGATTTTTTTTTAGAGTATTATTTGATTTGTTAGTTGCGGATTGTTTATGTATCATCCTCACCACCTATACTATGGAGTCCACCGGTGGACATACTGCTCGGGTCGATAACCTCAATGCTGTGGGTCGGGGGCAACCTTTATGTAGGACCTTTTTCTACCTACATTACCTATTTTAACATAATTGCATGCTCATACCATGTTAATACTCACGTTTTAAGCAAATAAATTATTCTTATTCTCCAGAGCTGGGCAAACATTTTTCTTCGCAGTCCAACGTTTAAATATGCAAGTTTTCAGAACCTACGAATTTCTGACTCACCTCAAGAAGCCACACACAGCTCTTACGGAGAGGTACAAGCTGAAATGAACTTTATTGCGTTGTTACTTGTTTCTGGACTGGTTTCCGCAACTGAGCCACAGGTGGGCCCAGTCGGGGTCTGCTGGTCTAACCACCTGATGTCCCCCAGGACAGCCAGTAGCACGCCGCCGGTGCATGCCTCCCAGGTGTCCTTAATGTTGCAGTCTTTGAGAACTTCGCGCTCTACAAATATATTGCGTTGTTATTGGAACCTAAAATATATTAGATAGATAGATAAGTAATTCTTTATTGTAGTACCACAAAAACAAAAAACAGTACAGAAATTAAAGCTACGAGAAGACGTACAAAGGCAGCCTTATCGCTATGAGCGATCTCTTCCAGGCGACCTTGGGATGGATTGGACATGTAAGAACAAAAAAGACGGTGGCACTTGAAAAAAAGAAATTATAAATAATTAGGTATATGTATAATACTTAATCTACTAGATATCAACGTCACATACAAAATAACAATAAACTTATCATCATCATCAGCCCTTGTCGACCCACTGCTGGGCATAGGCCTATACGAAAAAAAAAAAAAAAGTTATTTACAGGCCCAGAAAGATCCTCCTCCTCCTACAATAGTACAACTAAAACAACTAAATAACTGCTTCATCAGCATTACCTATCGTTACAAAGTTAAGCAAATTATTTTTATGTTCGTATTAGTTTATTGTTATTTTAGGTAGGTACTAGACTTCAGAGTTTATGTGATTATATTAAAAAGGAAATAAAAAACTGAACTGACTAAATAGCAATGAATAATCGTTACAGAGGGCTGGCCAACGCCGGTCCGGGGCGAAGGCGCCGAGTTTCAATTTCGGGATTCCGAAGACGCCGAGTTTCAATTACGGGATACCGAAGACTGAAGAGCAGTCTCAGTACAATGAGTTCCGGAGCACCCGCGACGGCTGGTCGTTCTTCCGCGTGCCGCTAGTCCGGAAACGCTAACTGAGCTACCAGTGTCCTCTGTGCCGCAACGGCGACACTCCGCTTAAGAATCCAAGTAAAAACAGCTGCGAAAATATGTATAGGTACACTCAAATTTTCAAATGTATGTATGTCTCGCGAACTTTTCAAATAAAAGTATAAACTGTACCTACCGCACTTTGACAAGTACGATGACATTTTGAAAAATTGTGGTGTATGTATACTTTTGATTCGAAAAGTTCGCCAGAACATAGGTAAATATGAAAATTTGGGTGTATACATATCTGAGCAGCTGACTGTACCTACATAATTAACTCAATATGGCTTTGTTGTCATAAGACCGTAAAGGATACTATCAAACTTATATTATGAACACTAGCCGAACTCGATGCAGAATGTTTGTAAACAAACCGCCTGTACTTAACCTGAAATGCACTCTGTTGCCGCGTCTTTTTCTATGCAATTTACATTCCTTGTTGATGTGAGATCTTTCACTCAATAAATATTACAATTGTATCTGAAACTCTCGACACTACGACTATTTAAACATTATATTGTTTGCAAACATTTTACATAAAATTTGGCTGAAGTCATTCTATAACACAACCGAATTGAAGAAGCTTGAAGACTATCGTGACCTTTAACATTAAATTCTAAGAACACTATATTTTTGAAACCTTACCTACCTTTGACAAATGAAAATGAACAATTTAAACTGTAAGTATAATTATCTTTAAGCGATTTGCATATTAAAATATGCATTATTCTTGTGTTCTGGTTATTTTATATGTATTATAGAAAATATGTATCTATGTATTGTATTGTATTATGTTTAACAGTTATCTAGTACCCATAACACAAGCTCTGCTTAGCTTGGGGCTAGATAATGCTGTGTGAATTTGTCCAGCATTATTTTTGCTACATTGAAACTGTATACCCACCTTGTTCATTACAATAATATACAATAACAATCTGTGATGACTATAATAATGTATTGTAGTTGATTAATAATAATAACTTATCGATAAGATGTTTATTTTATTATGAATAAGAAAAAATCGATAAAATCGAGTCGATAAATCTTAATATGTACCTACCTAGGCCCCACCTCCGTAATATTCTGTGGCACCGCAGGGTACCAAGTAGCACACAATAGGTACCTATGATTATAAATAATTATGATTTTATTTAGAATTACCGCAAAATGATGCTTCAAAGATAAATCGTGTATAAGCTTCATGTGATATTATTATGTACCTATACATGCAATGTAAAGGTAATGGAATATTGTACTGCCTTCTGCGGATTCCTTCAGAGGAACGTAAGAAACTAATAATGACCAAATAAATATTGTACTTCTATTAGTTTTAAGTGTATCTACGTATGTGATCAAGTGATCGATCATACATACAATTTAAATTTAAATTATTTTATTACTATTATTTTTTGTAATAACAATGTATCTAAGTACTTATTGTTTATTAATTGTTTGATATATCATGTGTTCGCTATTGCAGTAGGTTAAACCAGTAATGATGTGCCATATTTTTAAATAAATAGCTACCTAAATAAATACTTGGTATATAATTATTTCAGTCAGAAAATCCCCCATAGTGGAAGACTAATTTATTATTAATAGTACACCTATATGCAATAAGTGAATAAAGGGCCATAGATGAATCACGAGCAAGTGAAGGATTCTAATGGCTGAATCACGATCGTAGGGAGTGATTCAAGTGTTAGAATCCTAAGCCACGCGAGTGATTAATGGCCCTCGATTGCCTCGACAGATATCCGTTTTATTCAAGAATTCCATATACCTACCATACCTACTTTATATTTACCTTGACTACGAGAAAAAGAAAGATTTAAGCGAAAATAGATATTTAATGAAGAAAACAAGGTTACGTTAATTTCAAGTGGAACAATCAAAACTAAAAAATCGTTGGCTTTGCTGTAGGTAGGTACCTAAACCAAATGCCATTACAAACAAAACTTGTAAAAAAGAACAAGTCTCGCAACTTAGTATACCGTAGGAAGTTGTGAGATCCATGTAATACCAAAACGAATCGAGAAGATGTTTCTCCATCTCGGGACATCTTTCGTGATAGATCGCACAGCTACTGATATGTTTTTAAGGGAAAGTATTAATTTTCCTGAAATTATAAATGTAAAATTGCATGGTCTGCCTTATATTTAAGATGCAATAATCCTTACGATTGAGCCTTTTGATCCGCATCGCATAGACTTGTCAAATGAATGACAATTACTTATGTGAGAACCAGATCCATAATAGGACTTCGCTCTTCGAAGTTCCGTAATAGGGTCCCGTTTTTACACTTTGGGTACGGAACCCTAAAAAAAGAGATCCCCGGTGGTTTTAATGTTATTAACACAGAACAGAAAAGCAACACAGAACACAAAAGCATTCTGTGGTTATTAAATAAATACAATGAAAAAAGCGTAGATTGAGAATTTAACTAGATCAGTGGCAGTTTTTTTTCGGCGGGAACCTGCACATTGGAAAGGCGCGCTTTGAGATTTTTTTTTCATTTTTATCGGAAAAACCTGCTTGTTTTGGCTTTTTTGAAGCCAAAATGAAGAAAAAAAGGAAGGCTCCTCCACCGGACGAGCCGCCGCTGCCGTGTTCGTCGGGGTCTGATTCTGAGGCGTCTTGCTCGACTGTAACCGAGGTGCTGCCCGAGGGCTTGAGCAATAGCTCGCCCAAGGGATCTGAGAGGTATAATATTTTTAGATTACCTGGATATTCGCGTCGATACCCCGCGGATTCAAAAAAGGGTGAGTACATTGTTTTTCTTTCGAACAACGAAGACCGCCCTTTCAATGACAGTGATCGTATGGCTCTTTCAAAGGCTTTGAGGGAGCATGGTGTGTCGGGTGTTTTACACCTTAAAACTTTAAATAAATATAAAGTCGGCATTACTTTTGACATGGCAAATAACGCCAACAAATTCTTGCAGAGTCAAAAAATATTAGACAAGCTGAGCCTACGTGCCAGCATTCCCGCTAAAGAGGCTGAAATTACTGGAGTTCTCTCCTCGGTCCCTGTCGAGCTATCGAATAATAGGATTTTCTCATTGATTGGAAGCTCGTGCAAAGTCATTCAGGTCAGGCGCTTCATGCGCAGAGTTCGTACTGGTCCTACAAGCCCACCGCAGTTCCTACCTACTCAGGCAGTCGCGGTGACGTTCGCGTCCACCACATTGCCTGAATATGTTTTTCTGGACTCATGGAGACACGAAATAAAAGTGTACGTACCTCCCGTAAAGCAATGTTTAAAGTGCTTGAGGTATGGGCACATAGCCAAATTTTGTAAAAACGCAGAGGTGTGCTCCATCTGCTCTGAGGGACATAGCTTCCGGCAGTGTCAGGTGGATCCTAAAGATGCTAAGTGCCGTAACTGTGGTGGCAATCACATTGCTATTGCTTCCGCTTGTCCTATTAAAAAACAAAAAATCGAAGAAAATAAGGTCAAGTCACGCTCGGCAACATATGCTGAATTATTCAACAATAAAGCTTTTCCCTCACTCACAGCAAGATCCCTGGACACCCAAGTACAAAATCTAATGAAATCTGATTTTTTCATCAACCTCCTCGTTGAAACTATCACCAAGTGTATTAGTAACAAAGATGTGCCTATTAACTCTGCGTCTATAAAAGACACTTTACAAAAAACCCTCAGTAATAAGTTGCCTCCATCTGCATAATGGTTGTTATCAACATTATGCAATGGAACGCACAAAGTTTATATAGTAACAAAGATGTATTCATGTATTTCCTTAATATATATAACATTCATATAGCAATAATATCAGAAACATGGTTAAAACCTCATAAATCGTTTATAGTTAAAAATTATAACATAGAACGAAATGATTGCGGCAACGACCACAACGGTGTCGCAATTCTCATTCATAATAGTATTATATATACGAAAATAGATACTTACTTTGATAACTCATTACAAAATATATGTGTCCAATTAACTATAAATAATAAAAAAATATCTATTGTTAGTTTCTACAGTCCTTTAAACAGTAGTCCAGTTTTTAGTAAAGGTAAATTCGATTTATTGATAAAGTCTATTCCAAGTCCTTTTATATTTGCAGGCGACTTTAACGCCCACAATACCCATTGGGGTTGTGTCTCTGATTCGTCTCGTGGCAAAGATGTTTTAGAGGTTATAGACGACAATAATTTGGTATTACTCAATGACGACAGATCAACGACTATTGGTACGTTGAACTGGCGTCCAAACGCTTTAGACTTGTCTTTTGCTTCGCCGTCTCTGGCAATGAATTGTGAATGGTCAGTTCACGATAGTCCTTTGGGTTTTAGTTATCATCTTCCTGTGTTAATGAATTTACTTATTGACAATATAAATATTGGTCCTGATTCCCACCAAATTTGTAACGCTAACCACTTGCCCATCTACCCAAATTATAAGCTGGTAGATTGGAAAGTGTTTAGTAGGTTGACTGATAATTCTTTAGTCAATTTTCAAATTAACTCTAGCCAGCCTCTGGAATGTTATAGTAGTTTTTGTAAAATTTTACAGTCATCGATTCAGGAATCTTTGCCAAAATCGATTCGTTCAAAATATTTAAAAAAATCTAGTGTAAATAATAATTGTTCTCCTAAAAATTACAACAGCAAAAGACCTCCTCTTCCATGGTGGAATGAGAAATGTTCTGAAGCAGTGATGAAATCCAAAGAGGCTTATTTAAATTTTAAAAACAACCCGTCGGAAGAAACCTATTTAGAATTTAAGCGCCTTCGAGCTGTCAAAAAACGAACTGTTAAAATAGAAAGACAAAAGAGCTGGATTTCTTTGTGTGAAACTTTCAACCGTTGTACACCTATATCTTATATTTGGAAATTCGTTCGGAAATTCAATAAATCTTATAATAATAGTGCGGATGCGGATGATTCTTGAATATTAAATTTTTTGTCAAAATATACTCCTGTGTTGTAAATAGACTTGGCTTAGCTTGCAACTCCATCATAAATTCTAATAATGAATATCTTTCTGTACCTTTTTCTTCGCAAGAACTACAGTCAGCCATTTCTTCAAGAAGGGAAACAGCTTTTGGTCTTGACGGCTTACCTTATATAATTTTTAAGAAACTTAGTAATTCTGGTCTAAAGATACTTCTGAAAGTTTTAAATACACTATGGGAATCTATTGCTATACCTATGGATTGGAAAAAAGATTGTTTAGTACCAATTTTGAAACCTACAAAACCCAAGCTTTGTCCAGAATCCTACCGTCCCATTGCATTAACATCATGTGTTGGAAAAATATTTGAACAGCTGCTTAAGCAGCGTTTGGAATTTTATATCGAACAAAATAAAATTTTACCTTCCAATCAATTTGGTTTTCGTCGAAATTATTCTGCTCGTGAAAGTATATGTCAACTACAACTTGATATTCATAACTCCTTGTCTGTAAATAATAATCTGGTTGCTGTATTTTTTGACATTACTGGTGCTTTTAATAGCGTAAACATTGATATTCTTTGTAAAGAGTTGTTCATCATAGGTATTCCTGATAAGATTATCGTTTGGATTCACAAATTTTTAACGAATAGAGAAGTATTCGTGAAATATAATAGACACCTTTATGGACCAAGACATTGTTCTGTTGGAGTATGCCAAGGTGGTATCTTGTCACCATTAATTTTTATTTTGTATATACGTCGTTTAAATTTAATACTAGGTTCAAATGTTAAAAATCTGCAGTTTGCAGATGATTTAGTTGTTTATGCATCGGGAACGAATTTAGCTCAAACAGCTGAAATTGTTAACGATGCATTATTAAAGCTTAACAAATATTTTTCATATCTAGATCTTAATGTTAATCCATCGAAGACAAAAGTAGTGGTTTTTGGAAAAAAACACGCCAATATGCCTCTCATCTATTATAATAATACCCCATTGCCCGTGTCATCTGAGGTTAAATTCTTGGGAGTATTATTCTCTCACAATTTATCTTGGAATAATTATTCGAAACAAATCATTATTAAAGCTCAAAAAGCATTTAATATATTAAAGTCTTTGTCAGGCTCTTATTGGGGAGCAGACCCTAAAATTTTACTAACTCTGTACAAATCCCTTGTTCGAAGCCATTTTGAATATGGTTTCTTTTGTTACGCTGCAGATGTAAAAATTGTGAACAGTATTAATTTATTTCAAAATAAATGTTTGCGTTTAATTACGGGAGCATTTAGAAGTACTCCTATTAATGCTATGCAAATTGAATGCAGGCTTCCTCCGATCAGTATTCGTTTGAATTATTTAAAAGAAAGATTTATTCTGAAACTTTTTAGCTTTTCTACCAATAGTCTTTTGGTTAGTTTGTCCAGCGCTGGTTCGGTTTCAAAGCCATTTTTTATGCTACAAGGTTTACAAAGCCTTTTACAATTTCTTAAAAATTTAAACATTTATCAATCAAACCTTACTTTACCTTGTTATGAAGGATCTTTCATAAGTAAATTCCCAGGGATGAATATAGTCATTAACAATGACTTGTCCACTAAAGAAGAAGTCTATTTGATGTTGTCTGAGTGGACAGGTCATAAATTTGTTTACACAGATGGATCAAAAGATGACAACGCTGTGTCGTTTGCCATATTTGATCCTTCTTTGAATATTGGTGTTGGTCATAAAATAGATAAACATGCTAGTGTCTTTACAGCTGAGGCTGTTGCTATTTTGAGTGCTTTGAAACATATTCAATATCGTAACCTAGGACACACTGATTGGGTCGTGGTAAGTGATAGCATGAGTGTCTTAAAAAACTTAGAAAACCACAAACTGCATGCTAACACTAACTACATCATATACTTAATAAAACAGTTATGGGTAGAATTAACGGAATCTAATATAAAGGTAGATTTCGCATGGGTGCCATCACACATAGGTGTAGTTGGCAACGAAAAAGTAGACTATTTAGCAAATACTATTGTGAAACAGGCTAATTACATTCCTGACCCTGAGACTACTGATACAAATGTCCATTTACCTTACACAGACGTTGTAAGTCTTTTAAAACAACGAATGTGTCAATCTTGGGGTGGACATTCTTATCATTATACTCAGGTTCAGAACAAAGGTACTTGGTATGCTTATTTGGATGCCCAAATTGATTCTCAACCATGGTTCTGCCGAATTAAGTTTTTTGTCAACAGAAAATTTTATACTACTATTTGTCGTCTTCGATTTGGCCATTGTCGTCTAAATTTCCATTTGTTCCGTTTGAAAATTGTTAATTCGCCTTCTTGTGACTTTTGTAACACTGGAGATCAGACTCTAGATCACATATTTTTTAACTGTCCATCATTCAACATTCAGCGCCTTGTGTTGATAGATGGACTCCTTGAGATTTATGGTAATTCTGATGTGGTCCCGCATTCGACCCAAGAATTATTGCAAAATATCTCTACTTATCGTCATTTATATGATTTTGTAAGGTCTACCATTGGTGAAATTTAACTCGTAACTTTGTTTTGTAAATATGTACATATTAATACTCATTGAATATTTAAAGTTAAACTAAAATTAATATGTTTAGAAATCAGAAAAGCAGTTTAATAGTTTTAACGAAAGACGAGGCAGTATGGCCATAATGGCTATAGCCTAATTTGTCAAAATTGACAAATTAATAAAAAAAAAAATTAGTCTATGCTCTTGCGCTAGCGGGCAAGTTCGCGTGTGTATTTGCTGATTATTTACGAAACAGTGATAAAAATCAGACATCCAGTGCAAGTTTTGTGAAGTTTACATAAAATTGGTGCATTTCGCCTAAAATCGGCGTGTTTCCTGTCGTAAGTTACGTTGTTTTTGTTGTCGTAAATGTTGTATCAACCGACCGAATAAAAGTTACCGACCGTTGTGTATGATTCAAACAATATTTCGTAATTCTATTCATTTCTGACCTATATTAACCCTATTCCAAGCCCTATAACCTTTTCTTTATCCAATACCGTGGCAATTTTATTAGAATGTGAAGCATCTTGGCCATTATTTCTGCTTTGTTATCATAACATAACCTATTTGTTTGAGTCTTTTTAACTCTGTCGGATTATACGTCACCTTTCTGAAAAATTCAAAATTTATTATGAAAGACACTACCTACCTTTAAATTCGTCAGATTTACTCGTGCGCGATCCATTCTTTGACCCTATAAGTGATATTTTAGTAGCAAACTCCCAAATTGAAGTTGTGGTACTAGGTTAGTTTGGAGAGCAGTAAGTATCTAACATAATTATTGTACCCTAAACCTGAAGCCCTCAAAGCTTATTTATAATGTGACACAAACACTAACTATATTCCCATACTCATATTGCCAATAACAAAGAACTCAATTTAGTCCTAAAACTGGTCCATTTACACAGCATCATCTAGCCCCGAGCTAAGCAGCTCAGAGGCTGTGTTTTATGTTGAGATTATCTTTCTGAAGAAATTCTCACAATTTTAATAAAACTAAGGGCATGTAACAGAAACATTAATGTTTTCACTAACTCATGCCTACATTTTCTTTAGAAAACCAATAATTAATGTCTCTCAATCTATCAATACTTAATCTCTCGTCTTTCTGTCTATCAATACTTAAATTGAAAAGTTACATCCAGCCACAAGACGACTCTGTGAGAAAATTATTATGATTGGTACTTGCAACTGGCAGGTAGCTCAACTGTTTCAATTGTAAATACTTATCCTAATCACAGTAAGTAAACACACTAATATTATAGATGCAAAAGTTTAGATGGTTGGATGTTTAGATGTTTGGATGTTTGTTACCTCTGCACACCAAAACTACTGAACGGATCTGGCTAAAATGGTAACAGGTAGTTCTAGGCATGGAATAAAACATAGGCTATTTTTTATCCCATAACCGTAATCTACACATGCGAAGCCACAGGCAGAAACTTATTATAAATCAAGCTGTTTGGATGGATGTTTGTTACCTACTCGCCCCATAACAACTGAACCAATCAGGCTGAAACCCATAGATGTAGCTCTCATCCTGGGTAACCTAACAGGCTGCTTTTTATCCCTTTAAACAGTTCCCATGGCATATCATTATAATATACATATGAATAACTAGCAACGCCTCGCGGTTTCACCCGCGTAGTTCCCGTTCCCGTAGGAATTTCGGGATAAAAAGTAGCCTATGTCCTATTCCAGACTATAATCTATCTCTGTGCCAAATTTCATCCAGATCCGTTTTGCCGTTCTGGCGTGATAAAGGAACAAACATCCATCCATCTATCTATCCATCCATCTAAACTTTCACGTTTATAATATTAGTGAGATTAGTGAGATAACATTTCCAAAGTAACAATGGGTAGGTAGCTGCGGGAAGGATCTGGTTTGTTTATATTCTTGTAACCTTCTTTGCTAATAAAGATATCTTTAAGTAAATACCTTTAATAATATTATCACTTGAATAAGTGATGATGTTGCCTGAGATAGAGCATGCTTTGCCAGAAGGAACTCAAAATTTCAAAAGTCAATAACTTTATTTCTTTAGGCTTACAAAATAAGCACTTAGACAAGTCAAATTTTATACATAAACAGTTTTATAGATAGTAATTATTATCAAATAAGAAACAAAATGTCATTGATTTTGTTCGCTTCAATTTTTTTGTCCACTAGTAACTTATACAGGGTGTGTCAAGACTACTACCGAAAACTGGGGGGGTGCAATCAGACCATGATTTTGAAAATATTTAGCGAAAAAAAAACGCGAAAAATATGTCGACCCATCAATTTTTTTTATTTTTTTTTCTAGGTACATACCCATAGCACAACACTATAAGAACATATCTACCTAAATAAGTAATTTAAATAAGCAAAAAATTAATAAAATAAAAAAAGCAGCAATGTATTGCAAAACACCAACCGCACCGCACAGCCAAATAGGTCCCTATCCGCGCGGGCGCGGTTATTTTATTACCCTACCGACACGTGAAAGTTCCGCGCCTACGAACTTATCTTTTCAATAAATAGTTAGTAGGTAGGTACATACTACCTACGATTTAATTCTCAGCCATGACCTTGAAAGCATACCTAGAATTCATTAGAAACATACAAATTTAAATACATTTTAATCTGTCTAAAATAAATAGGTACCTACATTTGTTAAAAACAGCTGACAGGCCCGCGTTTATTTTTAGAGGTTATCGTCCTGCCTAGAGAATAGGTAGTTCGGCTTTCCTTTGACACGCGCGCGGCTACGATATAATTCGCGGCCATGACCTTGAAAGCATGCCAAGAATTGATTACAAACATCAAAATTTAAAATACATTTTAATCTGTACATTTTAATTTTTTAATCAGTCTAAAATAAGTGCCTACTTTTGTTAAGAACAGCTGACAGACCCGCGTTTATTTTTAGAGGTCATCGTCCTGCCTAGAGAATAGGTAGTTCGACTTTCCTTTGACACGCGCGCTGTTACGATTTAATTCGCGGCCATGACCTTGAAAGCATACCAAGAATTGATTAGAAACATCAAAATTTAAAATAGGTACATTTAATCAGTCTGAAATAAGTACCCACTTTTGTTAAGAACAGCTGACAGACCCGCGTTTATTTTCAGAGGTCATCGTCCTGCCTAGAGAATAGATACCTAGTTCGGCTTTCCTTTGACACGCGCGCGGCGCAGCGGCACCTCTCCAAACTTTCCGACAAAGGCCGCGGACGCACGTGTAACGCCTTTGACTTTTACCGACAATTTGAGCAAATTTTATTTACTTTAACAAATTGGTTCCGTAGCTTTATTTTAAATGATGTTACTGCAAGGTAATTCTAAACATACCAACCATCATGAGTGGTACCTATTTTATCTATCTCGTAAGAAATAAGATAGGTACCTACTTATAGGCTAGTAGTTAGTTATCTCCTGAATTTTATTTAGATCGATGGGTGATCGATCACTTGATCACAAACTTGAGCTTCTGCGGAATAAGGGTGATCGTCGCCGGTTGGCGCGAAATTCAAATTATTTTATGGTATTTTTACCTGCTTTTTACAAAACATAAAAGTTACGGAAAAATACCGCACTTGTCCGTAGTTCTATTCTTTGTAATTCGCTGAAAAAATTTACACCACGAACAGACGACAGACAGCCGAGGTTTTATAATAGGGTCCCGTTAGCACCCTTTAAGTACTGAACCCTAATTACAAATAGGTAATAGGCATCAACTGTGTCGGCCTACATTTTGTCAAAGAAAAATGTAGTGTAAAAGGAAACTGAATCATATGACTGTATCAATAAGACACATAATCATAAGAGATTATGACAGAGCAATGTCGTTCGGCGTTTTTCGGCTTTTTTAAAAGGACATTATTTACCTAATTTCACTAATCTTTTGATTCATTTTGTTTTTAGTACGTGTTCATTATTCGCAGTGAACACTTGCGCGGTGCATAAAAATTGCAATACGTTCGTGTTTTTCTTCTGTTTTATGAGTTTTTCTAATTAGGTATTAGGCAGTTTAGTTTAGTTTTCAGTTAGTTTTGGTGTGTTTTTATTTCATTAATCGTTAGTCTTAGAGTACCTACTAGGTCTTTAATTATGTTAGTGTTTTGTTTACGAGTTTATTATGTTTAGTGCGAGGGAGTATGGACAGTTACTAATGTGTTATGGTGAAGTGAGAGGAAATGCGTCACGAGCCTTGCGCATTTACCGGGATAGGTACCCCAATCAGACACATCCGTCTGATGCTAAAGTCTTCACGGCTGCATATCAAAGGGTCCTGAATAATGAACGTATTACGCCCCAAAGGCACGGGGGTGGCAGAGGGGTAGGTGTTCAGGTGCAAGAACAGGTCTTGGACTTTGCTAGGAGAAACCTTCGAGTAGGTACGCGGACTGCAGCGTAAATGCTGGGGTAAATGCGAGAAGCGCCGAGGATCCTACATTCCTGGATCGTGTTCATCGGTCCACAATCAGACGTGCTCAGCTGTGCCATGAACGAGGAGGAGCGCAGTTCGTGCCATTTCTGATTCGACCGAGACTGCACCGGAATTAGGTAATAAGACTAAGAACGTACATACCTATTAGGTACTAACTTACGGCACTTGTAAACTTACGTGTACATTGCTGGCTAGCAAAACAAATAAAAATCTTTAAAAATTCATATCTCCCGCTAGAATTTTTTTTTTGGACAACGGTTTTTTTTATTCGTTTTGTTTTGGGGTGCTGCACCACCCCCCTTTGTTTTCGGTAGTGGTCTTGACACACCCTGTATATATACCTAACATCCCTACGCAAAAATCGTCATCGTCATCATCATCAGGGCATTTCCAGCTAGTCCACTGTTTCACTTAGAGCTTATTCTAGAGTCGGGTACTGGCTGGTGTAACGAGGCGTAATGTAATTTTAATTTCGCATGATACCTACGTCCGTCTGTGTGCTAAAATCTCGTTGCAAGCTCATTCAGTCCCCCCCGTACTGATTGAACGAACGCTCGCTCTGTAACGTTCGTTTATATCTACAGACATTGAGCGTGCCAGACACGTACCTTGGCAGACAATAATATTATTGTATATAGTGTGTAGGTACCTATTAACATGTATATGTACATTGTACAGTGCATACGCCGACAGACAGGCCGTGCTGGCGGAATGGATATAATAATCTTTGGTTTGAATTTCACCCATTCTTTCCTCAATAAAATTTCAATTACGCCATCGTCAACTTTAAGGGATGATTTATGATAGACCGGGCCGTGCCCGGGGGCGGGCCGTGTACGTGGTCCGGACGGGGCACGGATTTTGTATGAAGCAGTTTATATTAAACAGTGCATGATCCGGGTCCCGTCCGGGCCCGTCTACTAACTTCTCCGTACTAACTGCTCCAACCCGCCCCGACCTCGGCCCGGACACGGCCCGGTCTAATATAGATCATCCCTTATCTGATCGTCCTTATTTTATACAACCTTATCCTTATCGACCGATCCTGTCCATCCAAAGTAGTTAGTAATAAGTTTGTTTAGGTAATTGTTTTCTGTAACTATTGCTGGTGTAATAGAGTTATATCTATCTATCTATCTAAAATAATAATTTATCAATGACTCATTCACCTGCAATGCGTCAATGAGTCATCTGTGACGTATATGTCCATGACGCAATGTTTTGTAAATATTGTGCAATGTTTACAAAACATTGTGAAATACCTACTGGAGTTTGGTACCTATATAGTTGATTAACACTAAGCCGGCTGATTTCGCGTTATCTACTACATTATAAATATTACTTGGAACTTCTTACCGCCGCTTCGCCGTTTTGTATCAGGAGAAAAGTTTTATTTTTCTTTTTATAGTAATAGACCTTCGTTAGACCACAATCTCATAATCTCACATTCACATGGTGCCTGTCTGTTTGCATTTGCCTTCTCACAAATGGATCTACGGGGGAAGAAAGGGCATTATTTATTTATCTAATAATCTCACTGAAAGACTAACTCGATTTTTTTAGGAAGATAGCCTATTGACGATTACGGCTCAGCACTCAGGGCTCTGAACACAATACTAACAGGTCAACCAAACATCCGTTCCGCCACAGCCACAGAGGTCGTCAACATATCTTAGTTTGTTTGTTGCAGCCCCATAATGTTGGTGATTTGACACAGCCAAAGTTGAGAGAAGTTACAGAAACAGAATAACGACACAAGATGTTCCAAAAGCCAGCTTTCGGGGCCAACACTTCGGGTTTCGGTGAGTCGACTACATCATTTAATTTTTACATCATTTTTATGGATAGTTTGGTAATTATTTTGCTGCGTGTGGTACGCGGACGGAAAACGAGGTTAAAGTGGTTCGTCGCGGGATGGCGCGAGTTTTTTTTTGTTGTTTTTAATTTATTCTGCGTTCCACAAGCATTAAAAGTAGCGAAAAAGTAATTTGCCGCAAAACGGAAACCAGTTTCTATGAACTCACGATAAAACCAACTTCTCGCGTCAAACCGCGACGAACCACCTTAAAGAGTCATTAAACCCGTCCACAACCACAGAAAAAAAGCAAAGCTGTCAATCGCCAAAAGTCCTGCTCCGGTACTTCAAGGAGTTGGAGCTGGTTAGTGCCAGGTTAGGCGGGGGACAATGCACAATACACTCCCATGCGAGATGTCAGTGCAGATCTCAGTTTGGAATTAGTGGGGACTAATTCCACCTGAGATGTGCTACGTTGCTATGTTTCCAGCCGACCAATAGAATAGCTCCATTATCGCGTCACTTTCATAGATGACAAAAATAACGCAATAATAGAACGACCCTATTGGGCGGCTGGAAGCAGCAACGTAGCACATCTGGTGGAAAAGAACCATAGAATCAGAAGCCGTGTGGTACCGGCTTTGAGTTGGCACCACCCCAACCCGTTTTCTAGAGAGGCGACGGGATATGCAGCGGGCGGGGGGTGCAGTAGCGCATAATGCTGAACAGATCCCCCACCGAACTGCGATCCCTAATACGCATGACCAACGCGGGGATTATAGAAGTACCATTACATTACCATCTAATGAAATGATTACCAAATGATAAGGGCCATGGGGGTTTATCAGGGTAGGCCAATGTGGACTAGCATAGACTTATCTTTCCCGGCTAGTTTGACGATTTCCGATAATTACATAGTTTGCCTAAGTAATTATCGGAAATCGGAATCCGAGGTGGAAGATAAGGAATTATCCGAAATCGGAATCCGAGGCGAAAGATAATCGTTTTTTAAATTTAAGAATTATAATAATAAAATCAAGCGTTTAAAAAAAAATTACTAATTTAATTTTTATTGATTAACGAAGACAGGTAGAACTAAGCAAAAACAACATCATACTGTACAATTATGTTTAGAATTAGCTTAAAAAAGTCGTACGACCAGTATTGAGATTACAACAAAAATAAATTGCACACGTTAAAATTCCGAGCTCCAGATAGCTTTTCTTGTCGAAATTGCGATTCGGAGAATCCGTGACGTAGTCATGACGTGGTTTGTTTACGACGCCTACACGACTACACAGCATTCATACCTATCTATACTTGTAACCAACAAACCGCTTCTTGTATACATACACACACATACATAGAACAGTACATTACACATCGACGTTTTAAGCCGGCAGTCAACCTCATAAAACCAGTCGCTCGCCTCCCGTGCTCGGAATCACACGCCCGGCACAACAACGTTCGTTTATAACATCTTTACTAAATATTGTCGAGTTTGAAACCTGAAATAAGGACTTATGTTTAAAGAAACCGTCTAGGAACTTAGTAGTTCATATTTAACAGTGATATTATTACAAAGACAGTGTAAACTGTAAATATTGGAAAACAGAGCAGCAAAGGAGGATAAAAACTTGCGAAACTCGTGGTTTCGCTTCTCGGGGGTTTATACGGAGGACCAATCCTATTAGTGTTTTACGAAAATAATAGATTGATCGACAAAAACAACAACAAAGTCTTTTTAAATCTCTCTCAATATACAGCAAGTGTATAGTGAGAGTTTGCAAGTGGTTTCCATAAAATTGTATGACAAAAACAAGAGGTTAAAGCAAGCCGGCCATAACTGCACAGTTACTGAGAGTTTGCAACCTTACATAATAATAACTCAGCCATGTCTCACTTCGGGATCCTCACCAGCTTCGACCACACCTACAATTCCTGGTCCATCTTCAAGAGCCGCATCAACCAATGGTTCATCGCCAACGACATCACCTCAACCACCGACGAGAAAGGAGTCAAACGACGAGGCATCCTACTCAGTGCGTTGTCCGATCAGACTTACAAATTAGCAGGCAATCTAGCTCTCCCCAAAGACATCCAAGACGTACCGTTTGAAGATATTATCAAGTTGCTCGACGCTCATTTCACACCTAAACGCCTAGGTTTTACCGAGAGGTTCAGGTTCTACTCGGCGCTGCAGAATGATCAAGAAAGTGAAGCGGAATTTATCGCCCGCTTGCGAGGTTTAAGCAAGTACTGTGAATTTAAAGACCCAGATGAAGCGTTGAGGGACAGATTCGTGCTAGGGCTACGCCCCGGGCCGGCTAGAGACAAGCTTTTCGAGCAGGATCTAAAAGAACTTACCGTGGCCAATGCGCTGGAGATCGCGGAAAGCCTAAGGTGTGTACAGGAAGTGAATGATGCACAGAAATGGAACACGCAACCTTTCTTTGGGGGAACAAGGGTACAGCCGTATCAACCTCCGTTTCATTCTGGATCGGTGACACATTCTAGGCAAGGTGCGCTGTTTGGAACACAAGCTACTGGGGGAACACAACAATCGGGTTCTTTGTCCTTTGGGGCACAACAGTCGAGTTCAGCTGCTCCCTTCGGGGGACCACAAACACAGACCGGCCAGGCTCTCTTTGGAATTCAGGCGCAGTCGAGTCCAGCTGCATCCTTTGGGGGAACACAGACGGGTCAAGTTGCCTCCTTTGGAGCACCGAAGCCACCGGTGGGTGGCTCGCTCTTCGGTGTGCCGAAACCACCACCAGAAACAAAAATACAGCTGGCGCAACCAGAAAAACCTTAGACCTACCGGTTTTAACTGATTTTAAGTAGATAGGTTGTATGCATTTAATATAACTTAATTCTAGATAACACCAATGTAATTGGCGGCTTTATCGCGTAAAGTGATTTCTTCGAGGCAGTCAAACAGATAATGAGAACAGTATAGGATGATGGCGATGTAATTTATAGAATGCTATCAAATTAATATAAATGTTAAGTATTTGTATGTATCTATTTTTGGAGTGGGAAGAAGGCAGGAATAATATGATAGTTTGTAAAAAAAGTCAAAACTAGTGAAATAAACGCATGCATGTAGTTCTTTAATATAACATCTTTTTTTGATAATATAGTGCGTAAGCGATTATATTAATGATGTTAATGCTTGGCCAGATGTCGCCCAGTTCCGCATCGACAATAGTATTTAAGGAGAACAATCTTAAGCTTAGTTTTATATAAATATTGACCTGTATCTAAATCATATTATATTTAGACTTAGATAGTCAAATAATATTGTATTACATTATAAGTAATATACAATCTTACTAGTGATTTATTTTTCGCTTCTTCCACTAGTGGTCAAAAATTGAAGCGAACAAAATCAATAACATTTTGTTTCTTATTTGATAATAATTACTATTTATGAAACTGCTTATGTATAAAATTTGACTTGTATAAGTGCTTATTTTGTAAGCCTATAGAAATAAAGTTATTGACTTTTTACTTTTAAGCCCTCGCACTCTGGGTAATCTATAAGAAATTAAATAAGTAATTGCCTACTTGATTTCGTGGCTTGGTGGGTTTGAGCACACCCATACCGCGTGGGGCGCGGGTTCAAGTCTCGTCGAAATCGATTTTTTTTGGAACTTAATGTATATCAGAAAAACAGGTGCGCAGTGGTAGATTGAAGCTAGCTAGGTAGGTAGCTTCGATCTAAAGCTTGCAATTTTACTGAATGCTTCAGTAAAATTGCAAGTAGCCATTATTTGTTATATTATTAATTGTTTCTAGCCAAGCCTATATATATTATGCTATAATAATTACATATGCTTGGTTTATATATCAGAGGTTTTTTCTATGTGTGCTCTTATTGTGGTTCTGTAAGTAATTAAATAAAGTTTTCAATGTCCAGATTTTAGTTTTCCTTTCTCCTATTGTAAAAAATGAAAAAAACTCATCGAACAGGGTTACAAAATATTTGATACTGGTGTCAATTCAGTTTCACAATAAAACCGGCCAAGTGCGAGTCGACTCGCACACGGAGGGGTCCGTACCATCGTACTTGTGTAACTATTCTGCAAAAGGGACCAAAAACTGATTTAAAAAAAAGTAGTAAAAAGCCACCATGACGCGGTCACCCATCCAAGTACTGACCGCGCCCGAAGTTACTTCAGTGATCGGTACTCAACTTGGTCTGGACATTGGACCCCTTACTTAACTATTATTATTATTATTTTATTTTATTTGGGGGTTCCTTTGCGAAATTCTTAAGTACGATGGTACGGAACCGGAACCCTCCGTGTGCTCGCACTTGGGCGGTTTTAATCCAGTTTTATGTGATTTGGATTTTTTTTTAAATTTGATAGCAGTTAAAGAATGGCATCATTTGATAAGATAAAGATTTTTTATAAATACTAGTTAACGGGCATTTATCGCGTTTAATTACCTTATTTTCCCGACGTTTCGACAGGTTTACACACTGCCGTGGTTACGGGATGACTCAAGATCAAAGATTTTTTATTTGCCAAAACATGTGTTATGTAAGGTAATAGGTAGATACATTTGATGGATCCAGTTCAAAGATCTTTATTTTCTCATTTACGACAAATATGCTACTTACATGAGAAACTTAAACTAAGTCTATAATTATGTTATTTTTCGTCTTTCTAAGTTATGTTTAGGATCAACATGCTTGACCGTCAATCGGCATGCAAAAATATGTTTGAGAGAGAATGACGTGCAATAACTTATTATTTAGGTACCTACTAAAGTTTATCATTGAACAAATCGACAATATTATAATAACACTTACAAACTAGTAACATTTCAATTTCTGTCTAAAGAGTTAATAATCATAATCATAATAATCATAATCATATTCTTTATTTGCTGAAATGTAGGTACAGTAGGTCTTACATTATTATAGTCTCACTACATCCTGCCTCAAAGTGCGTGCAAATCTAACATAGTACATGCATACAATAATAATAATAAAATGTTTAGTAAATTACCTATGACACAGATTTACCTATATAATTTAAAAAAGAAACAGAGCAGTAACAAGAACCAACCAAACAAACACCGAGTCCACAAAACATTAGCAAAACAGAATGTTTAATTCGAAATTTTACAGGGCTATTCTACCGTGCACAATTTAACAATGACTTCACTTATAAGGAGTGGAAAAAGATTTGATGAAATTTTTTATAGATGAGTCAATTCAATAATGTCAGTATAATAGAAAGAAATAATTAATGTAGTTTATCATCTAGAAATTCATTCACAGTGTAGTATGATTTTTCAGTTAATAACTTCGTCAATGTACTTTTAAAAATATTTAAATTATTGATGGCTCAACATTTAGTTCTTTGAACTGTTTGTCTGTCTGTTTTTTTGAAGCGCTATCAACTAAGTTTAGTTATTTTTTGGCGATATCTGTTAATCAAAAATTGACTCCGTTGTCTGTGTTCTACGTAAGCAATAATGTTAGGCAGTGGACATAAAGGAAACGCCTCTTCGGTATTTACCGAAAACGACGCTTTGCACTAACACGCTTCGTCAAGCATTGTTTATTTATAACAAAAATCCACACAGCATTATCTAGCCCCAACATAAGCAGAGCTTGTGTTATGGGACTAGATTGCTGATAAACAATACAATACATAGATAGATATTTTATTATACGTAGAAAGTACCCAGAACACCCGGAACAAATATTTGTAGATCGTACGAACATCCCGAGGCGGGAATCGAACCCGCAACCTTCTGCGTCGCAGGCGGACCTTTGCCCGCCACGTCGTCCGTGTGTCTGTGTCTGCACCGCTTCACCCTATGACACATCATTCGGTTATCTTCATGCCAATAACACATTCCAAAGCCTAGATAATATGGTGAGTCACGCATTCACATCAAAAGCGAGATGACGTCACTCAATTCAATTGTTATTGTGGTTGTTAGGGGGCGACCCATGGATTTCGCGTTTATATGAGCGGGACAGAGTAGAGCGGCGTATGCGCAATCATGAAGTTTTAGCTGATTATCTATTAATTAGGACATTTATTTACAAAACTGAGCCGAAGGTTCCCTTGGTATTCTATTATTTGATACGACGATGACAGTAAAAAAATCTTGTGATTCATAGTTTAGGAGAAAAACGGTATTAACTAAGAAAACAGATAGTACCTACTTTGCACAATTATTTCTAAATATAAGGATGAAAATATTAAGTAACAATTCCGCGAAAAAACCTTCTTTTTTCATTTTGTAGTTGGCGTCGTTTTTCTTCTGCAACGCGGACTACATTTTGTTAGAACTTATCGAAGAAGGTTTTTTCGCGGAATTGTTGTGTTTTTTTTACAATTATTTCTGATATTAAATTTTTTTTTCACTTTTGAAATGTTTTTCATAGATTACTACGTATTTTTTCGATGCTTTTTTGATAAAGATTACGGAGAAAAAAGGTTTTAACGTAACCCAATTGACCTCCTTTACATACGGCTTCAGGAAATGATCTACATCAACATCAACTTAGAATTTGAACCTTTTCTGTTTAGTTAACTGATAAGATCACCGAGTATCAAGAATCCACCTAACTGGACATAAAAACAACATGGCCGTAGCCGAAATCGGCCACGGCGGCCTCAACGGAGACGAGCAATGACGAGCATGTGCGCGGGACATTAGCTTAGTGCACAAGCGCGTGTGCAAACACTGGTGCACTCGTACTAGTATTCCCTCACTCCCATAATCCTTAGGGACGGCGGACCGGCACTACCGAGGAGACGTCAGACAATATACTACCGGTACCGACGTCCGACGAACATTTGTGAAAAGGCGGAAATCGAACCCACAACCTCCACAGGCAGACTTTCGCCCGCCGCGCCACATCGATCGTCGAATGAAGCTAATAAACCAGGGCGGGCGGCGATTCCTTCGCCGACAAAAAATGGGTTATGAGCGTGGGCGCTACAGAATAGATTACGATAGACGATAGATAGAACACACTCGTAGTAAAAATAAATTAAATTCTCATTCCATTGGCCACACTTTTCTTTAGTTATTTCATGTTAATAAATTAAATGAATATTGTTCACTCTCCAAACTCTGTTCCCCTCATGATGGTATACTATACCTAGTCGTTGTCCTGACTCTTATGAGATAGGTGTCCTCGAAGGACGAAAGAGGACGAGGAAGGAAATTATCACTCGTATATTTATTTATTATTTTCTCAGCAAATTAAGTTGAATAATTAAAATTAGTCTCATTTACTTTTCAAATTGAGTGTGTATGTTAGCTTGTTTTAATATTAGTTTGGTAACGAAGGCTAAATAACTTTTTGTGAATACAAATACAAATTCATTTATTTACCATAAAGATTACAGATGACCTAATGTTACATTATGAGATACTATACTAACTACTACAGATAAATGATGTGGTTTATAGTAAAAACATTTTTACCCGTGGTCCCCGCACTAGGCTAGGCCTGTTTCGCGGGAGACCGAGTGTACAGGTGGGACAAAACAAAAATAACAAACTAAAAAAAAAAAAATTACCATTAAGAAGGTTTATAGAAGGTTATGGTAATATTTAATTTTCCCATTAAATCCTAATTCTACAGGGTGCTTCACCAGTGGATGTATGCGAGTGAGGTCACGGAAGAAAGAAAGTAAGTGTCGTCGTCAGGCCGGGCGGTGGGTGGGAGATGATAAAAAATTATGAAATGTGTTTTTTTTTTTTTATAGGCTTGTTTGGAATAAAACGTAAATAATGTTTATCTTTTTATCCTGTCCTATTATTAGTAACTTTTAATGAGTACGTTGGTCCAACAGGCGCCGGGTCAACGTTCGGCGGCGCTTCCACCAGCACCGCCTCTCCGTTCTCTGGGTTCAAGCCGGCGACGGCGGGCGGCGGCTTCGGGGCTGCACCCTCCTTCGGGACGCCCGCCGCCACGCAGCCCGCGCAGCAGACCGGTCAGTCCACCAACAGTCAAAACTCTTTATTTACTTAAATACAATATATTTACAGAAAGCTACTAATACAATATATTTTTAGAAAAGGTAAATGTTTCGTTTTAAAGCCCTTATTTGAATGAACATTTTTGTGGTGTGCGGTAGCGGTGCGCCTCTGATCTGCGACAACCTAAGGGGCTATACTACGACGCCATTTTGGGAAGAGGATAGGCATAGGATGTCGATGAGCGGGTCTGGGCGGAGCGACGCAAGCCCAACAATATAGTTTTTGTGGTGTGCGGTAGCGGTGCGCCTCTGATCTGCGACAACCTAAGGGGCTATACTACGACGCCATTTTGGGAAGAGGATAGGCATAGGATGTCGATGAGCGGGTCTGGGCGGAGCGACGCAAGCCCAACAATATAGTTTTTGTGGTGTGCGGTAGCGGTGCGCCTCTGATCTGCGACAACCTAAGGGGCTATACTACGACGCCATTTTGGGAAGAGGATAGGCATAGGATGTCGATGAGCGGGTCTGGGCGGAGCGACGCAAGCCCAACAATATAGTTTTTGTGGTGTGCGGTAGCGGTGCGCCTCTGATCTGCGACAACCTAAGGGGCTATACTACGACGCCATTTTGGGAAGAGGATAGGCATAGGATGTCGATGAGCGGGTCTGGGCGGAGCGACGCAAGCCCAACAATATAGTTTTTGTGGTGTGCGGTAGCGGTGCGCCTCTGATCTGCGACAACCTAAGGGGCTATACTACGACGCCATTTTGGGAAGAGGATAGGCATAGGATGTCGATGAGCGGGTCTGGGCGGAGCGACGCAAGCCCAACAATATAGTTTTTGTGGTGTGCGGTAGCGGTGCGCCTCTGATCTGCGACAACCTAAGGGGCTATACTACGACGCCATTTTGGGAAGAGGATAGGCATAGGATGTCGATGAGCGGGTCTGGGCGGAGCGACGCAAGCCCAACAATATAGTTTTTGTGGTGTGCGGTAGCGGTGCGCCTCTGATCTGCGACAACCTAAGGGGCTATACTACGACGCCATTTTGGGAAGAGGATAGGCATAGGATGTCGATGAGCGGGTCTGGGCGGAGCGACGCAAGCCCAACAATATAGTTTTTGTGGTGTGCGGTAGCGGTGCGCCTCTGATCTGCGACAACCTAAGGGGCTATACTACGACGCCATTTTGGGAAGAGGATAGGCATAGGATGTCGATGAGCGGGTCTGGGCGGAGCGACGCAAGCCCAACAATATAGTTTTTGCTTATTATCTATTAATTAGGACAATCATTGAAAAAAAAACGCAACATAAATAAATAATAAATAAATATAATAATGCTGGACAATTCACACAGCATTATCTAGCCCCAAGCCAAGCAGAGCTTGTGTTGTGGGTACTAGATAACTGATATACATAATATAATACAATACATAGATAGATATTTTTATTATACATAGAAAACGACCAGAACACCCTGAACAAATGTCTGCAGATCGTACACACATTTGTCCCGAGCGGGAATCGAACCCGCAAAAAATATAAAATGTTCTCTAAACTTCGTTCAATTACCTTCCTATACTCAAGATCTTAACTTCTGTATTTATTGAGAAATTAAGATTCAAGTAAAAATTTAGAGGTAACTGCAATTTTTTTCTATATAGAAAATTTTATGGAATCGTGTTTTCGAAACATATGACAGATTTATTTATTATTTATTGAAACAAGATCATAACATTACAGATACTCGTATCTCCAAATCGTTATGCCTAGTACATTGAATCATATAAAGTTAACGGCTATAAAATAATAAAATTACACACAAGAAAAAGAAAAGACAGATAGAGAGAGAGATATGAGAAAGAGATACAGATAGAGTAAGTCCTGAACTTTACCATATATACATTTCAAGAAGTTTGGAAGATGGACAGGACATCCGGCGGAGTTGATTTGAAGAAGTGAAGTAGTAGTAGGCTCTGAGTGAGAACAGTTTCCAAATTGAAACCAGTTAAGTTAACGGTGCACGGTGACTACCAACGGATTTTGGATTGGTTTCAATATGACCTCCTTTAGAACCGACTTCAGGGGGAAGGAGCTTCTATGTACGGCTGTATATATTTTTTCGCTTGATCGTTGATTTCTCCGACTATATGTGTAGTATACTGGTGGACTATATGGGTTTTGAAAACGCATTATTTTTGTATCGGACGTCAACTAAATTAGACTTGAAATTGAACTAGATGTCGCCACTTGAAATATTAGATCGAATTGTTCCGGTTATGAACTACTTCCAAACCCATTTTCCTTATTTGAAGTTGGTTTATAAGTTTTTATAGTACGCCAAATGATGTCCATTGCGTTTGATACATAACTGTCAGAACTCAAATAAAACCCTACATCTGTTTGAGTGAACTCTTCCAGGCCTATTCGGAGCCCCCAGCACCTCTGGCGGTCTCTTCGGCGCTGCGGCCCCGACCGCCGCGGCGCCCGCCTTCGGAGCCACTTCGGGCGGGTTCGGGTTCGGAGCGACGAGTGGCGGCACTGGGGGGCTCTTCAACAGCGGCGGGACGGGGGGCATGTTCCAGCCGCAGCAGACTGCGACCTCCTTCGGAGCTAAGCCTGCTGGTGAGCCTGACGCCACGACCGCGAGCGCGAGAATCCGCGAGCGCGAATTCTCGTTGGTATATTGAAACAGGAGTTTCGTTCCAGGATTCGGTTTCGGCGGCACCACCACGCAGAACACATCGGGCGGGCTGTTCGGCAACACGCAGCAAGCCGGCAGCACGCTCTTCGGTCAACAGAACAACACCATGAGCTCTGGAGGACTGTTCGGGAACACCACGGGTGAGTCTTGCATTTATATTCACTTGTGTGGTGGTTCATTGTATATGCCAAATTGTATGTAGGTACAATGTTTGTAAACAAACCGCCCATCCTTTTTTTTATGGTTATTTTACCTTCGTTTGACCACAAACGCACCTGATGGAAAGTGAAGATGTGGCCGATGATGTATCACGAGGATAAAAACTAAAATTCACTCTTATTACCGCGTCTTTTTAAACGCAACAATCGACAAGTACGGTAAGTACTGGTCGATTTGAGATTCTTCCTTCAATAAATATTTCTTACAATTATATGTGAAGCTATAAACAAGTGAGTTTTCGTTTTTTGTGTCTTGGTTTGTTTACAAACATTTGACATCTAGTTTGGCTAGGCTAGTATTTTATTCTTTCAGAAGCATGTGTTGAATGGGCCAAAGATTTTACCGAGTGGTATACTATAGTTGGGAAAGGAGCCAAGGGAAAACCATTTGAATGATCATCGTCAAAGGTTTTCTACGAAACCAAATATTATGATAAATTGGTAAATTTTGATAACGGTAGAATTAAAAATATGTACAAAATAAAATTGAGTGAAAAACGGTAATTTCGTATTGAAACCTGGAACTTCTCTGCTACCCGAGCGATGTACATATGGTTAGTATCCTTCGATCAAAAATAAGGAGTTCGCGGCCTCCCCCGTAGATACCTAGAGCCTTACAAAAATGTCACTCAAAATTGGGTTCGTTTTGTTTTGACGCAGACAGTTTGAGCAGAGCCTGACAAGTTTTTTCCATACGGAACAAGAGATTGGTGGAGTCGAATTCATTTTATTTTATTTTGTAAGTAGGTAGGTACCTACCTGAGAATTATATACCTACCTACTCAGTTTATTTTCTATAAGGATTAATTAACAGAATTCAGGTAAAGATAACGAATCATTTATTGATGAAACTATAAATTGGTGTCTCAACAGTAGGTATTTATACAAAAGGGTCATTTCAGACATACAATAATTTAAACTTACAATACAATTTCAGGCAGGCACTCTAGATTAAAAAGAACTGGTTCCTGTCTGCGGCTTTGCACGAGTTTTTTTACGGGAAAAAAATAAACGTTTTATAAATTCATACTTCTGGTAGGTAGGTAAGAACCTAGTCTTTCTTTTATTAGAGAATCTACGCAAATGAAATTTTAGGGCGGGCCAACTAATTCTTTTAAAAATCATCAACTAGTAATATTAAACTTATTTTTATGAAAAATATATTAATACATACTATAAATGAAAAAAAAAATTTAGAAGAAATAGCCTCTCCATTTATCAATTTAGAACAAAATTAATATTTTAACATAGGCAAACCAAACAACAATATTTTATGCTGATTTCACAAGTATATGACTCACATCGCAATATACGGGTAAAAAATATATATAAACTTACTGAAAATAAGAAATTCCATCCTTTTTCAGCACTTTGGACGAGTGATTCTTGCATTTTTTGTACCCATGCTTTTTGTCTGAACGCTAAAATGACACTAGTTGAAAAGCTTTCCTAACATGTCAAAATGTTTCTCTTTTGCTACTGAAGGTTGTGGCGTGCGCATTGTGAATCTAAGGGGGGCCGGCAAAGCCGGACATTTTTGATCGATGTTAGTATCAAATAATTAAAAATATGTTCGAATTCCCAGGTGGTTTCGGGTCGGCCGCAGCCCCCACTGGAACCGCCCACGTCAAATACGCGCCTCTGGTCGGAACAGACGTGGTCGTGAAGTCGGGAGCCTCGCAGAACATCAGCATCAAGCATCACTGCATCACTTGTATGAAGGTTCGTTACATTGCTTTTAGTGTTCAGAGTACCAGGAGAGCAGATGTCCACTGGAAATACAGACAGTTGGAAATTCACTGGTCAAATGTAGTACATACAGTTGCGTCCATTGTTAGCTGACCCCCCGTTACGTTTAAAGGCAATTTCTATGAATACCAAATTAAAAACAACAATAATATAAAACTAAAACTGTTGTAATTACAAGACTTGGAACCTGCCGGGGGAAGGGGGACGGGGGGGGGGGGGCATTGTACCTACTTCCTTCATGCGTTCATAGTACTTTAGTAGATAAGTCCGAGTATCATATCATATTATCTTTTCCCTGGTTTCGTCGGATCCGCAGCGGATCTCCCTCCACCCTGATGATTTTCCCTTAAGAGGCGAACCTAACAGGTTTGCTTGTCAAATTAGCCCTAGATCACAGTACAGAGATCCACGAAAAACTCGAATTACATAAAATTAGACATATTTTTCTACGGTTCCTTGAACGTGAAAACACGAAAAAAAAAGCGATAAAAAAACATGAAGGTGCACTGTTTCGCGCATAATTTGGCCGAAATCTCGTGAACCCTGCGGTCTATTGAAATATATTGATTCGTAGGTTATTTATTACTCGTTATTTGGTTCCTTGAACCAGTTTTTTATTAACTTGTGTAGTTTTCATGTCTATACGCAAAAACTTCATTTTTGCACTTGCGCCGTTCCAAAAACGCATGCTCTGTCCCGCTCCTATGAACGCGACATTCCATGCCTATCCTTTTCACAAAATGGCGCGCATTGCGCTCTCTTAACGCTTTCTGACAGCCCGATCCTAATATGTATATCCTGTACCGTTGACAAGAGCTCTTGAATTCGTATTGCGCCCATAATATTTCTGTAAGTATACGATTTGATAATGTGATCTCTCTTCCCCAGGAATACGAGTCAAAATCTCTGGAAGAGCTTCGGTTAGAAGACTACACAGCGGGACGCAAGGGTTCTTCATCTGGCATGTTCGGGTTCAACCAGCCGACGGAAAACAAGCCTCTGTTCGGGGCGCAGACCTGTGAGTGTGCTGAGTACTGAGTAGGGCTCCGCCGAGGTCTCGCAGCGCTGGGCGAGGCTAGTCTCGCTATCCATATATATAATATTTTAAATTCGAAAATAACTCTGTCAATAACAAAAGAATGACAAGATTGTATAATTCCCAGCGACATTCGGCGCCCCGGCCACCAGCGCAGCCCCCGGCGTGTTCGGAGGCGCCAGCACGCTCGGCACCTCGGGAGGATTCGGACAGGCCAGTGAGTTACCTTCAATACTAGCTTTTCTTTACCAGCACACAAATCTCCACTGCTTGGAGAAGGAGGGCTTTGACTTGACCAGCACGCTGGCAATAGATAGGTAATACCTTTGACAACCTTTTTTATTCTTAAGGAGCATAGTTCTTGGGAAGTCAAATCCAACGAACCCAAACTCGATGGCGTTAAGGTGAAATAGGTTCGTATTTTTAGACGACATTTCATTAAAACAAAATGTTGAATAATAAGCAAATGAAACTGGTTTTCCGTAGTACAAATGAAAATTTAGAGGAAACTTTGCTATTTTTTGTATCGAGCCAAGTTGAGTCAATCGTGTTTCGACTCCCATAACTTACTAACAAAAATCCTTAAGTTTTCATGCTTATCAAAAAATAGTTTTTTATTGCTTTGAAATTGATTTTCCGTACAGTCAAAACGTGGGTTTTGGGACTCATTTCACCTTAAGTCGTTTCGTTAAAGAGTTCCTATGGCAACCTTCTGTCTCCATCATCAGACCAGCCGTAGCTGGATGGTACCATGACATTGCATTTGCAGCTTGAAATTTTAACTTACATAAATGTATGCCAAATGTCAGCTCAATCCGTTGAGGATACAGGAAGAGGTCTAAAATTCTGCGTGATTTGTCCCATACAGATGTACACAGGTCAAGTTAAATACAACCTTCTGATAAATTTGAGTAACGCCATTTTGTTGCAGACTCGTCGTTCTCGTTCGGCGGCGGGACTCAAGCCAACACCAACACGAGCGGGCTCTTCGGGGCGCAGCCCTTCGGACAAACTAGCACTGCTGGTGCGTATTACATCAGGCAGGGGCCCCGGCAGCGGCCACTATTTATCTGTAAAACTTTTGAAACTATCATGCTACTACCATACTATCATACTATTTATCTGTATGATATTGTCAGGTACAAGTCTGTTCGGCGCGACGCCGGCGACGCAAGCGTCTACCTTCGGCACCAACACCTCTACTTTCGGATTCGGGTCCAATCTGCAGAACCAGGTAAGATCACATAGAGCGTAGTGCTGTAGGGAGCGAAAGTCCACTGAAGGTGGTGGGGGGGGGGGGGGGGGGGGGGGACCTCTAAGCTCCCATACAAATGTCCTTTCCGATACATTTGGAAACCACAGCCTTTATTGCAATGAAATGTTGCATACGTAATCGTATAAGGTATAGCTGTTTGTATCGTTTTAATTTTTCAAAAAACGAAATCATCTTTAAATGAGAGCGAAAGTAATATAATTGATTGAAAATGCATATAATTGAATTTTGCTTTCACTTATGATGATTATAATATTTTGAAAAACGAAAAGGATACAAACATAGCCATTGCTTATCCGATTATGTATGCATTTATTTCATTGCAATACAGGATGTAGTTCCGAATTAATCGGAAAGTACGTTTGTGTGGGGGTTTCGAGGTTCGCGGGTACCGTATGAATGTGCAGTTTGTTAGTTTGTGTAGAACTGCCTGTATGCAAACAAAACATATCTCATCCCGATCCGCTCAGTAGTTTTGCCGGGAAGAGGTAACAAACATCCAAACTATCGCATTTATAATATTAGTGTGCTGTGACCCCCCCCCCAGAATCCAACCCCCCTGAAATCCCCCCCCCCCCCAACCAAAAAATCAGATATGGGTATCGCTTTTGATTAATAAAGATCAAATGTATTAATGGCTAAATTTCTTTGATGCAAATAGTTATTTATTTAAAGCTAATTTTACTTGTGTTCATATATAATTTATTCAAAAACTTGTTAACAATCTCCACAGACGACCGGCGGAGGCCTATTCGGCGCCAAGCCCGCCACAACCGGCTTCGGCGCGCCGGCCGCCAGCACGTCCTTCGGGGCCTTCAGCGGGGGCGCCACGACTGGAGGCCTGTTCGGAGCTAAACCCTTGCAGACGCAGGCGCCGGCCTTTGGGGCGCCACAGGCTGGTGAGATAAACAAATAAGTTAATTATACTGGATAAGGCCCACAGCATCATCTAGCCCCAAGCTAAGCAGAGCTTGTCTTATGTTATTATTCAGTCCTACTTAATTATTACACAGATGAAGTCTCTGTACATAACTCTCTAATTTATCAACATTTATAGGTTATAATTATAACACCCATTTTTGGAAAGTGTCTCAATAAGTTTCTATAGTGCTAATAAACTAAAAAAAATTGAATGGATAAGTGCCATAACAATGCATTTAAAATTAAAATTATCAAGTTGACGAAAACGCTGGAAGCAATGGACGCCATATTGCTCAGTGGTTAGTTGGATTTGAGATCTGAAAAATTATGATGACAGTTGATACTTTTTAGTTTGCCTACACAGCCGTATGACATAACAACATTGCGCCTACTATTCCATGGCGTTTCAAAACAGATAAAAAAAACTGAAAACTTTGAATTCAATTTGAAAATTTATTTTGTTATTTTATTAACTAAAACGAACATTTTCCGACTGCTTTTTGCGTGAGTTTACTCAATCATATATTTTTTGTTTTTTTCTCATAAAGAGTGAAATACCGTATTTGTTACAGGTGTGGGCTCGATGGCGGGTGGTTTCGGTACGTCCACCTCGACATCTGGCGGGTTGTTCGGCAGCGGTGGCTTCGGCAAACCGGCCACTACTCAGCCGAGCTTCGGCTTCGGAGCGCCGCAGCCCACATTAGGTAAGACACGCGCTGACTGCTGCTTCTTATCTAGTCAATTAAAACCTGGGGGCTCTTCAAGACGAGAGTGAATAGGTATCTTCTCGACCTTCGTGATACATCGGCTCTTACCATCAGGTGACATTGTGGTCAAACAAAGGTCTATTGATGTATAAGCAACAGCTAGTCAATCATAAGTGACTAATTGGTTAATTTTAATCGCATTAGTTGCTCAATGAATAACTTGAAATAAAATGTTATACAGTTCGACCACTTTAATAAGTCGCATCGGCAAGATTCATCTGCACAGAAGAGAACATTTGAACTTGATTGAATACGAATGCCAACGCCTTTGAAATAATAGACTTGAGTGCGTTGCGTTAAGCTTTTGAGTCAACAAAAACACGAGGCTCATGCTATCTCGCTCACAAAAACAGAGCTCGAGCTATCTCGCTCATATGATTATGTACACGGGAAGACAAAAAAGGACCAACGTATTTTCATATGTATCCCACTCAAAATACAACTCGCGAATGTCGAGATCGCGCGGACGTGACGATGTGAAAAACAGAGCTCAAGCTATCTCGCTCATATGATTATGTACACGGGAAGACAAAAAAGGACCAACGTATTTTCATAAGTATCCCACTCAAAATACGACTCGCGAATGTCGAGATCGCACGGACGTGACGATGTGGGTGCGAGTGGGACGATGCGCGTAGCCATCACCCATCACCCAATAGCAACCAGTTTTTTTTAGTTTTTAACTTATTTTCGATGTCAACCTGTACTTTACAAGTATATCGAAGGCCTCAACATCTTTTTTGTCCCTGGTCTATTGTTAAAATTCGCCTTGTATGTATTCTTACTTCTTCTAGAAATAATAGCTATAACTGATATTTCTGTCCAGGTCTAAACACAGGACTGGGAGCCAACACCTTCGGGCAAGCCAAGCCAGCTGTTCAGGGCTTCGGCACGCTCGGCGGAGGCCTGTTCCCGCAAGCACAGAACAACACCTTTCGAACTGGTGAGGCACTTTATAACACATTACTGTCGATAAGGGTACATGCAATAAGCATGTGACTTCAAACGGGAAAAATACTAACATCTCGGGATTAGTTTATGAAAATCGGTATCATTACGAGAGGTGATCCCATAAATAAATCCCGTGGGTCGCAGTTGTATAAAGGATGACATCTATACAGCTGCATATAAAGAATCATCCAACGAACATACATAATACACATAGATGAACATAGCACCTCTATTTTTGAATATTTAAGTCGATTTAAAATGGTTTTATATCTTGTATTTGTTGGCAGGGTTGGACAGCGGCCTGGGAGGCGGCATGTTCGGGAACACGTCGGGCTCGCTCGGCCTGGGGGCCAACAACAACACTAATATTGCCAAGTACGTATTATTATTATTATTTTTCACTTCTCTAGCTCAAAAAGTGTGTCAATTTATCGCGTCGAATGAAACTGTTCATATAATTATGATCGAACGTCACGTACTGAGTAAGTTCCTTTGATCATTAATTATTTTAAAAGTGTGTCAATATAGCGTACATAGCTTAGCGGGCGTATTTTCTTTTTAATTTTTGTTTGAAATCTTCGGCCAGTACAAGACATTCGTTGCTTGCATAAAGACTCGACTCTTTGGTGTTCTTATTTACTAAGACATTTCATTTGAATTATTTTCGAAAATGGAACTGAAAGCGCCTTTTTCAACCGACGAAAAAACGAAGGAGGTTCTCAAGTCGATGCGTATTTTTTTTTTATGTTGACGCTTAACTTTTTACTGAGTAGTCCGATTTGGATAATTCTTTTTTTATTGGAAAGGGTATACCCCGAAATTGGTCCCATATAAATTTGTAACAAAAATCCTACTCTAAGGTTGGGAAGATAGGGGTAATTAATTGTTTAGCAAACCTTATTAGTGAGATTATTGAGTAATATTGTGTTTTGTCGGTCAGTTTGTCCGGAGCCTCGGCGGCAGGCAACGTGCACGAACAGATCCTAGCGCTGGCGGCGCGGCCCTACGGAGACTCGCCCCTCTTCAAAGATCTTCTGCCGGATTCCAGTAAGTATTAACACGGACTAACTAATACTTCATTAACCCGATACCTTCAATTTTTATATTTTTTATTATTTTAGTTTTGGAGTTCTCTTGACCCGAATAACGCGCCAATATAACCTCGGCTACCTCCGAATGTGTCTCCGCCAAACAATGGTGGTTTGCATCATTATTTCTTGTTGTTTCTGCTGCTTATCTCAATCTGCATTTGACCATCAGCAACCACAGCGGAAGACGCCTTGAAGCCGACCAACCCGGCGGCGCAGGCGGCCGTAATGGCGCGGTCGGAGGGCGTCTATAGAGTCACCTCGCCCACGGACGTCAGGCTGCCTCTACGGCCAAGGGCGCAGCTAGACAAGGTAAACCTTGAGAAAAAGAGACTACAGTGAATTATTTGTGACATGCAAGAGAGCAGAAGGTCTACTCTGAAAACACTAACAAAGTTGACGCACAAAACGAAGAACGGCTTGTCCGTCCTTTCGATGACCTGACTATGAAAATGGTTCTGACGTTTATTGCTTAGGGATCCGAAACCAAAAGTCAGTTGGTGACGCGCCTGAAGCAAATTGATGGCAAGATTGTTCTTTTCGTGCGATCGCCTTCATCCGTCAACTTCGTTTGTTTTTCAAAGTAGACCTTCAGAACGAGCGAAGCGATCCACGCTCTGGTGTGAGGGAGTACGAGCTCTGTCAAACGTGACCACTCCCGCTTGAATTGATCGATGTCGATGTCTTCAGCACCGCTGAGCATGCCTCAAGGGGGGTTTGCAGTAACCACCACGCATAACAGACGGATCGGTGGACGCGCTGTGAATAATAGACAGGAGGCAGCTGCTGCCTTGATAGTAATTAAAAAAATGAGGTTGATTATAAAAAGTATTTTCTTTTCAGAAATCCCTGTTCGACGGTCTAGAACAATCGGACGCGAGTTTAGACGACAAGCTCAGTCTGAAGCCGAGTCGCAAGCGGCTGGTCCTCAGACCGCAGCAGAAGAACGACTCCAACGAACTGTCTCTCAGGTACCTATGTCGTTAGTTATAGCTAGCGCCTCTTGCAGAATAGGTCTACCACCGAGCTGCGATCTTCAACCCGCATGCCCGGCGTGGGGAGTATGGGCATTACCCCCCCCCCCCGGGATGCAAAGGCATGTTCCACTGGACGCGTTACTCGGCCAGTCACGCCCTACACCCCTCTGCCACTCAGTAACATTTTTATGATATACTAGCAGCGCCTTGCGGTTTCACCCGCGTAGTTCCCGTTCCCGTAGGAATTTCGGGTAAAAAGTAGCCTATGTCCTATTCCAGACTATAATCTATCTCTGTGCCAAATTTCATCCAGATCCGTTTTGCCGTTCTGGCGTGATAAAGGAACAAACATCCATCCATCTATCCATCCATCTAAACTTTCACGTGTATAATATTAGTGAGATTAGTGAGATTGTTTAGCCTAACATAATCGAAATTGTCTTGTCAGTGCGTCTTTGGTTCTCGAGGATAAACTTAATTATTTATTTAGTTTTAGTTATTTATATTTTGGGATGACAACAAACAAACCCAACTCCTAACACTTGCGTGCGAAGATTTTCTAAATGGATTTATCTTTATCATTATTGCCGGGGCTGCACTTTCAGCGTAATGTTCCATTTTTAATATTTAATTAATTTTTGCTTGCATTTACATTCAAGTTGTGTTTGATGTTATTATTTAGTGTTCTATTTCTTTGAATTCATATAGCGAATCTGTAATAAAAGGTATTAGGGACACGTAGAAGCCCCGGGATGAGGGTGAACAGTAAAACACTATGAATAACCTCAACTTAACTAATCATTATACAAAGTAAGTATATTATTTCAAATCGAAAAGTAAGTAATACTACTATTTCCGCTTCGATCAAAAATAAGTAGTTCGCGGCCTCCCCCGTAGATTCCTAGAGCCTTACAAAAATGTCAAGCAAAATTGTCTACGTTTTGTTTTGACGCAGACAGTTTGCGCAGAGCCTGACAAGTTTTTTCCATACGGAACAAGAGATTGGTGGAGTCGAATTCATTTTATTTTATTTTGTAAGTAGGTAGGTACCTTCCTGAGAATTATATACCTACCTACTCAGTTTATTTTCTATAAGGATTAATTAACAGAATTCAGGTAAAGATAACGAAACATTTATTGATGCAACTATAAATTGGTGTCTCAACAGTATACAAAAGGGTCATTTCAGACATACAACAATTTAAACTTAAAATACAATTTCAGGCAGGCACTCTAGATTAAAAAGATCTGGTTCCTGTCTGCGGCTTTGCACGAGTTTTTTTTACGGGACAAAAAATAAACGTTTTATAAATTCATACTTCTGGTAGAAAGACTAGGTTCTTACCTTCCTAGGTAAGAACCTAGTCTTTCTTTTATTAGAGAGTCTACGCAAATGAAATTTTAGGGCGGGCCAACTAGTTATTTTAAAAATCATCAACTAGTAATATTAAACTTATTTTTATGAAAAATACATAAATACATACTAAAAATGAAAAAAAAAATTTAGAAGAAATAGCCTCTCCATTTATCAATTTAGAACAAAATTAATATTTTAACATAGGCAAACCAAACAACAATATTTTATGCTGATTTCACAAGTATATGACTCACATCTCAATATACGGGTAAGAAATATATATAAACTTACAGAAAATAAGAAATTCCATCCTTTTTCAGCACTTTGGACGAGTGATTCTTGCATTTTTTGTACGAGCACTTACCCATGCTTTTTGTCTGAACGCTAAAATGACACTAGTTGAAAAGCTTTCCTAACATGTCAAAATGTTTCTCTTTTGCTACTGAAGGTTGTGGCGTGCGCATTGTGAATCTAAGGGGGGCCGGCAAAGCCGGACATTTTTGATCGATGTTTTTCCGTCATTCATAAATTTTTTCCATCGACTGCGTCAATCACTACGTAAAAAATTGTGAAACAGTGACAACGCTATATGCGGAACTAAGTCAGCAGTAAATTCCTCCCCCCGTTCCCCGCAAAAATTGTGGTGGTGTGGTTGATCGTGATTGCATTACTTTTTCGAGCATATCGTGTCCCGTGGAAAATGTCTTTGCCCCCTTGAGATAAAAGCCAATAAGAGGGAGGTCTGCGTCCAGCAGTGGATCATTATAGGCGGTTGTTTCCCACTTTTAGTATTTCGTCCTCCATCATAGACTAGGTACACAGAATTTTGCTTATAAATAGTGTTATTTCGCAGATCCCCAGAAGAGAATATCTCCGAGAGAGCGCCCACTAACTCTCTGCAAGACAAGGAGAACGAGCACCAGTCCAACCACAGCGAGGAAGTAGACAGGGCCAAGAGGAACATTGACTTTCCCAACACTAACACTAGCAGTAAGTATATGGACATCTGATCTGAACCCACCAGTTCTAAGTCACTCATCATTATCATTATAAGCCTATGCTAGTCCACTGCTGGACACAGGCCTCCCCTAATGAACGCCATAAATAAAATGCTTTTATTTCAGATAGCTAAGATCCAAAAATTGTTAGTAACAAAGACTTATAATAAAATGTTAGCGCCCTGTCTTCAGCTTGGCGTATCCAGCATCTGCGTACAGTCTCTCGCAGGTCGTCATCACATCTGGCCGCAGGGCGTCCTATACTACTTCTATCATACGGGGCTCATAATCCCCACTCAGTGCCTGCGGGGTGGGGATCGCAGCTCGTTGGTAGAATTGTTCTGCTGGAGGCCCTACTGCCCGCTCCCCGGGGATATCCTTTCGTCGTCCACGAAAGCACCACACGCCATCGTTATTGTACTGCTTCTAACAAAATGTAAATGTACAGATCCAGACACAAGCGCGGAGCGACAAGTCAGTTGGCTGGGCTCCTCCAAGCTGTCCACCAGTTGGAACCGGCAGGAGCTGCCTATAGACGCGGACACACCGCGCCTCTATCCTAACCTAGGTGAGTCACATGTAAGGATAATGTACAGATGTAGACACAAGCGCGGAGCGACAAGTCAGTTGGCTGGGCTCCTCCAAGCTGTCCACCAGTTGGAACCGGCAGGAGCTGCCTATAGACGCGAACACACCGCGCCTCTATCCTAACCTAGGTGAGTCACATGTAAGGATAATGTACAGATGTAGACACAAGCGCGGAGCGACAAGTCAGTTGGCTGGGCTCCTCCAAGCTGTCCACCAGTTGGAACCGGCAGGAGCTACCTATAGACGCGAACACACCGCGCCTCTATCCTAACCTAGGTGAGTCACATGTAAGGATAATGTACAGATGTAGACACAAGCGCGGAGCGACAAGTCAGTTGGCTGGGCTCCTCCAAGCTGTCCACCAGTTGGAACCGGCAGGAGCTACCTATAGACGCGAACACACCGCGCCTCTATCCTAACCTAGGTGAGTCACATGTAAGGATAATGTACAGATGTAGACACAAGCGCGGAGCGACAAGTCAGTTGGCTGGGCTCCTCCAAGCTGTCCACCAGTTGGAACCGGCAGGAGCTACCTATAGACGCGAACACACCGCGCCTCTATCCTAACCTAGGTGAGTCACATGTAAGGATAATGTACAGATGTAGACACAAGCGCGGAGCGACAAGTCAGTTGGCTGGGCTCCTCCAAGCTGTCCACCAGTTGGAACCGGCAGGAGCTACCTATAGACGCGAACACACCGCGCCTCTATCCTAACCTAGGTGAGTCACATGTAAGGATAATGTACAGATGTAGACACAAGCGCGGAGCGACAAGTCAGTTGGCTGGGCTCCTCCAAGCTGTCCACCAGTTGGAACCGGCAGGAGCTACCTATAGACGCGAACACACCGCGCCTCTATCCTAACCTAGGTGAGTCACATGTAAGGATAATGTACAGATGTAGACACAAGCGCGGAGCGACAAGTCAGTTCGCTTCGGTATGTAGATTAAAGTAAAGAAGCGACGAAGAAACCTTTACCCTGTTAGTTTGTTATTTTACGAGTTGGAGCAAAACCCGACCCAAGCTTTTTTAATTTCTAGATTATCTGATATTTTGTAGTAAGCCTTTTTGCACAGAAAGGTTTGGTTAGACAATTTGTTTGAATTTATTTATTGATAGATTTTGCAACTCACTAGGAGTTTAGTTGCCGAATCTATAATACTGTTCAGTTAAAGTGTTCAATCTGTTTCATCTTCTATCCCGCAATGGGACAGTTTTGAACCTACAGTAAAGACTTATTAGTTAAAATAAAGTAAATAACATTATAAAAATTAAGAACTCGTGAAGATTTTTTTTTTGCCGCTGATGTGTCTAATTTTTTTTTTTTTTTCTAGAAAAGGATCTTCGGACGGAGGTGTCTGAAAGGCGCTCTAGTTGGTAAGTGTAAAATTATGTACTAACTGTGATTGTTGTCAAATAAATAAAACTAAATACTTAATCCCATAAAAATCTTCTACGTAAATAGTAAAAAAAAAAAACAATAAAAAAAGCACCCAATCAATCATCCAAGCTAAACAGAGCTTGTGTTATGAGTACTAGATGACTGATATACATAATATAATACAATACATAGATAGATATTTAATATTATACATAGAAAACGACCACAACATTCGAAACAAATACCTGCAGATCGTACAAATATTTGTCCCAAGGCGGGGCGGGAATCGAACCCGCAACCTCCTGTGGCGCACCCTGAACAAATATCTGTAGATCGTACAAATATTTATTAGTAACCTCCTGCGTCGCAGGCGGACCTCGCCGCCCTCTCAAGGACTCAGTAAAGTGGTGCTCCTCCAATTCAAACTAGATTCGCAGTTCACCCGCTTACATTAATGTTTTCTCATCGTATTTATATCTCATCTTTGTATTCGACCACCAGGCTAACAACAAAGACGCTGCGTCCTCCGCCCGTACCGCTGTCCGAGTCCGTGGAGAACTCCGTGCGCGAGCTCGGCGTGCGCTCCGAGAGCGCTACCCCCTTCGTCGCCTCGAGGGAGAGGGACGAAGTAACCGGTTAGTTACACACGTTCACTGCTGGACATAGGCCACCGCCACGGTTAGACGTATACGGGCTTGCTGATGACTGTGTAAAATTGGGTTAAATACTCACAAATCGTGTAGATGAAGAAGGATTTGTAATTGACAACGGCATATGGCTGCTTTTCCACCAGAGATGTGCTACGTTGCTGTTTCCACCCGACCAGTAGGATCGCTCCATTATAGGTTTTTTTGGTTCTAACCAAGCCGCGTACTAAAAATACGGAAACAAGATGTTTACGTACGAAATAATACCGTTGGGGTCAGGAACACGCTCCCTGCTGCTGTTTTTCCCGTCAATTACAACCTGGGCCTCTTCAAGACAAGAGTGAACAGGTATCTTCTAGACCTTCGTGATACATCGTCGGCCACATCTTCACTTCCCATCAGGTGAGATCGTGGTCAAACGAAGGTTTAACGATCATAAAAAAATACCTTCCAATATAAGAAATGTAAACTCATTCAATGCGTTTAAAACTAAACTAACCGAATGTATCAGATAATTATTTGTAGATGCATTGGATGTGTGAACACACATCCAATGCATCTGCAAATAATTATCGTATGTATTACATATACTTACAAAAACGACCTACCTAATTAATTTATACCTACCTACTTTAGAATAACTTTGTCTCGTGTACGGGACATTTTTTTTAGAGTAAATTTCTTTAAATCGAATTGCGTCATTTTTGTCAGCTATGAAAATGACAGCAGCGCCTCTTGCAGAATACATCTACCACCGAACTGCGATCCCCAACCCGCATGCCCAGCGTGGGGATTATGGGCATTACCTCCCCATGAGATAAAAGCCAATAAGACGATTACCAGGGGGAGCCTGCGCCCAGCAGTAGAGCATTATAGGCTTTTGAGGTAGGTAGGAGGATCCTTGCTCAATCCCTGCTCTGTAGATATATAATAGTACCCAGGAGCCCTAAAACTAATATATTCAATTCTTAGATAAAAGTAAAAAAGGGAGATACGGTACGTTCTCCCAACGCTCACTCAAAAACTGTACCGTGTCACAGATTAAATAATGATCAGGTATCGAATTATAAGAAAATTTAAAATTTGGTGTATCTACTTACGCGTGAAAATATGTGATGCCTTGGGCTTTGTTTTTGTTTTGGAGCTATTTGTACACCTGGTGAACGAGCGCGAGGGCATTGTCGTGGTGTTTTAGTCGAAATCACACAAAAGTATACGTCGTAGCAAGCACGCGAAACACAAACGCCATCACCCGCGCCGCCGCCCCCGGTCCGACTATGACTGAGGTGAGGGAATATAGTTGGACCTGACTTGAGCCATACACTCGAGATGGTGATACCTCATCTCCCTTTTTACTTGTATCTAAGATTAAATAGTTTATTTAGTGTTTATCCCTGTCATCTCCCTCTAGGTATAAAGAAGCTTCCCTTGCCAGTGTACTGTCGACACCACTGCTGCTCGAACGGAGTGAAAATAACCTCGCAGACCAACGGGATATGTGGTTATATTACATCTCAACTTGTTTATGTAGTTATTTAAAATTATATGTATTATGTAATTGTGATGATAGTTCTTTTTAAAAACATACATTTTAAGTCATCATTACATTATATCAGTGCGTTCGCTTCCTTTAAAATGGTCAAAATCATGATTAAAAAAATACCTGAACGTTTTTCATTTATATTTCGAGCACAAAAAAGTAGGGTTTAGTTGAATGTGTTCAAATTAGATCTACAAAATTTTGCAAAGTTATAACAAAAAAAGTACAAAGACAGAGAAAGTTGTGAGTTAATAAATATTGCTGACAAAATCACCTCTACAATCCAGTCCAGACTCTCCGCTTTTAATTTAATTAAATATAAGAAAAGCAAGAAACCATCTTCGGTGCTTACGCTATACTTGAATGGCCTGAGCATTCTTGCGGAGTAGAAGCCTGAACTAGCCATTCTGTGTCATCCTCTAAGATCGGAACGGAACACTCTCGTTGGTCGTATAGATCTTTAATACTATACCTACTCGGCAAGTTGATTAATCCTGTTCCAAACATAACCTAGAAAGTTCGTCATTTTTTTTTTGTTTGTTCCGCCTTTTTTCCTGCGATATGGATCGGAGACATTTTTATGCTAAGATTTTGCATAATCTGCTGTTTATTTTAATACAAATAAGCGATCAGTGCAATTTCGCAACTGTTCGTGTCCATATTTAGGTAGCTACATGCTTGTTTTTTTATTTTTATCTTTTTTTTTTCTTTTTTGTTTTGTTTTCTTTTCAGTAGTTTTCAGTAGTTCTTTTCAAAGTTCGTCATTGCAAGCGTACTAAAAAGCGGGACGTCAAACTCTATGGAATTTCATTTCACTCGAGCGTTTAGCGGGAGTGAAAAGTGTATGGAAATCCATTTCTAACGTGTTATTTTTTCTGAAATAGCAACCGGTTGCTATGGTCATTTTCTTAAAAATTTAATTTGATTTGGCCTATTCCGTACTATTCGAAACAATAATTGAAAAAGGTACCATGTGAAAATCGTACGCGTGTATTTATTGCGTACGATTTCACATACTTCGAGTTTACATTTTCAATTTACACGAGTGATTTTGAAGATTTTTCTTCGTAGGTGTAGTATAAAGCACTATGTATCACTCAAGAGAAAGTGCGATTCCTACCTCGTGTGTTTTAAGCCCAAACGTCACACTCTATAGGAATCAGGTTCTCGCCTGGGTGTACAATGTACTATTAGTTTATAGTATTTTTGTGATTATAACCTTGTTTTTTTTGTTTCAGCCCCAGAAGAGGAGCCTGCGGCCGTCCCCTGGGCCCCCCCGCACCCCGCGGGGGTCAAGTGCACGCGCCCCGGGTACTACACCATACCCACTCTAGATGAGATGACTAGTGAGTAAACTCCTCTACAAATCATAAACTAAACATAAACAACAAACAGAACAAACATCCATTTTTGTATCACTTTATTTGAGACAACCGACAATTCATTACTTTCTACAGGATTCATTTGTTAAAGCCTTATCACAAGCGTATGATTTGCGAGCGGTTTCGAAGCGCGGCGAGTGCACTGCATGCTCGCCGCAAGTTCGCAGCGAGCATGCCGCGAATTCGCCTCGCTTTACAGTCGCTCGCAAATAGCCAGTTTGATAAGGCATTTAATAAGACAGTAAAAATAAAATGTATGTATTATTTCAGGCTACCTCCGGGCCGACGGCACGTGCAAGGTGCCGCACCTCACGATCGGCAGAACCAACTACGGCAACGTGCACTTCGACTCGGAGATCGACGTGGCCGGGCTGGATATTGACTCGCTTGGTACGTATGTACTGTAATATACCAGGTAATGGTTTGGGTCTACAGGTAGCTCAACTGATCCATGTCAATATCAGTCGGAAGCGGACCCAAGACGCTGGCTGCATTGCCCCGGCGCGCTGTATAGCAATACTGATGCACGAAAAATAAAACCGGCCATAAAAATAAAAGTGCGAGTCGGACTCGCGCACGAAGGGTTCCGTACTATTATCTATAAAAACGGCAAAAAACACGATTGTTGTATGGGAGCCCCCTTAAATATTTATTTTATTCTTTTTTTTGTATTTGTTGTTATAGCGGCAACAGAAATACATCATCTGTGAAAATTTCAACTGTCTTACTATCACGGTTCATGAGATACAGCCTGCTGGTGACAGACGGACTGCGAAGTCTTAGTAATAGGGTCCCGTTTTTTACCCTTTGGGTACGGAACCCTAAAAGAAGAAAAAAAAATGTTGAACATTTTTATTCGCCCGATGAACAGGCAGATAATTTTACTAAATTACTTATTGAATCTGTAAAGTTTTCTTTGATACCCCAGAGACTAGTCAATCTTCTAAGTATCGTGCACGGGTATCCACGACACGGGCCATGGGCCTAGTGTGGGCCGTCGCCAATCTGTTAGACATACCTACTTACCTATTATACCGTGGTAATTAGCTCCTTCTGATACAATATGAAAGGTCTTTCAAATTATGTATCAACTGTAAACAAAAAGACAGGTGAATTAATACTTAACACACGATATTTTTATATTTTGCCTCTTCTTTTCCCCGTGATATTTGAAGTACAAAACAATCATAATTTTCCTCTACTTTTATAAAATAATGAGATGTTTCTAATGTTTCCACATTGTCCACAGTACACTTCCTGAACAAAGAGGTGATAGTGTACCCCACAGACGCCGACAAGCCACGCGTGGGCGTGGGCCTGAACCGGCGCGCGGTGGTCACTCTGGACCGCATCTGGCCGCGCGACAAGACGCAGCACCGCCCCATCGATGACCCACAGAGGTAACTTCATTCTTTTTATTTACAGGAAGATAAACAGTGGAATTTGTTTGGAGAAATATTATGGGCCTAACTCCAATAAGATTATTTTGACAGCTGTCAAACTTTAAATGCCCGTAACTCGGAAGCATACTTGATGACAGCAGTCAAAATAACATCTGTAATTTTTTATCGTCTGTTATGTTTGTTTATTTGGGTAAACCTACTTTGAGGGAGAAGGTGATATTTCCGCTAAATAGGTGCAGAGGGACATCTCCTCTGACCGGGCTGACTCAGCTGGTCCACATCACTGTGCCCGGTGCTCTTTTGACCGACAGTTGGTGTCGGATACTCGTATATCAGTCAGTATCAGTTGTCAGTGAATCAAGCGTTTTCGCGATCTAGGAATTGTTCTCTTTTTGCACTCCAATTTTGTCTTAACAACATCTAGCGGATATCTGTGGAAGCGCTTAGGTAGGTAGCTAGCTTCTGTTTTCCGATGTAACCATCGAGCACCTCTGTTGACTTTAGCTTTGTAGTTCAGCTAATATTTCTCTTGAGGTCGCTACACCTACTGTATTTTTAATCAATAAATCGGTCGATGTGAACTAATATATAAATAAGATTATTTGTTTGTTGGCAGATTGTTAAAGATGGACTACGAAGGCAAGCTGCGGCGCGTGTGCGACAAGCACGACACCAAGTTTATTGAATACCGACCGCACACCGGCAGCTGGGTGTTCCGGGTAACTTATCACTAATATTATAAATCCGATAGTTTCGATGTATGGATGGGTGTTTGTTATCTCTTCACGATAAAAATACTGGGATCGGGCTGAATTTTACATAGATGTTCTAGGCCGCCTGTTACGAAGAATCCAGACAAGTATTTTGATACTTCGATGATCAAAATAGCTTCAGCCGTTTTGATGGTTCGAGGTAATAAAGAGTGTCCAGTCCACCTCATGGAAACATTCCAAAAACGAATCATGGAGTTCCTCATGGATCTAAATAGTGACTTCTGTTATGGCATCGGCGGTTTGGGTAGCTGAGCCGGAGATGTATTAAAGTTTATTTATGAATTGGTTTCAGGTGGAGCATTTCAGTAAATACGGTCTGACAGACTCCGACGAAGAGGACGACGAGACTCCTGACGTCATCAAACGGCAGCTGGTCCACCAGACCTTACAGAAACAAGCGCCCACCCAGCCTTCCGGTAAGTCTCTTACATAGATGCAAGACGGCAAGTCATTCATCGGCGCATTTTAGCTGCGTGTTGTTTGACAACGTGGGTCAAGATAAATAATAGATTCAGGCGTTACTTTGCGGAAATCCATTGCAAAATATAAGGATGAAAATATTTAGCGAAAATATTTTAATAATTTAACAATTCCGCGAAATAACCTTCTCCGATAAGTTCTAACAAAATGTGGTCCGCGTTGTAGAAGAAAAACGACGCCGACTACAAAAAGAAAAGTATTTTTTCTGATTTTTTTATCAGAATACGATTCCCATCAGTAACAATATTGTTTCAGTGAGCAAACCCCTACCCCCAGTGGGAGGTCTAGGAGGCCTCGGCGGGCTGGGCCTCTCCGGCGGAGGCCTCATCTCATCGGAGGACAGCATCTTCGCCATGCAGCAGACTTCCATCAACCTGCTCAGTGGAGCTTCGAAAGGTATCTATAGTGTATGCCGTTGTGTACTTAGCCACATATTCATACTGTTAATTTCAAGTAGAAAGAACGATTTTCTGCGAACTTCACATACGTTTAGCTAACACTCAAATTGCACAAGTGGCACATTGCATCCTCCCGCAGTCCTTCGTGGCAGCTCGTGCCCCTGCGGGTCGAACCGCCGAGGCTGGCCAGTGAATGAGTTAAAAAATTCAATAAGAAACATGCATTCAGAGCTTTGTTGCTTTGAACACGATCAAATTCATGTTTTTCCGAACATTGCTCTCAAACAACTAAATATTTAACTTTTAAATTTATTTATGGTAAAGTTCAGGACTTACTCTATCGATCATGTGTTTCGAAAAAACGATTCCATAAAAATTTCTCGATAGAAAAAAATAGCAAAGTTACCTCTAAATTTTTACTAAAACCTTGATTTCTCAATAAATACACAAGTTAAGAACTTGAGAATAATTGAACTTAGTTTAAAGAACATTTTATAAGTTCCGTATTTTTCTTTTTTCAAATAAGGTCCTAATTAATGGATATTAGGCAAAAGCTTGATTTTTGCGCTTACGCCGCTCTGCCCTGTCCCGCTCCTATGAACGCGAAATCCTATGTCTACCCTTGTCACAAAATGGCGTCGTATGGAACCCCCTTAATTTGAAAGACCTTATGCTATTGCACAAATAGTTCCGGTGAAACACGTGACAGAAGCTTCCGATTAATATTGATCCAAATAACGAAATGGTTATTGTTTCAGCTTTCGAGATGGACACCACAGAAGAGAACGCAGAGGGACACAGTCTGTACCAGGACTCTCGAGGTAATATAAATAAATAAATAATGCTGTACAATTCACACAGCATTATCTAGCCCCAAGCTAAGCAGAGCTTGTGTTATGGGTACTAGATAACTGATATACATGATATAATACATTATATAGATATTTTTTATAAATAAAAGTAAAAGTACCACTTTATTTCCGTGTCAGTGTTTTATTTTAAGAATTTGACCTTTTCTAAGCATACATTTTTGTATTTATGGAAATAAATAATTTTTGATGTTGATTTTCACTGTCTGTTTCAGCGTTATCAGTGAAGAGCCCTACCAGTGAACTTGCCAAGCTGGAGAACCGGCAGAGCGCTCACCTGCAGCTCATGAAGGCATCGCTCTATGCTGACACGGGTAAGGGTGCTATTCTAAATCTAATAAACGATATCCCTCACCTCAACCGCCCATAATGGTCCCACTGCTGGACGCAGGCCTCTCCCTGATAATCGTCTTATTGGCTTTTATCTCTTATCTAATGGGGGAATGCTCATAATCCGCTGCGCATGCGGTTTGGAGAACCTACCCCCCCCCCCCCCCCATCGAATTTCGGTGCTCTTTCGCTCATTTATAACGTAAAATCTTTATTTTATTACCAGAAATGGACGACGATGACGTGTCGGTATCAACAGGCGACCAGTTAGTGCCTCTTGTGGCGCCCTCTGCTCGGCACAGCGAGCCACCGTCCGTGCCGCGCCTCGTGCGGCAGGATACAGACGTGGGACTAGATACAACACAGCCCACTGAAGGTAAACATAGTCGTAGCTATTCCACTGCTGGACACCTGCTCCCTTTAAAACTTTTGAAACTATCATGGTTATTAACATAGAAATCATTTAGAACGGGATATTTACCGTGATTAAATTTTTGAGTTTTCCAATATTTCGGCACAGTTTCATGCGCCATGATCACGGAAGAACTAAAGTAAAAAAAAAGGAAAACTCAAAAATGTTATCACGGTAAATATCCCGTTCTGAATGATTTCTACCTGCTTCCTTTGTCTCGTGTGCCCTCTTCTTCTTCGTCTTTCAAGTGGGTACATTTATTAGTACTTATGATAATGTCAGTTGTATGTCCTTACGGCAATGTCAGCTTTTGATTTTTCTGAACTAAATTTAGAATAGAATAGAAAATCTTTATTTGTGTAACAGAGTTAAATTATGACATAGGTATTTGCTCTTATAACTAGTATTAAATTGCTAGTATTAATTTGCTCTTATAACTAGTATTAAATTAAACTAATTTCATATCAAATGTTAAAATTCATGGTCTTCCTTTAATTTCTGACACTATGTTATTTAACAAAAAATAATCCTAATGATGAAGCCTTTCGATCGGTATGATAAAGCTACAGCGATTATTTTTCTCGTGTAACGGGTTCGATACCTGATTCAACCATGTAATTATTTAAATATCTATGAATGCAGTTTAAATTGTTTTTTAAATTCAAATAATGTGTTCTTTCAGTAAAATGATCCATGTACAACATTCAAGGTACTTTCCCTCCACGTGGCACATCCGTGGGACGCCCTGTATATCACCAATGATACGACAGAGTTGTTCTTCTTTTTACTGTACATTAAGGCCCGTATTATAAATGCTCGCTCAGTTATCAATCGATGCTTGAGTAACGCTTTTGTGTGGCATAAACGTCACTCAAGCATAGATCTATAACTGAGCAAGCTTTTATAATACGGGCCTAAAAGTGTTAAATGAATACGTTGTTCCAGAAGTGACGATGAAGCCGCTCCAAGCCCATCCTCACACGATAGTGCTGCGTTATCATCGGAAGATACCGCCCTTCAAGAACACTATAGCAGGTGATTTCTTAGTTTTAATCGTGTTAGTTACTCAATAAATAAATAATAAATAAATTAACTGATACATACACTGATAACTGATTCTATCAACTCATCTTCTTTTTGTCCCTATCACACTCCAGGGAAGTCGGTATAACATGTGTTTCAGTTCTACTCTCACGTATCAACTGTCGTATAGTATTGACTTTCTTTTGAACTGAAACTTTTGTGGCATGTGTTCAAAAATAGTGAACAAAATTAGCTCAAACTTTGCCCTTCTCCAACTGAAACCTATGCAATAGCCAAACATATGATATTCGATTCATAATGTATTTAAACCCACCTGTGGTTTATGGTCCTACCCATCGTTTTCACCAAGATATAAAACATGTAAGTAGTTGACAAGTTTAGTGTAATGTTTTCGTTTATTGTTCACACCTGAATACATGTTTAAAACATGTGGTAAATTCGTAATCAAATCTTCTATGAAGCATGATGTATCTGTGAAATTCTAGTTGTGGACATGTTTATTGATACATGTTGTAAAAAGTTAACTTGTAAAGTAAACTTTATCCAACAAGGGTGGATCGAGTTTAAAACTTCAATTGTGAAACTTGATTGCGAAAACAGAAAAGAATTTCTTGTTTGACAGTTAATTACGAAACAGTGAAAAATAATTCTTTTTTCACAGTCAATTGTGAAACTTGATTGCGAAAACAGAAAAGAATTTCTTGTTTGACAGTTAATTACGAAACAGTGAAAAATAATTCTTTTTTCACAGTCAATTGTGAAACTTGATTGCGAAAACAGAAAAGAATTTCTTGTTTGACAGTTAATTACGAAACAGTGAAAAATAATTCTTTTTTCACAGTCAATTGTGAAACTTGATTGCGAAAACAGAAAAGAATTTCTTGTTTGACAGTTAATTACGAAACAGTGAAAAATAATTCTTTTTTCACAGTCAATTGTGAAACTTGATTGCGAAAACAGAAAAGAATTTCTTGTTTGACAGTTAATTACGAAACAGTGAAAAATAATTCTTTTTTCACAGTCAATTGTGAAACTTGATTGCGAAAACAGAAAAGAATTTCTTGTTTGACAGTTAATTACGAAACAGTGAAAAATAATTCTTTTTTCACAGTCAATTGTGAAACTTGATTGCGAAAACAGAAAAGAATTTCTTGTTTGACAGTTAATTACGAAACAGTGAAAAATAATTCTTGTTTCACAGTCAATTGTGAAACTACAATTGCGCAAAAGGAACAAAACAATGTTTTCAACTAGTATACAGCCCTTGTTTTCACTAATAAACTCTAAAACACGTCAGTTTTGTAGTGAGAACGCTGTCAATGTATCAGACAAGTTTGAAACATGTAGACATTAGTGTAAATGCAGATGTGTTTTATACTTTTCTAATACTTGTTGCATTCACAGTGTGAACGAAAGAGTGTTTGAGACAAGTATTTGACATGCTTTGTATGCAACTAGTTGTAAAAACGTTTCTTGGCGAAAACGAGGGGTAGAAGATAATCGAACGGTTACATTTAATGTACTTTTGTTAACATTAAATGTTTTTTCATTATGTTTGACGTATTTGTATGGTTTGACAATTCACTAATCACTAATTGATGACCTCTGTGGCGCGGCGGATGAAGGTCTGCCTGTGACGCAGGAGTTGGCGGTTTCGATCCCGCCTTGGGACAAATCTTTGTACGATTTGCAAATATTTGATCCGGGTGTTTTGGGTATTTTCTATGTATAATAAAAAAGAAACATCTAGTACCCTCAACACAAGCTCTGCTTAGGTTGGGGCTAGATGATGCTGTGTAGATTGTCCACCATTATTTATATATGAATCTGTAATCGTTTTGTCTGTAGGTCGGCTAGGCGCGTCCTGTATCGCCGACCTGGCAGTGAGTCGCGCGCGTCACTCCCGCGTCGGGTTCGGTCCGGGCGGCGTGCTCGTCTTCCCTACCACCTACCAGGCTGTCAACAACCTACCAAACTGTAAGTATCTACCATATACTCACACAGGAAATGTCAATACGCTTAACGTCGTCCGGCCAGGTGGGATGATGACCTGCGGAAGACTGCAGGCAGATGCGGCCAGGTGAAGACAGGGCGGTTTGGCGCGAGTTTGGGGAGACCTATGCCCAGCAGTGGATAACGTAGGTTCTATCTGAGGCTCCTTCGCGCGCGACATTTTTGCGTTGGCTTCGGTCTCGGCGATAGCGACTAATCGTTTGACACCTCAAATCTTCACTATTTCAACATTCGTCTAAATCGGACGAGAAGTTTTTAACACTTTAGTTACATTAAACGTAGGGAATCTATAAATATAATAAAAATGAACCCCCATTTCTCCTGGTCACGCTGTAGCCTGAGAACGGCTTCACCGATTTCATAAATTTTTGTTAAAATGTTTTCTATTTTAATACTTCGTTCTTACATTTAAGAAAATCGCGAACATTGCAGAGTATGAGAAAATTTAATAAAACTTAATTGTAGCATTAAAATAGTTTATCATAAAAGTAGTTGCTTTTATGATAAACTATTTTAATGCAACCTTAGCCTCAGCGTTATATACTCTTTGCTAAGCACGTTTGCGATAACTGTCAGTTTGAATTTAATGACAGGACAACGTCTGCCGGGTCAGCTGTATACGTGTACGTATAAACAAACATTCAGTCTTAAAGAAGGTCTTAAATCATAAACCCCCTTATGTTTTGCTTTACTGGCAAAAGGCAATAGCAATTGTAAGTATTTTCGTTTGGGGTGTGTTTGGCAGAAAACCTCACCGTACCGTAACGATACCGTAAAACGCTAAATTTAATACAAATTTCAATAAATATTATTTAGATGAATAATTTGTTTGGTGTGTAATAGGTACAGGTAGTCAATAAATAGGTACCAGATAATAAATCGTGCAAGTACATCTACGGAACCCTACACTGCACTGGCCCGACACGCACATTGCCGCTTTTTTTTTAACTTGACTTAATGAGGCGGAAAACCTTACAGGCCCAGGGCGCGGAATCTTAACATACGCCACAAACTACTTCAACCTAAGTATTAAGTAGTTTAAGTTAGTAAGTTAGGTAACCCCGACTACTTAAACGCAACTCAGATATAAGCACGTCTCAAGCATATAAGGGGATCTCTTTTTTCATTGGTCTCAAGCGACTAAATTTTTTTGACAGATTTTTATTGATAACTGTCAAAAAACGACTACTTGAGACGTGCCTATCCGAGATGCGTTTGAGTATTCGGGCGTATGTATTGCAAGTATTGCTAAGCTCTTATCACCTTTATCAGTTTTGTAATGTAACGTTTCGTCAACTTGTAGCTGCGGAACTAAGCGACCTGTCCAAGTACGTGGCCGGCCGCGGCGAGGAGGACTGGTCGGAGAGCGTAGTCGCACGGCTCGCTATCGCACAGCCTGACTCGCACTACAATCTACAGGTTAGTTCATACTACATTTATAGACAAGAAACAATATTGGACCGTATGTCGGCCCTTGCGCTACTCCATACAACAATTCAGTTGGTTCACATTTGTACACTGGGAACAACTTTGAACCGCGTGTCGTGTCTTGCGCTACTCCTATTACAATCAAAGTTATTTAAACGAACCTGGAAGAAATGGCTTCTAAGCGATAAGGCCGCCCATTGTACGTTTATGTTTCATGTTAAATGTCTATGTTTCTTTTGCTTTATTTTGTGGTGTTCAATAAAGAGTTTTGTGTTGTATTGTTATCAAAGTTAACCAAAGTCCAAGGAGGTTATGGTCGTCAATGTTAAAGGTCTGTGTCCATCTCTGCTACCTGAATAGTTACTTGGCCTAAAATAGGAGAAGAGGAAACCAGCTTAACAGACCAAAATAAGGAACTCCACTTTTAACACCACTAGCTTCTGACTGCGGCTTCGCCCGCTTTTTTCCGGTATACAGAGCAGCCTACTCCGGAATATGATCTATCTTCCTACCAAATTTTATTGAGATCTGTTGAGCTGTGTCGATGTGAAACTGTTCCTTACAGACAAAGAGACATCATTATTTTAGAATTGATAATATTCGTATGGCTGCCGCAGTTTTGTTGATAGTCTAATTGATCTTTCTCAGGAGGTCCTATCCCGTCACCTAGAAAGCCTCTTCGAGTACTCGACGTTCGTGGAACCCTCCAAGGAGTCATCCTGCCCGCGGCTCCGCCTGGCGGACAGTCCGCGCGAGAGGTACGCCGCTCTGCAGCAGATGATACGGGATGCCGAGGACAAGAGGGAAGGAAAGCAAAAGGTGAGTGGGAATTGGGAAAATATAGTTATAATGAGGAACCCATCCAGCATTCGGCAAGCCAACGTCTGCCGCTTTAAATAATAGGGTATAATATGTAGGTAGACCCATTTTTGAAGTGTCTCTATTAGGTTCTATAATGCTAATGAACCACTAATTCAAATACAACATTTTTATTCAATCGATAAGTGTTCTAAAAATGCATTTAAAATTTACATTTTCAAGTTGCGCGCGTAACTTGACGAAAACGCTGGTCGCAGTCGACGCGATATATTGCTCTGTGGTTGGATCTAAGACCTGTGACAAATGTGCTGAAGTTGCTGATGACAGTTGACATTTTTTTTTTGCCTACACAGAGCCGTATGACATAACAGCATTGCGGATAATATTTCAGTGCTTAAACACAGATGAAAAAAACTAAATAAATATTTTAATTATATGAACTTTTACGAACATTTCCGACTGCTTTTTGCCTTAGCTATCTCAATATTATATTGTTAGATTTCTCATAGAGAGTAAAATAGCATATTATGAGAGTTTCCGGCGGCGCCGCCGCGGTCTCCCCGTAGCCCGAGTACCCAGGCCATCCACCCCTCACAATAACCTGGTTTATCATTCCTTTACAATAGGTATAGAGAACCTGGGATGTATCATATTGTGCAGCCCTCGCCTTTACATTAACTCTCTTATAGGCCTCCGTGCCGTTAGCTTCGGCCCCACGTGTGCCTCACAAAGGACCGGGTTTCCTATAGTAGTTACTCCTGATTTTATCGAAAATATTTTAGTTTTTAGGGTTTCGTACCGCAAAAGGAAAACAGGACGAATCCTTATAGGTTTTTCTGTCCGTCTGTCAACCCTCTTTTCTCAGAAATGCGCGCATTAAGTTGAAATTCACATCACATTATTATACTCAGGTTCGTAACCTCTTGGAGCCTCGATACAAATCAAACTTCTAAGTTAATGCAATCAAAAGTTACAGCAATTTACCTATGTCCATATTTTTTTTTAATTTTCCAAGAGAATCACATGCACACAAAACCTAAAGGGTACCTTCCGTTGACCTAGAATCATGATATTTGGCAAGAAGCCAGGTCTATTTATGTAATTAATATAATGTTTAGTTACGGAACCCTCGTTGCGCGAGTCCGACTCACACTCGACGTTTTTTTTTATATGTATAATTATTTTATTGTTTAGTTATGAAGCCCTCGCTCGTTGCGCGAGTCCGACTCGCACTTGACTTTTTTATATTCTTCCTTGAAAGTTTGGTCCTTCATTTTCGCTAAGCCACAGACGTCGCCTCATCGTTTACTAATGATGTTGTTTATGTTTCAGTTCGGAGTGAGCGGCGCGTATTGCCTCGAAGTGTGGAAGCTCTGCGACGCGCTGTGGGGCGCCGACTTGGAGAACGACGGTAACATCACTCTGTCTCTACATCGCCTTTTGCGCCGGAAGCTTCACGAACACCCATACATATTCTTCAGTTCTCAATATCGTTATCGTCAGCCGTTTATACGCACATACCTCATTGGAATTTTACACATTGCTTGTTTACATAATCTTTGATAATCTTTATTCTTTATTGCACGATAAAAATATTCAATTAGAAAAATTATGACAAAGGCGAGCTGAACCTTAGGAAGAGTTCTCTTCCAGCAAAACTTATTGAGAGAGAGACACAAAGTGAAAATAAATTCAAATTAAATTCAAATATTATGACCAGCAGCGGACTAACATAGGCTGATGATGATGAAATTCAAATTCAATAACGTGTATTTCCATTGCTATAAATTATTTGATTCTCTTCTATTTTTTACACTAGCAGTAGATAAAAGTAAAAGAGTAAGAGAGATGTTGAAGTAGAAAAGCTCGCCTATTTGTGTTTACAAACACAAGTCATTTATTTATAACACCTAGTAACAATAGATGATGCGCGAAATGTCCAGCTTTTTTATTGAATGACTTTATCCCGTTACCAAAAAATAAAGCAGCAACTGTGTTACTGATTCCGTATTCAGGTATTCCCGGTAAAACCGACGCAGCGATAGTGGACCGTCACCGTCGGTTCCTAGCGTGGCTGACAGCCTGCGTCAGTGACGTCACGGACAGCCAACTCGCGCAGCCCACGCATGGAGAGAAAGAGGACGGTTAGTACGAGCTCCATACCTTCAATAACGTCTACTATATCGTAATGATTATTTCTTCTAGCTACACAGATAGTTGGAGGTAATTCGTGATTTTAATTTCCAGAAACACGTTCACTTTGTTCGTTCGTACTAGAAACGAAAGGGGCCCAAGTGTCGTGCCTTGCGGTGCTCGTACCTACTGTCATGTAGAGTTTTCAGTTCCAATTTACTAAATCGTTGATGTACACAATCTATAGAACGGGGCCAAATATTGAGCCTTGCAAAACTGCCATTAAACAAGTGTTCTCGAGAAAATAAACATGAAAACATCATTCATAGAAGGCCAGGAACCTAAAAATTTACCATTACGATACTTCTGGTAAATGAACATACAAAAATCTTCTACGAAAACTTTTTAATAATATCCCAAAAATTTTCGAAAAAAAAAAACAAAAATCTGAATCAAATTTTCTAAAAAAACAGCTTATACAAAAATCTGTAAGAACAATGTTTAATTTCAGCGGAGGATGGGCACAGCGCCCGCGTGTGGACCCTCCTGCTCGGCGGCAGAGTGCTGGAGGCCTGCCGCGTGGCTCGGGACAATGGGGACTTGAACATGGCAACACTCATCGCGCAGGCGTCAGGTTTGTCCAACTGATACAACATTGTTTATTCGACGGAATAATTCCGATTTCAACACCCTAAGGCCAGTAGTATGAAAGCTTGCTCAGTGATCAGTCTAGTATGTTTGATTAACGCTTTTCTATGGCATAAACGTCACTCAAGCATCGATCTATTATTGAGCAAGCTTTCATGATACGGGTAGTAGTTTTGTACACATTTTGATTGCGTTAAAAGTTTTCGAGACCTCATGATCCGTGAAAATAACCTCTTGTGAAACTACACCCGACAGTATTCCAGATCCAGTTAATGATTGTTTCCAGTAGCGAAGGATCTATCAAAAACGGTCCTGTAAGAACGGATCCGATGTGTAAATGCTCCCTTATACAAGGTGTTGTCAAGGCTCGAGTAAAGACAAAAATATAACTAGGTATAACATCAACACATGAACCATCATGACAACATGAATTCTACTAAACAAATTGTCGATGACCTGGTTTTGTGCTAATCAGAGCATCTAGACTAAGCAGAGCTTGTGTTATGGGTACTAGATAACTGATATACATAATACAATACATTACATAGATAGATTTTTTTGTTCATAGAAACGACCAGAACAACCGGAACAAATACCTGCAGATCGTACAAATATTTGTCCCAAGGCGGGAATCGAACCCGCAACCTCCTGCGTCGCAGGCGGACTTTCGCCCACCGCGCCACAGAGGTCGTCAATGAGATGTTCCTTACTGGTCATGTTGTCCCCAGGTGACCCCACATTCCGGTCTCTGATCGCGCGTCAGCTGTCCCTCTGGAGAGAATGCGGCGCCGACAGCCTGGTGTCCGCCAACAAGCTAGCCACGCTGTGCTTACTGAGCGGCACGCACTGTCCGCAGCTCAACGACGCACACTGGACGCAGGCGCTACTCTACACACACAGGTATGGACTATGGACAGCTCGTGGCTCGCTTCGCACGTTGAAATAGCACGACATGTCTGTCAGTTCACACAGCGTGCCGTGCAGGCCACATTGTGTGAATTGACACTAGTGTGATTTATTGAAGCGTATGGGTACATTGATGTTTCTGGACCTGAAAAACTGCATTTTCTAGATTCAAGTTGCAACGAACAAAAGTCCATTCAGTCTTAACCTCTCTGTCAGATAGCTAACTTAAAGATCTTCTTTTTCGTCTTTCTGAGTTGAAACAAAAAATCGTATCACTACACTCTGCAAATTGAGCGAGACTAAATAAAATGCCGTCAGCATGCTGCCGCGCTAAAGTCTGGATCTACCGCGAAAGGATAATGAACGGGAAAAGATAGACAGAACGAACTTTTTTATGAACTAGATTGCATTTCCACCAACAAAGAGATTTTGATTTCCACCGCCAAACGAAAATGACGAAGATGAGTGGGTGAGCGGCGCGTCACTTGAACGCTTTCTGCTTGCTCAGTCCTTTTCGCTCGACTATTATTTGTTTGTGGAAATACGGTTATGCTGTTGAACGGACCTTAGGTTCGCTACGCTCGCGGTGAAATTCGGGGTTAAGTCGTAAAGTTGTATGAGTTTGTGGGTCGCTTCGCTCGGCGCAATAGGATGGCTCGCTTTGCTCGTCACGTTGTGTAAGTTTATACAGGAAAAAAGCGTACAATAACGCGGGCAGATGATAGTAATTAAAGAATAGTTAAATCATAAAAAGATTGAAGAATTTACGTAGTGATTTTGTGTATCAGACCGTTTTTTTATCATTTTGCCATCCGGTTTAGAAGTGGGCGATACAGGACGCGACACTTTTATATTTTGAGCGTCAGTATCGTTGCGTTATCTTTTGGTTTTTAAAAGACTTCAGAAAAGGAGCTTCTATGTTCGGCTGTATGATTCTTTTGCTATTGCACAGGTCCTGAAATGCTCACATAACTTTTAAATTTTCGAGTGATTCGTATTTATCTTAACAACAGCGTAACTTGTTGTTAAGAAACAATGTAAATAAAAAGTAAGGTAGGTATCCAGCCGAAATCAACATTTTTGGGACATTATTAAATTTTGTTAGAAGATTAGCCCAGTGCGAATTACGCACTATAAAGCAAAAAGCTAAAAGATAAGGAATTTGAAGTCAGTTTTTAGTTTTTTCTAAATAATGTAGTTTTTAAATAAATGGACTTGTAATGTACTGAGTGACGTTTATCTGAAAGATTATCGGACAATTCATTATCATTGATAATTTAAATTTAGACTAATGTCATACATTTCTTTTGAGGCGGGAATCGAACCCGCAACCACCTGCGTCGCAGGAAAATAATGAATAATAATATTGTTTGTCGACAGCTACCTGACCCCGCCGGTGCCCTCGCTGGAGCAAGTGGTCCGTCGGTACGAGGCTCTGTTCGCGGAGACATCCGACGACGAGACAGATCTGACCACGCTAGCCCCCGATGAGATGGGCATGCAGTTCCCGCTGCCGCACTACGTGCACGCCGATGTCGAGGTACGATCAGAATGAGCCTGACACAAAACACAGTAGGCTACTTGACTACTACTGGGAAATTATTATAACGTATTGTCTGATCAAAATAATGCAAAGTGTAATTAATATTTCTTCAAGGCCAGTCGTATTAGTTATATCAACCAATTTTAAAGTTTGAATAAAATAATGCCGCGCCAAAACGATAATCTCTGTCATGGCTCCCGTGCTCTGAGCAATGACGTCACACGCCACACCACACCTAACAAGAAGAAATCATTGACACTGTAATCTGTGATAGTGTGACGTCACAGCGATCCAACCAAACGCGGAGAGCGTTTTCGGTCACTAATCATAAATATAACAAAATGTGTAATTTTAATCTCGTTTTTTTACCTAAGTTATGCATATTTTTAATAATAATCACCTGATTACGCTTTGTTACGTTGTCACTGACTAGGATGAAAACAATTTGAAACTTATTTTTAGTATCAGGAAAACACGCAATTATTTGGACAGGATAATGAATGAATTGCAAAACATCAAAATGGTATCTTGCAATTTATTATTGTAACCGTGCTATACAAACTAATATTGTAAATGCGAGAGTAACTCTGTCTGTCTGTTACCTTTCCACGCCTAAACGGCTGAACGGATCCTAATAACATTTGGCAGGGAGGTAAATGGTATCCCGGGGACGGACATAGGCATCATTACGACAACAGCATCACAAGAGGAAGATGCAGAGCGGCCGCGAACCTAGCCGTGCCGCTGGGCCTTCGGCTCCTGCGAAGGACCGATGCGACAAGGACGGTTTCGTACTTGTAGAGCGTAATAATCAATCAGTGCGAAACTGCCGCACCGACTGCATCGGGGCACCCGTGCCCGCTACGTGCCGAAGTACCCACCACGCAACTCTACGTGTCACGGCTCCACTACGCTGTGACAATGGCTCCACTCCGCACAGCTTCGCGTCAGTGGAAACGCACCCTAAGCCAGCACTCATCTCCGCTCCAGTCTAGCCAGTATGCATCCGCACAGCTTCGGTGGAGACACCCTAGCTGGTAAACGTTTCTTCTCGTCTCCGCACATCGCCGCTTTAGTGGAGTCTGGGCCTCTTGCTAGTTTAGTTACAAATACATTTTCCTGTCCGGCTTGTGGTTGAAATATGTTTTTGAACATTTAGCACACTGTTGGTACGATAAACAAGCCCAGTATTTGAACCATTTGGGCATGACCATTGGTCATTTGAATAGGAAAGTACCTACACTATTTCATATTCCTAATCCTGAGTCGTGAGAAAACATTATACCTACGTTTAAATAAGTACTTAAGACGTAGAGGTATGTGAATTGCCGTCAATTGAGTTACGTTACAACCTTTTTTCTCCGTAATCTTTATCGAAAAAAATACATAATAATCTATGCGATACAAGGTAGGTTCCCTTGGTTACAATAAAACCGGCCAAGTGCGAGTCGGACTCGCGCACGAAGAGTTTCGTACCATTATCTATAAAAATGGCAAAAAAATCAATACAAAGAATGGTACGGAACCCTTCGTGCGCGAGTCCGACTCGCACTTGGCCGGTTTTATTATGCACATTGCACATGGTGTAGCGCTAGGTACTTTTAATTTTTACTGATTGTTTTTGTTAATTTCATTACTTTAAAGTACGCGAAAGTACGCAATATTGTCGACGACAAAAAAAAATAGTGTTCACACCTTAGTTTATTAAGTCTCTATTAGCGAATATTTATTTTAAGTTCTATTTTATTAGCTAAGCTGATGGCAATCCGATATAAATAAATAAATAAATATTATTTATTATAATTACATGGGTGACGTGAGTCGGTGGGTTTCGGATGTCTATTGTTCCTAATATGGATGCGTTCACATTACAAATACCATTCCTAATCTGGATGCGTCTCAGGTTCTTAATTAGATACCTCTTATTTTGAGAACAAAGGCTTTGTTACCTTCCCACTACGCACAAAATTATATTTACTTTTAATTATTTTTTACCAAACAATTTAAATAAATCAGAAAAAAGTTAAAAGAATTGTAAAAAAAAATACTCTAAAAAGCCTACTATTATGGATTGTCTAAAATACAAAAGTTGAGGGAGCTCGGCACATGACATAAAACTAGGTAGTCAAATTAAGATAAATTTTAATAATGCCGGAATACAAAAATGTATATTTATTAACTTATGTTTACTTTGTTAATCACTTGCAATGAACTATAGGAAAATGAAACTGAAGTTAAACTTTGCTTTTCCTGGCTGAAGTTCCGGTGCCCCAAACAGCATAGGTCGTTCCGGCTGTAGTTCCGGTGCCCCAATCAGCTTGGATTGTCCCGCCTGTGGTTCCGGTACCTCAAGCATCGTAGATTGTTCCGCCTGTGGTTCCGGTACCTCAAACGGCGTAGATTGTTCCGCCTGTGGTTCCGGTACACCAAACAGCGTAGATTGTTCCGCCTGTGTTTCCGATACCTCAAACAGCGTAGATTCCGCCTGTGGTTTTGGTACTTCAAACAGCATAGATGGTTCCGCCTGTGGTTCCGGTACACCAAACAGCGTAGATTGTTCCGCCTGTGTTTCCGATACCTCAAACAGCGTAGATTCCGCCTGTGGTTTTGGTACTTCAAACAGCATAGATTGTTCCACCTGTGGTTCCGGTACCTCAAACATCGTAGATTGTTCCGCCTGTGGTTCCGGTACCTCAAACGGCTTAGATTGTTCCGGCTGTGGTTCCGGTACCTCAAACAGCGTAGATGTTTCGGCCTGTGGTTCAGGTACCTCTAATATCGTAGATTTTTCCGCCTGTGGTTTCGGTACCTCAAACAGCGTAGATTCCGCCTTTGGTTTTGGTACTTCAAACAGCGTAGATGGTTCCGCCTGTGGTTCCGGTACCTCAAACAGCGTAGATTCCGTCTTTGGTTTTGGTACTTCAAACAGCGTAGATGGTTCCGCCTGTGGTTCCGGTACCTCTAACATCGTAGATTGTTCCGCCCGTGGTTCCGGTACTTCAAACATCGTAGATTGTTCCGGCTGTGGTTCCGATACCCCAAACAGCTGACCTTCATCCAGCAGTGCCTTCGGTCCTCCATTGGAAGTAGTTTGACCCAACTGTGTTTGTGATACCCTAAAGGTAGTAGCTTGGCCCGACTGTGTTAGTGTTCCTCTAAAGGTAGTGCCTTGGCTCGATTGTGTTTGCGTTACCCCAAAGGTAGTGCCTTGGCCCGACTGTTTTTGTTCACCATCAAATGTAGTAGCTAGACAAAAGTCTGTCTGCGGTTTTGCTCTCCCAAAAGAAGTAGCTAAATTTGACTGTTGTATTCCCCCAATGGCTTTGCGCGACTGTGTTTGTATTACCCTGAAGGTAGTAGCTTGGCCCGACTGTTTTTGTTTTACCCTTACGGTAGTAGCTTGGCCACACTGTGTTCGTGTTACCCTAAAGGTGGTAGCTTGGTCGGATTGTGTTTGTGATACCTCAAAGGTAGTAGCTCGATTCGTCTGTTGTTTTCCCCCATAGTTAATAACTTGGCCTAACTGTGCCTGTGTTCCAAACGGCGTACCCTGACCTGGTTGTGTTTGCTTTCTCTCAAGGTTAGTCGGTTGTATTCTCGTCGATTTCTGTGCGTCATCATTGAATTTCAGTACACGCCTTGTGCTCTCCGCGATCTCCAGCGCATTAGCTAAGGTAAGTTCTTTTAGCTCCTGTTCGAAAAGCTTGGTTTTAGCCGGCCCGGGGCGAAGCCCTAGCACGAATCTATCCCTCAATACTTCTTCTTCGTCTTTGAACTCACAGCACTTGCTTAAACCTCGCAAGCGAGTGATAAATTCCGCGTCACTTTCTTTTATGCACTGCACTGCGTTGTAGAAATGGAAGCGGTACCTAAACCCTTTAGGAAGGAAAAGAGAGTCGAGTATCTTAATAATAACTTGAAACGGTTCCGCTTGGATGTCCTGATGTAGAGCTAGATACGTCGCGAACTTGTAAGTCTGGTCAGATAACGTGCTGAGGAGGATGTCACGGCGTCTGGCTCCTTCCCCGTCGGTGGTTGCGTTTATGTTGTTGGCGATGAACCATTCGTTCATGCAGCTCTTGTACCTGGACCAGGAGATGCAGGTGTCATCGAAGGTGGGAAGAGATCCTAACTCAACCATTGTTCAATTTTTTCCTTGTAGAGGTAAGGATCTCAGAATCTGTCCACTTTTTGCTGGCTTGTGTTTTTTGTGACTGGAAAGCGCTTGCAAAACAACTAGATTTCTTCAAACACAAGTTCTTATTTGTTTTCAAACTTGAATGAGTTACGTAAATAATAATTTAAGGAACGTTTTTGTGCCGGGCGTGTGATAGCGAGCACGGGAGGCGGGCGGCTGTTTTAATTCGGGTTGCCTGCCGGCTTGAAACGTCGGGTAGCGCTATCATTGTAGGTATAGTACTAGTTAGTGTGCATACAGGAAGTTCCATAATGAGTTTCCATAGTGAGTAAGGAAGATTTACACAGCTCAATGTTTTTGAGAAGCAATGTCATCGTTTTCGAGCGAGAGTAGTGAAACAATGTTTTTATTGATGTGTTTGCATAAATTTATTTTAAGATGGAATAGCGCCTTTGTAGATACCTTTAAAATCCCCATAATATGTCAGTTATTCGTTGAATCAATGTCATAGTTTATCACCGTTTTAATATGACCCTAGAATGAAAGAGACATAGCAATGAATGTATTTACATGCAAGCAAAAATAAATGTCAAAGTCAATAACTTTATTTCTTTTGGCTTACAAAATAAACTCTTAGACAATTCAAATTTTATGCATAAACAGCTTATTAAATAGTTATTATTATCAAATAAGAAAAAAAATGTTATTGATTTTATTCGCTTAAATTTTTTGTCCACTAGTGGAAGAAGCGAAAAATAAACCACTAGTAAGTTCGTATATGAAATATCATTTTAAAATGGACATGTTAACGCTATCCGAGATTTGTTTTTTTTTTAAACCACAGTTACTCGAGATTTAAATTATAAAATTAATTTAAATGAACATTTTCAAACATAGGTATCTTGAAAATTACTGTTCATACTTACCAAAACGTAAAAGGTGTTCGTAAAAAACGACTTTTCTTAATACATTTAAAAAATGTGATGAAATTGTTTAATTAGTAGGACGTCTTGCTTTGATAGGTATTTTTTCATTTTGTAGTTGGCGTTTTTTTTTTTTCATCTACAACGCGGACTTCATTTTGTTAGAACTTATCGGAGAAAGTTTTTTCGCGGAATTGTTACTAAATATTTTCATCCTTATGTTTTTTAATTTGAAGTCATAATGGCCAAAAGTCAGAACAAATGTACGAGAATTTCTCCCGAGTTTTTTGTATTTTTCACATAATGTATTTTGTATGTTGTTTTCATTTAATGTATTCTTTCTGTAACTAGACAATAAAAGCGTTCCTTATCAAACAAGATTAAAAATATTGTTGTTTATATAACGAAACAATTAAAACGAAAACATTTCATTTTCGACGTAATAAAAATATGCAAAAATCATTTCAGGTAAGTAGGTACTTAGAAAAAAAAACCGGCCAAGTGCGAGTCGGACTCGCGCACGAAGGGTTCCGTACCATTATCTATAAAACCGGCAAAAAAATCACGTTTTTTGTATGGGAGCCCCCTTGAATATTTATTTTATTCTGTTTTTTATTATTTGTTGATATAGCGGCAACAGAAATACATCATCTGTGAAAATTTCAACTGTCGAACTATCACGGTTCATGAGATACAGCCTGGTGACAGACGGACGGACAGCGGAGTCTTAGTAATAGGGTCCAGTTTTATCCTTTGGGTACGGAACCCTAAAAATCAACCAGCTATCTACATTAATACTAATAAAACTTTTGAAACTATCATGGTTATTACTATAGAAATCATTTAACCGCAATTTTTGAAACCGCAGTAATGATGTACCAACCAGATCGCGTTCGGATACCGTCAGTGTTGTGTGTCGTGATCGAGTTGCGTTCGAAAGTGAAACCGGTGGTAGTGGTAATATTCGTAGCAAAAGACAAAGAATGAGGGTAGATCGGTATGTCTGCCAATAAAAACCAACTCGCAGTGACTTTAGTTCTTCCGTGATCATGGCGCATGAAACTGTGCCGAAATATAGGAAAACTCAAAAAATTTAATCATGGTAAATATCCCGTTCAAAATGATTTTTAATACTAATAATTTGAATAAGCTCGAATTACAAATAATTTTTATTACGTATGTATGGGCAATTCATCCTCCGCGGGCCTCTCGTTTCAAGGCTGTCCACTCATTCTGGGACATCCTGTAGTGTGTACAATATGTTTTTATGCATATGTATGTGCCGGCGTAGAAACCAATTGGCGCGGCGGCGCGGCAGCCTCTCCTTATCGCAGTTTCGATAGGGAAAAGCTATCTATGTACTGTACCGTAACCCTGAACTTTAAAACGCGTCCGCAAATTTTTTGTTTTTATCTGAATAACGGTTCGTACGAATATGTTTTAACTAATCTAATTAAAAACATGTGACATAATCAAGAGGAATGGAATTTACATTCGAGGATAACGTCGACTAATTGTAGTTTATTCTGTGACTAGTGTCTGTCCGGGGCTTCGCTCGCGTTGTACTATGGAAACGGTTTTAGAAAGAACAAAGAAAGAAAAGAAAAGATAATACATTTATTTGGAACCAGACTTAACACATAATATGACACATTACAATAATAACCAGGTACAAAAAACACCTAAAGAGAGAAGATGAATAAAACCGGCCGGTAGTATTTGTTGTTATAACGGCAACATAAATACATCTGTGAAAATTTCAACTGTCTAACTATCACGGTTCATGAGATACAGCCTGGTGACAGACGGACAGCGAAGTCTTAGTAATAGGGTCCCGTTTTACCCCTTTACGGAACTCTAAAAATGTGTTACTTATGAGGTCAAAAAGGTCCCTGTTTCAGCATTATGCCGCTACAAGCCGAAGATTTAAGCTTTCTATCCCATGGAAACTGATTTATGGGATAAAAAGTAGCCTATGTTTTAATCCAGGCTTAGAAGTACCTGTATGTATGCCCGATCCGTTCAGTAGTTTTGGCGTGAAGAAGTAACATCCATCCATCCAAACATCCAAACTTTCGCATTTAATGTTATTGTGATTATTTGTTAATTATTTCTTAGTAAGGTGTGCAATGATGTATTTTAATGCGCATCATTATCAGCCTATATTATGTCCACTGCTGGACACAGACCTCCCCTAATTTTAATGTTGCATTTCCTTTATTTTGTCTTTGTTATTATGTCATAATAATTTTTCTGCCCTCGAAAAAAATGCGCAATTTTATAATTGCGTGAGTGCATTTTTGAGGATATTTAATTTGAGAAATATCTAATTGTATTACTTAAAGCGGTCGAACTTTTGCCTCTAATTTATGGGAATAAACATATACAAAATATTTTATCTACCCAAATATCATAAACCCTCTCTAATGCGTTCAAAAACCATAGGCAATGACCAGCATTACCAACCAACAGAAATAAACGGAACTGTAATGAACTCATAACCTACTGAAAACCGTAGGTTATAGAGTTTAAATTTGGAATAGTGTCAAATTCAAGTGAGTGTGCTATACTAGTATCTACATTCTAACTATAAATCGCACGACATTTTGATCTCGAGTGACACAAGAATAGTGACTTTGTTTGTTTTTCTATGATTTAAAAAAAAATACAGATATTCGAAACGCCGCCATTTCGAGCTGTCATTTATTCGTTAGCTTTTTATTTCCAGTTACGAGTAGACAAATTTTCTGATAAGTTGAATAAGTTCTTTATTTCTGTCGAAAATGAGTGATAGTGACTCAGAACTACTGTCAATGTTAACTACCATTACTATAATAAATAATTTGCTTCTGTATGTGTTCAATTTATTTTTTATTGCATTACACTGGTAACAATGCTGGTCATTTCCCTATGGTTCCTGAACCCATCATAGAGCCCTTATGATATTTGGGTAGATAAAGTAGTGTATGCAACTGTACATAATTAGGCATTACAACACTCGTGTGATGCTATTAAGAAACTCGCCTTCGGCTCGTTTCTTAAACCCACACTCGTGTTGTAATGCCCTCCATTATGCACAGTTGCATAAACTACTATATTTCTTTAACTAAATGTACAATTGGCTTAAAATGGTTTTTAACCAGTGGGTTTTACCCGCTGCTGTCAGCCCAAATCCCCCGGGTATCACGCCGCCGGTAACTCCGAGTTTTGCGGTACGAACGGCTGTGTGAACGGCTGCTTGATGACCTCTGTGGCGCGGCGGGCGACGGTCCGCCTGCGACGCAGGAGGTTGCGGGTTCGATTGCCGCCTCGGGACAAATGTTTGAACGTTCTGCAGATATTTGTTCCGGGTGTTCTGGGTATTTTACTATTTTTAACAAAAATATATATTTTATATATTGTATTAAGTTTAACAGTCATCTAGTACAGATAACACAAGTTCTGTTTAGCTTGGGGCTAGATGAAGCTTTGTGCATTGGCATTATTTATTTTTAAACTGACGAAACTAAAAACAAAATGGAGGATTTTGTTGTTATTATAGTGCTTACCCCGCTGCACGCTGTACATCTCTAAGACATTATACATGTTCCCAAAAAATGACAATAAATTGATTGATAGGCTATTTGACTACATTAAAAATAAGTTCCAAATTGTTTTCATCCTAGTCAGTGACAACGTAATAAAGCCTAATCAGGTGATTATTATTAAAAATATGTCTATGTTAGGTGAAACAACGGGATTAAAATTACAGATTTTTTGATATATGATCACGTGACCGAAAACGCTCTCCGCGTTTGGTTGGTTCGCTGGTGACGGCACACTATTAAAGCGTCAATGAGTTCTTCTTGTTAGGTGTGGTGTGGCGGGGTGACGTCATAGCTTGGAACACGGTAGCCATGACAGAGGTTATCGTTTTGGTGCGCCATTATTTTATTCAAACTTTAAAATTAGTTTTCATAACCAATACGACTGGCCTTCAAGATGTATTAATTACACTTTGCATTATTTTTATCAGACAATACGTTAGCATTATTTCCCAGTAGTAGTCAAGTAGCCTATTGGAACTGAAAACTCTACATGATAGTAAGTACGAGTACCGCAAGGCGCGACACTTGGACCCCTTTTGTTTCTAGTTTATACGAACAAAGTGAACGAGTTTCTGGAAATTTAAAGTCACAAATTACCATAATGTGAATGTGATGTTTTTATCCACAGAGTGTGACCGCGAAGAGGCGAGTGCTGGACTTGCGCTACCAGCTGATCCGCGCTCGAGCCATGAACTCCGTGTGTAGCGCGAGGCCCAACCAGTACACACCCGACCCTTTGGATTACAGTCTGAGGTGACCTCTTGTTATCTATATATATCCATACTAATATTGTACATTCGAAAGTAACTCTGTCTGTCTGTTACACGCCTAAACGGCTGAACGAATCTTAATGAAATTTGACAGGGAGGTAAATGGTATCCCGGGGACGGACATCGGCTACTTGAAAAGCGCGTGCGAAGCCGGGGCTACAGCTAGTAGAAAATAATTGAGTGCAGACGCGATTTACTTTTATTTACGATTTAAAGAAAGGAGGATGTTCTATGTTCGACAGTATATATGCTTTTTAGGGTTCCGAGTTCGGTTTCGTAACCCTTGTGGTCTGGCTGTGTCCGTCCTATTTCCCTTTGTAGAGTTTTGTCCCTTTCTTTTAGTAGTTAGTTAGTTTCCTTTGGTAAGGAAACTATCAGTTTGTAGGCCTTGCGGAGCTCCGTATAGGCTGGCCTATATTTTTTGATAAAACTTACCGTTTTCGCAAATTTTGACCTTTGACCTTGAATAACTGTTTAGCACACAATATGAGATCGATGGGAACTTTTTCCACTTTATTTCTACTGATGGACCCGAGGTGATAGGGTTGCAATCAATAAGCTAAGCTGGGGTAAAACGCTAGCTAGCATCCCTAGCTAGCCGAGGGAGGCAAAAACTCCGAAGAGATTAAAATAACCGAACCCGTTGAGTGATGGTAGAACACTGAATATATTGTTTCCACAGTAATCGCTAATTGCGGTCAATGCAAACTAAGCTAAATTTACATGAAATGTTCCACTTAAAACCTGTACCTACTGCATGTACTTATGCGATAGCTTGTACACAAGGTCTCTACCAAAATTGAGCTTTGTCGGAGTTGTTGATGATTATTTTTTGTCTACTTTGACCGGAATATAAACCTAAGACGCTATACTCTATACATACGATTAAACAATATAGGTACTTACTTATGCGACAAAAAATAAGTAGATACCCTTTTCATATTCATCCCGCAAAACTTAAAAACAGTTTCAAACTAGCTTCTTCTAACTAAAACAAACAAACCCGCAGTGCGTTTATAATTTTTTCAAAACAATTAAATTATTTCATACAATGTTCCACGATGATGTCAAATCCAAGCCTCCGGTACACGAAAACCAAATCCGAATAAAAACATTAATGTAAAATAATGCCCAGTCTCGACTCGTAATACATTGACATAATTTTACATTAATGTTTTTGTCCGGACATAGACATAGACATAGACATTCATTTATTTGCTGCTGCAGTACAAAACATAAGTAGGTACATGAAAATATAGTTTGAGAGTCCGCTTTTTGTAGGTTAGTGCCTTACTAAAGTACTTAACGAGTTGATTGTTTTCACCGTGGAACCCTAAAATACATGCTTTTAGAATTTCCCGATTATTTCTTTCTAATTATAACCTATATTTCAAGTTTCAAGCATAGATATACCTCGCTAGAAGTAAAATCATTGAAGAGTCTCAGGGGTATAACGGGCTCCTACGTCAGCCACTGACTCTGAGTTGGAGGGGTCGGTTATATGTTACGACCGCCCGCGGCAGACCGAGGTACATTTGTGAAAAGGATAGGCATAGGATTTCGTGTTCATAGGAGTGGGACAGAGCATTCGTTTAGCGCAAAAATCAAGTTTTTGGTTATTTACAAGAAAACTACACAACTTATGAAGAAATATTAAACAGCGCCACGAAGACTGCCGGGTTTTTAAGATCTCCATCGATTTAGGTACGAAACAAAGCATTTTCATGTTTTTTTTATAATTATTTTATTTTCCCATATAATAAATAATTTATGCATTATGTAACTAATAATAATGTTGAATTTTATGTAATTAAAGTTTTTTTGTTACTGGAATTCCGTGAGTACTGATAACTAGGTGTAGTTTGATTATCAGAACCGGCCAGGGTCCGCTCTTAACCCATACTCTCTCTACTTCAGTTTCCTGCTCGGAGTTTGGTTCGGCAACCCCACTTCCGAGAGCGTCATCGGCGCAGCGCAACAACTGGAGGCGGCCGGACATTGGCACACCGCTATACACGCGCTGTGCTACCTGCCTGATGATAACGAGTGAGTACCTTACCTATATACAACAACTGGAGGCGGCCGGACATTGGCACACCGCTATACACGCGCTGTGCTACCTGCCTGATGATAACGAGTGAGTACCTTACCTATATACAACAACTGGAGGCGGCCGGACATTGGCACACCGCTATACACGCGCTGTGCTACCTGCCTGATGATAACGAGTGAGTACCTTACCTATATACAACAACTGGAGGCGGCCGGACATTGGCACACCGCTATACACGCGCTGTGCTACCTGCCTGATGATAACGAGTGAGTACCTTACCTATATACAACAACTGGAGGCGGCCGGACATTGGCACACCGCTATACACGCGCTGTGCTACCTGCCTGATGATAACGAGTGAGTACCTTACCTATATACAACAACTGGAGGCGGCCGGACATTGGCACACCGCTATACACGCGCTGTGCTACCTGCCTGATGATAACGAGTGAGTACCTTACCTATATACAACAACTGGAGGCGGCCGGACATTGGCACACCGCTATACACGCGCTGTGCTACCTGCCTGATGATAACGAGTGAGTACCTATATACAACAACTGGAGGCGGCCGGACATTGGCACACCGCTATACACGCGCTGTGCTACCTGCCTGATGATAACGAGTGAGTACCTATATACAACAACTGGAGGCGGCCGGACACAAGCTCTTCGTACCTCGGGGCCAGATGATAAATAAAATAAAATAAAAAAGCCATTTATTCCTTAACCGTAATTACAATATTCATGCTTAAAAAAAAATGTATTGAGTCTAATATAAAATGTCATAAAATATTCAAATTATAAATAGATTTATAAAAATAATTAACAATTTCATTTTGTACCTAGATATTGATTTTCATAAAATAATAATTTAATTAAATTTTTATAGATATTATACATATACAATTAGTTAGGTTAGGACCCCTTTCGGGTACTGGCCTCCTCCAGTTCATACGTGTTCGTATCGTAGTCGAATATCCTATCCTTTTCTTTATGAATAAACTTTCTCATAACTTCTTCGCTATATATAATTTTTTTGTTGTAATAAGTGTATGTAAGTAGATAGATTATTCTGCCTTTCTGATTGCTCGTGAGCTGGAGGGTTATGGTCAAGCTTTCCCGCGGTGACCAGCCGAGTTGGGATGCTAAGGTTTGTTTTTTTTTTGTTATTTGTGTTTTTATTGTTTTGGAGGGAGCGTCACTCGTTGCTTTTCTTCGTTAATTTCTCTTGTAGGATTTGTCGTCAGGTATTGTGATATGTTTCTTTTTTCGTTAAACATTTTGTACCTTTTTGCCGCCGTGTAACTCGCAGTTTTGCTCGTACTTGGCCCATTTTTATAAGGCAGATTCCTCTTTATATTAATTTCTTTATAGGGCGTTTTTCTCGAAGAAGCGCTTGGTTCTCGTACGATCAGTTTATTGTACTTAATAGAGGCATGATTCCCCTTTTCTGTTTCTATTTTCAGCTGTTCCTGTAGCTGTTTTCTTTCTTGTAGTATTTTTGGCGGGAAATCTTCTTTTACGTAGAAGCCTGTTTGAATAAGCTTGTGCTTATTTTTAAGAATTTTAATCTTCTTGCCGTATGTGGTGAAGCCCACGTTTATGGGCCTAGGATTCTCACCTTTTTTTCCGATGCGTCGTACGTGTTGAATTTCGCTTGAATTGCTATTTATTTCCATATCGTTATTCAAAATGTCTAGTATTCGATTTTCTAAGTCCAAGTAGCGTTCGCCTTGCTCCGGTACACCAAAAAACACCAAATTCCTGATCCTCACTTGTTTTTCGAGATGATCAAGGCGTCCCTCTTGTTTCTGTTGATTTAATTTAATTTCATCGAGTTGTGGCTGTAGAACATTGATTTTTTCATATAAATCATCCATTTTTGCAGAAAGTTTAGTATCTGTGTCTTTAATTTGTAGTGCAATGGCAGCGATTGCCTTCATAAGCTCTTCCATTTTGTTTGATTATAATAAAAACAAAAAATATGGTGCAAAAAGAATGGTTGGCTCAGGGTTTGAACCAGCGATCTCTTACAAAATTTGCTCAACGTAGTGTGTTATCGAACTACACTAGCAGGGCCGACACGATGTTGGTCGAAATTAGGGATTGTTTGGAATTTTTCAACGGTTCGATTAAATGTTTATGCGACAACCGTCAATCTGGAAATAATGACGGAGCAGTAACAAACACTTTTTGTGATGAATTTATTTTTAGAATATATTTTAGGTATTGCTTTTGCTAGAATATATTTTAGGTATTGCGGGGCCAGATGATGCTGTGTGAATTGTCCAGCATTATTTATTTTAGTATTTGTGGTATCTAAATTGACATGTACCATCGTACTTTGTTATGTTATTTTGTAATATTTCAGCCGGGCCCACATGATCCGCGCGGTCCTGTCGCGGCACGCGCCGGCCCGCGCCGATACGGACGCGCTGCGGGCGCGCCTGGGGCTGCTGGCGCGGCTGCGGGTACCTCACGAGTGGCTGCTGTTGGCTCAGGCACACAGAGCTAAATACGAGGTTAGTATATATGCATGATAGCACAACTTACAAATGCTTGGTTGTCGATATAGCTCCTCCACCTCGACGGGTACAGTTCGACAAACTTATATCTTCTCGTCACAGAACCGAAGTACCTCAAGAAAAGAGTCTTTAACCTGTTGTGTTACCAATGATGACTTACGGATCCAAGACGTGGTCGCTGACTGTAGGCCTCGTGCATAAGCTCAAAGTCGCTCAGTGTGCTGGAGAGAGCTAACCTCGGGAGTTTTTCTACGCGATACAATCCGGAATACTGAAACCTGTAAAAGAACCAAGGAACCGACAGCTCCCAGAACTTCTCGGTAATCGTTAGGGAGTGGAGGTTCTCGAGTGGCGGCCAAATTGAAACGCAAAATGGAGTTTTTGCAGACCATACACTCGATGGACCGAAGACATTATAGCAGCGGTCGCAGGGAGTCGGAAGTATGGAAGGGGCTCAGGACCGCTATTCGCGCCGTCCTATAAAAATAAATATTAAAAATAAAATAATTTATTCATAAATAACTTAGGACCAAACAGATAATATAACAGAGTGTACATAATCTGATTTATTTAAGGGATAAGATAATGCATGTGCCTGAACTAGGTAAATAAATACCTGTTTTTCAGGCAAAGAAAGTGCTGACAATTATTAACAAAATTATAAAATTCAATATTTATTATAAAAACAATGTTTACTTTATAATTACTTATGCTTACGACGCTCAACTAGTTTTAATAATGAAGATGCTGCAATTAGTGGCCTACTTTAGAACAGTCAGTAAATTATCTGTGTCATCGTATGACCAACCTTGTAGGGTATCTCTAAGTTTTTGCATGGGAAAGGCTTATGTCCAGCAGTGGACGTGAAAATGACTCTGACGGAAGACCAGCGTTGAACAACCCATGCTGAGGCAGAAGCCATTTTGTAGTTTTCTGTTAAATTGTATAAAATGTGTAGGTCCGGTTGAACCATTTAATGAATATTATTATGATTAGTTACATAATGTGATTGCAGCACTCGCCGCAGCTGGAGGCGGAGCACCTGGCCGGCGCGGGGCGCTGGAACGAGGCGCACCAGGTGTTGATACAACAACTGCTGCCCAACGCTGTGCTAGCTGGTAACATACACGACTAATTAATTATATATAATAATAATAAATAATGCTGGACAATACACAGCATTATCTAGCCCCAAGCTAAGCAGTGCTTGTGTTATGGGTGCTAGATAACTGATATACATAATACTACAATACATAGATAGATACAAATACAAATCATTTATTTGATACCATTTACATAGTTTTAAACTAAATTATAATGCAACGATACTGACGCTAAAAGTATAAAACTGTGTTGCGTTCAGTATCGCCCTCCTCTGGACAGGATTAAAGGAACATTATTCACAATAAGATAGCCATCATTTCTCTAAGTTAATACTAATATTAAAGTTAGTAAACATACACAATCAATTGAAAAAGTACTTATGACTAATTTGAATAATTCAACTTAATTTGCTATGACTGTAGTTGGGGAAAATAATAAATAAATAAATGTAGGAGTGAAAATTTCAGTACCCTCGAGGACACCTGTCTCATGAGAGTCAGATATTTTTATCATACATAGAAAAGGACCAGAGCACCCGGAACAAACATTTGCAGATCATACAAACATTGAAATGACAATAAATGATAAGATATGATAAAGATTTACAAAATTAAATACGAAAAAAAAAATATTTCTGCAGGATTCGAACCTGCACCCCACCCTCAGTACGGGTGTGCTCTAACCAACTAAGCCACGAAATCTTAGTCAGTTTCGTCGAAAATCCTCCTCCAAATGGGACCTCTTACGGCTCTAGCGCCGTTGGCGCCATCTACAGGGGACACTTTATTATTAAAATGCACATTTTAGTGCTGGGTGGCCGCCAGTATTGGATGAATGTGCACTGAGCTTTATTGTACGATAGGAGGCGTCCATGTACAGGTTTTGGTTTCAATAATTGACGTAACGTAATTGTTGTAGATGATCTAGCCAGCATATCTCCGCTGCTGGAGAAGCTGAGCGAAGCCGCGGCCCGCAGCGAGGTGAGCGGCTGGGAGTCGGGCGGCGCCGCGCTGCACCATTACATACAAGTGTGCGACGAGGTCAGTACATACACCACAAGTGTTAGAGGTAACCCAGAGGGCTGGGATTGATACTCCAACGCTGATGGTTCGCAACTGGTTTATTAAATAGATCAAAGTTAAAATGAAGGTTTAATGCGGAATAACAAACATCACGTATTGCTAGTGGACATTATGCTACCTATTATAATATAGGAAGTTAAGTAACCTTGACATCACACGCATAGCCTGAATAACACTGTAGTTCGTACATCTTAGGCACTAGAAGAGTGCACTGCGGGGCACTGATCACTGATAACGGAACCAGTTCCAAGTCCTAATGTTTAGTTTGTCTTATAAAATGGGTTGTTTGTTAACATAGAAAGTTGTTTATTCCAGATCCGGCCGCTCGTGGGCAGTCAGCCAGCGGGCGCAGAGCCCGTCTTTCGCCGGCTCGAGGCGCTCCGCCCCGCGCTGGCCTCCGCCTGCCGGGCGCTAGCGCAGCTCCCGCCCAGGTACCGTCATATCTAACATAGCACGGGGGACACTGACGAGCCCTGGCCTACCCCGTGTACTCCGGTTACAGTGAGCGGTCTAGGCTACCGCGTGATTTTTCAGTTGTGTTTTCGGAAATCTGCTTTGAATTCCACTTTTGGCATCTCAGACTAGTTCTACCGCTCATTGCTTTCCTAAAACGCCTTAATATCCGTCTCCAAACAATTTCTCTTACGGTCAATTTTCATCAACCACGTAATATAATGTAATTATTACCCCGCGCAGTCGTCTGGTGCTTCCTTCAGGTAGATGATGGCGAGGTAACACAGTTCATGATGTCGTGAGCAGCGCGTTTTGTTGCTGTAGCATTACCAGTAGCTCCGGCGTCACGTCCCCCCCTCCTCGCCTACTTCCGACCATCCTGCAGCATACGATTATAGAATTAAGATTTGCGTAATAACGAAAATCCGTGTACCTAGCTAAAGACTAATAATTCAGTTTAGTTAAAATTTCTTTCATTTTAGGCAGAGACATAGTCCCGTGTACTGTTTAGTTCCCTCCAGTTCTCCGCATGTAGCTCACCGCTCCGCATTAATATATCCAGTGTATTTATACTCGTCTCTCTCTCTCTCTCCCAGCAACCCCCGCACGGCGTGTGCGCGCGCAGAGATGGGCGCGCGGCTCGTGCAGCTGTCGTGTGCAGGCGGCGCGCCGCCCCCCGCGCTCGCCGCGCTCATACACCACCTGCGACTGCCGCCGGACACCACGCATCACGCGCACGCCAAGGTGTGTAGGATAATAATATATAATAATAATAACTATGTACGAATATATTTTATCCAGCTCCCTAATAGACAAATCAAAAGAGAACATATAAAATCCAACATCGAGTAATAATAATTTATGTTCCCACAGATAACATCAGAGCTAGCAGAACAAGCGTCGGAGCTGTGCATCGAATCCGCGACCGACTCGCCGCCGTCGCACCGCCACGCCGCCAGACCCATACCAATATAGATATAAATAGTAACTTAGTAGTGTATCTTGTAATGTAGCTCTTATAGAACAACGTCTCATGAACTAAGCGGCACTTGTACTCACATTATGTTCAACTTTATGTCAAAACGTTCCCGACATGTTACTGCAGCTACCAGGCAGTTTCTTAAACGCGATTAGAATACCTAGTATTTAACAAATGCTTCACATTAAAAAATGCGTAAACATAAATATCGATCGACGAGATGTTTTTTGATCAAAGATTTGACAGATTTTTCTTTCTTTTTTCCCTTCCCTGATTAAAATCTGTAGAAAATGACCGTTGGTGAGCTAATTTCAAAAAATACTTTCGAACAATCAACAATTGTTGTTTTGGGTCACATCGGTTACTTATCGCGTAGGTCTGGGTTACATCGGTTACTTATCGCGTAGGTCTGGGTTACATCGGGCACTTATCGCGTAGGTCTGGGTTACATTGGGCACTTATCGCGTAAGTTTGGTTATTATTTTCCAAAATTTCCATAGCATTGCAGTGAAATGGTCCTGGAATGAATTATGGAAATATAGAGAAATGAAAACAGTCAAAATTATATTTTTTTGTTTTTCAAGTTGGGTGTGTAATGATTTTCATGAAAGTAGTAAATTGTGACATTTCGACTCTAATCAAAATTTTAAGTCATGAAATGTAATTAGTACACTGCATAGTTGTGAATTGTTTAGTAAAATATCTTAGATTTATTAGTACTTGTAAAATTCATACCTCGATAGATATCTTTGACTCGCTTAGCGAGTTTTGTGATAAAAATAAGAATTCTAGTTTTTTGGTAATTCCTGATGGTTTAGTCGCTGCTTTTTTCATACAAACGCTTCACACCACATCAAGTATACACTTGATGTGAATGCGATGTGTTGAATACTCGTTCGAAAAACGTACCAGAGATATCTGGGACACAAATTTTGTATGAAAATAGCTTCAAACGACTACTTGATTATTCCAATGTTTATATTAGACAGTACAAAATATTTATGTACGAAATATCGAGTTGTGGGTTACAATTTGTTTTGTATCAAAATGTAGATCTAACTATAAGTATAGGATAGGTACTTGAAATTGGCGTTCATTAGGATGCTAATCATCTGATGATTTTGCAAAAACGATAAACCTACTTTCGTATTTCTTCTGCAGCCTATAATGGTCCACTGCTGGACGCAGGCCTCCCTTGGTAAGCGCTTCATTGGCTTTTATCTCAGTGGGATAACGAACATGCCTACATAAAAAAACCACACGTTACAGTCGAACATAGAAATTCCTCCGTTTTAGAAGTCGATTAAAAACGGAGCGGTGCTTTTCTGAACTGCGACAACCTTTCGTCGACTCTTACGACGTCCACAGACAGAGTTGGACAGTGGTATAAATTATTGAAGTAAAGGTTTTTTGTGCACGAGTAATATTTTTAGTCTTTAGGTAATCATGTATAGAATGAATGAGTGCCAAAGTTTCGTAAAGAACATTTCGGTTTGTATAAATTTCTTTGTAATTTTTGACCAAGTTAGTACATAACAATCTAGAAATTAATAAACAAATTTTAATTGTCTTAATTTTTTTTGTGATGAAATAAAATATTGTTTCTGTAATGTAAGTAGTTTCAAGTTGTCCAGTTAGCTGGTATTATTGTTAGTAATTATTTTTGTTTGTGTTTCAATGGAACTTCCTTTTAGTTAATTAAAAGCGTAAGTCAAGTTAATTTAGTGTCGAAAGATTGTTAATATTATATTAAGTGTCATAAATATTGATTTAAAGGCAATATAATTATTTTTCAATTTGTCTTTCTTTTATTACCAAGCCCCTTTTTAGGGTTCCGTACCCAAAGGGTAAAGACGGGACCCTATTACTAAGACTTCGCTGTCCGTCTGTCATGTATGTCATGGACCGTGATAGTTAGACAGTTGAAATTTTCACAGATGATGTATTTCTGTTGCCGCTATAACGACAAGTACTAAAAAATTGAATAAAATAAATATTTAAGGGGGCTCCTATACAACAAACGCGTTTGTTTACCCTTTTTATAGATAATGGTACGGATCCCTTCGTGCGCGAGCCCGACTCGCACTTGGCCGGTTTTATTCTTCGGCTAGTTGTATACCTATCTACTGAACTGCCTACCTTTTAATAGAGTACATACATTTTCTTAAAATATCCATATACTAATATTTTAAATTCTAAAGCAACTCTGTCTGTCTGTCTGTTACGTATTCACGCCTAAACGGCTGAACGGATCTCAATGAAATTTGGCAGAGGTAGATGTTATCCTGGGGACGGATATAGGCTACTTTTTATTCCTTTTCAGCGGGCAGAAGCTACTTAAAGAATAAAAACAAATTAGAACCAGTATTTACATTACAAAGTTGAATCAAACAATCTAGAGGTATGTAGCTCAACTGATCCATAAAAATTCCAATTGATTAATAAGTTTAAAATGTATCCTAGACACAAAGTCTAAGGACTCAACGGCTTAGAATTAGTAACAAGATTCAAATTAAAAACAAATTAAAAAATTAGTTCATTTATTAAAATTGTATAATGATTTCGTCATACAGAATGATTCTTAAAATTCACAGGATTAACAATACGCGCAACCAACGGCAGTGACGCTATAGCACGAACCTGCAACAAACAAGAACTCGTGTTAGACATGCCGCGACTCGGCAAGCGAACTGTAGCACGCCCTGTGGCCAGCTGGGATGACGTCTAGACTGCTGGCGGTTGAAGAGAGGGCACTGTGCAGATCCAGCAGTCAAGGCCTAATAATGACGACGTTACGCAGAAGGCTGACGTTAGCGGGTTCGAATCCCGCTGCGGAATAAATGTTTGATATGAAAATATTTGTTTCGGGACAGCCGGTCAGGTCCGTTTACGATTATTAGAGGTAAAACTTGTCTTATAGGTAGGGAGGGTTGTCTCCGGAATTAATGAAATTTACTTAAATGATAGCGTAGCTGGGATTGGCTGACACTCAGGAAACTACCTAATGCCGGACAATCCACACGGCGTCATACAGCCCCTACCTGAGCAGAGCTTGTGTTATGGCTACCAGATAACTTAATACAATTAATAACAAACATAGACATTTTTATTATACAAACAAAACACCCGGAACAAATATCTGCTATCGTAAAAATATTTGTCCCGAGGAGGAATCGAGTCCTGCGTCGCAGGCGGACCTTCGCCCGCCGGGCGACAGAGGTCGTCAAAGAAGCTGGTCATGATTAAATACTCACATTTACTCTATACCAGATGCATCCAAATGAACACTAACAAAGCTGGCCCCCATGTTTTCCCTGTGGGCGGGCGACACGACGTGCCTCTTGGCGTTCTCCCCCTCGGCCACGTCCGCGTCGCAGACCCCACATTTCAAACTCCCAAAATCATAATAAACATATTTATTCCTCGCCAACATAGAAACATTGTGTTTCAACTCGAGGTAAAAGCGGAAGACGGATTCGGTAGACGGTTTGTTAACAAAATGCTGTGCGAACACGAGATGGGTCAGAAGTGCACTGATAGAGTTGAAGACACATTTGCAAGTGACGCAAGTGAATGTGGCTCCTTCGCTGTGGAGGATAAAGTTCCCTTTCATGTAAACGCTGATGATGTCGCCCTTATGAGCGGCGAGCTTAGCTTCAGCAACAGCGGTTTGATGCTCGTAAGAAGACAGGACGTGCTTCACGGCTAACTTGACATCTGGGAAGGTCTCATCACAGAAATCACATCTGATGATGTTGTCCACTACGATTTTGTTGAGAGTTATCAACTCGTGGTAGCATTCCCCTTCCGGGCAAGTCCCTGCGCGAAGCATTTCGTCGACTTCAGGATATAAAGCAGAGCGGATCAACTTGGAAATGCTCTCGAAATGAGCCTCGCACTCAAAGTGTTCCACGATAGCAGCGTACGACGGCAGAGCGACGTAGTCAGGGCAGACGGCGCAAACGTAGAAATTCCCGAAGCTAGCGTAGTACTCAAAAGGACGACAGTGATTCTTGTACAACATGGCTAGTTTACGCGGCGCAGCGTTGCGCAGATGCTTCTTCTGACGAATGTGATTGAATAGCACCTGTCGCGGCCCTTTCAGCGTCATATCACAGCAGGAGCAGTAGTTCCCGACTTTGCCTGAAGGCTTGATGAAGTTCTCGATGATGATATGATCGTTGCGGTTCTGCGGCTTGCTGGAGCTCGCGAGGAATTTCGACCAGTTCAGGTCTTTCGGGCCCCAGTCTTCGGGAATCCCGTTGTCGTTCTTCTTAGCTCTCAGGTACAAATCATCGGATAAACGAGCGAGATGCTTCTCGTCTAAGATGTGCAGGATTGTTTGCTCTATGGTGTCTGTGTTAGTGTTGCAGAGCTTGCAATGCCAGCCGTTCGGGTACGTCACAACGTCGTGACGCAGAAGAAAGTGCTCGTTGACTTTGTTGATGGTTTCGATGGAAGGCTCCTTGTGGAGACCAAAAGGAATGTGTCTGTCAGATTGGAGGATGCTGGAGAGGTGCTGCAGATGGCTGTCGCTGAAGACGTGGTTTAAGACGCTATCGTAATGGAAGCGAAGAGTGTAGTACTCGCAAGCTATGCAGAAGAACGCTAGCTTCCCGGTGCGGTCGTCAACTAAAGTCAACAGTTTGTGTTCTGCCAGCAGCTTGAGTATCAGATTCTCGATCGGGCCGTAGTATCTGTACTTCTTTGTCTGCATCTTCGGTCTCTCAGGAGTCTGTTCGGTCTCGTCATTCTCTATGTTCCTGTTCGCGTCAGCCGCAAAGTTCTGGTAGACATTGTCACGAATACTCATTATGATTGGAGCGACGGAGTTAGTCTGGCTGCTGAAGTCTATATTCGCGACGTCTTGAGACAGAATGCTCTGGATCTCCGTGTAGAACCTGATAGCAGTTCCGATGGTAGCTTCGGAGTTATCAGGCAAGTGTTTAAGTAACGCCGCATTGAGCTTAGTGTAAGTATTCCTGTCCAACTTCTCCGCAGGTTTGATGAGATGGGAGACATCTATGCTGTGGGTTTCCCCGCACGCCATAGAGGAGAGCCTACGAGACATATGCGGCAGAAGAATCGGCTCTGATACGTCAACGCTTTCTCTCTTCATCTTAGGTTTCGGTGCGTGTATTTCTAGGTTGAAATGACGTTGAAGCGACTCCATTAACGGTTCTTCATCGTTCAGTTCGATTTCCACGTTACAATCGGTACAGATATGGACTTGTTTAGCGTCCTCAGCTGTTAGTAACTCAGCTTTCAACAGCTCAGGGACCTCACTAATCTGCATGCTATTGAATCTCTGCCTCTGTAGATTGCTTTTCTTTTCCGTCGTGAAAATGTACTCAACCTCAACACACTCCCGTCTTTGCGTGAATATCTTCCTATGCATGTCGTCCAGGGAGCTAAGATACTTGTGGACCGCTGCATTGCTCTCTGTCAACGGATGGTCGATGACATAACGGAAGTGCCTCGCCAGACGCTTCACTTCATCCAGCTTGCGAAAGGATAGGAGCGAGAGTTCTGACATGCCCTTGATAACTTCCTCCATGGTTTCGGGAGAGTCTGTCATTAGAAATAAACTAAATATGGGTAAAACGAGATCGCATCCTGGTCTTCCAAGATGTTTGATCCCCTCTGCAGCTCACGGAGCTTATAGAGTAACGATTGGTGCGAATTTTTCTGCCCGTACGATAGCCAAAAGGGTTTTGGGAAAATTAAATGCCTCCAAAAGAGAATTTGTCAATTTTGGATAAAAAATAATATGATTGTGTAGAGGATATCACGGCATTTCAAGATCTGGAACAAGGGAAAATAGTATTTAATACAAATTATAAGATGCATCTACCCACCATATTGAGAAGGAGTTAGGCTGGTTAGGGGGAGGGAAACACACGCCAGTTTGTTACCATGCTTCTGCATAACTAAACATATTTGGATGAAATTTGGTGTGTAGATAGTTTAGATTCTAGAATAACAATACAAAAAAATATAGGCTAATCTTATTTTTTTTTAAAAACCTCTGAGGAGGCTAAAAAGGGTGGTCAACTTTCTATGAAAAATTAATATTCCTTGATTAGATTCACTCAAAACTCGGTATAAGTTTATTTATAAAGTAAATAATGAATCAATAATATATTTTATTTTTACCCCCTAGGGGTCTAGGGGGTGTACAAAACATTTCTGAAATTGGTATGAAAAAATTATTTCTCAGTTCATAAGACATTTTCATAAAAAAACAATCTTGAAAAAAAAAACTCAGTCTTTGATATCCACATTATTGTTCTCCATTGGACACTTAAATTTCCACGCCGCCGAAGCCGCGGGGCGCAGCTAGTAAGAAATAAAATGGTATTTGATTTGCTCTTTACTTCAATTTATGTCCACAAGTGGAAGAAGTCAAAAAGAAATTAAGTAAAACAAAATATCTTTCTATTTTAATCAAAAAAGGCAAGCTCATCTTTCTGGTTGTGAGATGTACAACCACTACTCTCCTGTTTGAATGAGTAGGGCTGGATAAGGGAAGGGACATACACTGTACATGCACGGAAGAAAGGGAAACTTGGAAATTACACAAATATATTCTAATCTACAGAATTTTTGTGCATTTAACACTATCTAAATGTCAACCTATAAATATAAAAAGCATATATAGTCTGATTAACTCATGCTTTCGAAGCAGAATGTAGGTAAGTTATACAGGATGGTCGCATTTAAACATTACCTACTCTACTCAACTTAATTCAATAGTTCTGTGCCGCAAGCATTTTGTACCAAGGATTGGGTTACAGGCAGGTTTGTTAACCTAAGGTACAAACATGTAAATAAAAACATTTAAAAAAAATCTGCTTGTTTAGGTACCATGTAAGTGAATCCACAGACAGGATTTAGTAAATGATGATATACAGTTGTGTGATTTAGTAATTATGACATTCAGAGACTGAACTGTGCATCAATAACAATTAAGTCAAGCTATTTTTATGTTTTCCTTAACATGCAACTTCCTTCTAACAGGACTTATCTTTTAGCATATCCTTGCTTTGTTTACTTCTTGTACAAGGAACTTGTACACAAATATGACTAACTGCAGCCTGTAGCTGTAGTACAGATAGCTATCCTCAGGAAGAATGTAGCTATTTATAATAAATGAAGAATGTAGCTATTTATAATAAATAAAAAATAAATAATTTTCAAAATAAGAAGTTTCCGAGATTGCCAGAGAAAAAATGATCCTTATTAATTGTTAATAGTTACTAACCCTAGTAAATAAAATCAAATCTTTTGGTCTCTTATCTTATCAATTTTATAATTAATGTTTTTTGAATAGCTTCAGAAGCTGAAAACCTTGGGCAGACTTGACCAGTAGCTAATAAAGAAGTTGATAAAAATATGATTTATAATCTTAATCAATAATATAAAACACAATTCGTAGTAAGATTAAACATTAGGAAGAAGATAAGATTAAACATACAACAAATACTTACCTGATAATGTTGAAAATTGTGTTCTACATAACAAGCATGTTTTTGAGCGAAGTTCAAACTGATTTAGAGCACTTCAGGAGCCTTCGATCCGTACAAATTGTAATACATAAATAATTCAAAGCGAATGTCTTACAATGGTCATAAATTTAAAGGAAAAAAACATGATTTTATCCATTAGATGAATTTTTACATGACCTTTAAGGTAGGTAGTTTTTCCTCAGAGTACAAAGAAATCTGAACAAGTTAAATAAATTGTAAGAGATATATACACAAATGATTACGGTTCTCGCAGAATTGAGGCTAAAGGGACACAGATAGAGCAGAGGCAGTGAAAGTTTGTGGTTATAATGATAAGCCAAAATTGTATGGCTACGTGTTTCTGGGTTATTTTTTATGTAAACAATGGGTAAATGGCTCAGAATATTACCTGGTAGTCTTGATTTTGTGCATGGCAGCGCGTAACCGCCTTAGTTTTTATTTTGTACGGGCATCTACGATTGGTGACATGACAGACAATGAAGTGACATTTCTTTCTTTTCGGGCGTGATTTTATTTTTTGCCGTTTTAGGGATGCCGTCAAAAATAATTTCCCCAGATTCAGGGAGTTTTGTGAATGTATATGATTTGGTGGTGCAACTGGGGCATATGGATTGGATACTAGGTTGTCACCTAAGTATCCCTATGCCTCAGTTGCAGTGTCCCATTTTATATCTTAATTACTCGATGACCACGATTGTCAAAGTAATATGAGGTTGTTGGATACCAGATATCAGAATTTGGCCTGACATGTCAGACTTTTTCGTGATTTGGAAAATGTTAGCGTTGTTATTTACATATTTCTGTAAATTCGGATAATCTAAGTACAAAAAATAAATATAAGTAAGTAGGTACATAAATTGTCGTGCTTCTTTGATTTTGACTTTCTTAAGCAGGAAGGTCTACTCGTAGGTCTCGTAGGTCTACTCGCAGCTTTGGGTATTTAAGTCATGCATATGGTTAAATAAAATAAAACCAGCCAAGTGTGAGCCGGACTTGCGCACGAAGAATTCCGTACCATTATCTATAAAAACGACAAAAAAATCACGTTTGTTGTATGGGAGCCCCCTTAAATATTTATTTTATTCTGTTTTTTAGTATCTGTTGTTATAGCGGCAACAAAAATACATTATCTGTGAAAATTTCAACTGTCTAATAGCTATCACGGTTCATGAGATACAGCCTGGTGACAGACGGACAGACGGACAGTGAAGTCTTAGTAAAAGGGTCCCGTTTTTACCCTTTGGGTACGGCTTTCTGTATAGAAACAATACACACGTCCAATTTTTGCCTGATATGTCAATCAGTGTTGCCAAATCTACTGGTTGGTGAAAATTCCATAGGCAATTTTTCACGTGGCAGTGGCACAGCTTAAATAAAGACATGGAGTCACTTGCCATTGATGCTCTGTTAAAGTAGGTAGATTTCACTAAATTTGAGCAAAATATCAGTAGATCAGTAAACGGTTTAAAAAACAGGTAGATTTACTGCTAAATCAGTAGATCTGGCATCGCTGGGACTGTTTATCCTGTCAATACACAAATGCACTGACCAAAACCACAAATCTAAATTCGATCAGACAGAAAAGAACTAAGCAAACCACAGCCAACTGACCGCCTGGTCTCGCTTTTTACGAAACTAAACAGTTTGGGCATGTGAGCAATGAAAGTGAAATCGCTCCCTAAATTTCAGCAAAATGGGTTGGTAGTTTTATTGTATGTTTTTTTGCATGAAACTCGCAAAATACAATACATAGGTACTAAAATGTATAACAATAAAATGTACTGCTTTTTTTCCCAATCTACTGCTTTTTACCAAACTTTCTACTGTTTTTTTCAGATTCTATCTGGCAGCACTATGGTTTATGGAATGGATGGATGGTTTCTTTAGTACTATCAGTGTTGCCAGATCTACTGATTTAGCAGTAGATCTACCTGCTTTTTGAACCGTCTACTGATCTACTGCTTTTTTGCTCAAATTTTGTGAAATCTACCTGCTTTTTCCGAGCATCAATAGCAAGTGACTTCATGTCTTTATTTTAGCTCAGGTGACAAGTTACCAATGACACAAACTTCACAAAACTGAAACAGATGAATGAAACTGAAGAGTTCCATGTTCCTTCGTTTCTTCCTTCCAGCTTTCACTTTCTGTCTGTCTGTCTTGGTATGTCTGTTCATTGTTTTCGATTGATTGGTCGGTCCGTTTGTTCGTTCGATAAACTTTTGCAAAATGCAAACTGAGTGAGACGACGTGAGTGAGTTTATCCAGTTATTACTCTACTATGCACTAAATAATATATGTCCAAAACCACAAATCAAAGTTCATTCAGACTGAAAAGAACTGAGCAAAGCACAGCCGACAGGCCGCCTGGCCTCGCTTTCCACAAAGCTAAACAGTTTAGGAATGTGGGCAAAGAAAACGCTTCCTAAATTTCAAAAAAACGGGTTAGTAGCTTTGTTGTATGTTTTTTTTTTGCATGAAAATACTCGCAAAACACAATACATAGGCACTAATTTATAACATATTAAAATCTACCTGCTTTTTTTCCCAATCTACTGTTTTTTTAACAAAATTTCTACTGCTTTTTTCAGATTCCATCTGGCAACACTGAGTACTATACTTACAATACAAATCTGTAGATGGTTTGATTGGTTTGGCCATGGCCAGTCGTGTTTGCATTGCAATTGCAGTATTTTTCAAAACTGACTAATTAATGATGTAAATAAAGTGTTTTACAACCCATTACCTAGATATAATGCCGGACCTATTAGTAGAAGAGCTATCGGCCGAGCTCATTCAAGAAGCGGCCTATGTGACCGATACGACATGCCCGGTCTGCTACGCCGAGTTTTTGGATTCCGAAGACCTTCTTATCCACATAAATCAAGTCCACACGGCTGCAATAAGCTCTAAGCCCTGCCAATTATGTCCCGCTACTTATGCGGGCGTTATAGACTACGCGAAACACGTAAGGGACGCCCATTTGTTAGACTTGAGAGCTTGTAAGTACTGCGCCAAAGTTTTTCTAAACGGAGGTAAATTGAAGCTTCACGAAATAACACATGCCTCTAATGATAATCTCTTTTGTTGCTCGCAGTGCAACACTCTATTTCCCAACGTTAATTTACTGGAACACCACGAGAACAAATATCATGATAATGCTAAAGATGGTGTTGTACTGAGCTGTATGCCGCATCTGTCTGAGCTAATGTGTCTGAAAGCCAAGCTGCTGCTGCAGAGTGTTGGGAAAAAGATATTCGAATGTTTCTTGTGCAACTTCTCTTCCCCAAACCTAAGAGAATACATAAAACATCTAGTAACGAAGAAATGTGAAACTTTTGTTTGCAACTGGTGTTCCACTGTGTTCAAAGCCAGGAAGATTTTAGTGTTACACACCCAAGTTACAAAAAAATGTTTGGCTAACAAATATGATGAAAGAACAAAAACTTGCCCAGATTGTAACAAATCTGTTCACGCAGATTCAGCAGAAATACACTTTAGGGCTTGCAGAGCACTGAAATGCATTGATTGCGAATTTGTCTGCAAGACGGTGGACCAGCTCTCCGAGCATCAAGCTGAGAACCATCCCCTGGACATGAACTTTAGGAAATGCAACTATTGTACTCGGGAGTTTATCGGTGATTATCCGATGAAAAAACATGTCAGACGAGTTCACAAACCGACCTTCCACTTGTATAAATACCAGTGCACGGACTGCAAGGCCATTTTCCAGCATCCACAGAAGCTCTTTGCACATTTCTTCACCAATCACAAGACTCTGTTGCCTTTTCACTGTAAAATCTGCAACAAACACTTCCGTATACGTAAAGCATTTTCTCTCCACATCAAGTTGGAGCATAAAAGCATTGGATTCGTTGAATTCAATGAAAAGTACCATGTTTTCTTCACCGCTGAGAAATCTTCTAAACCGTTTGTGCCTAAATGTGTGTTATCTCAGGAAGAATTAACAGCCTACGACTCGACTGAAGATATTGATAAGACAGGAGAACCTCCGACGGATACAGACTTAACAAATGTTGAGTCAGAAGATGAGAAACCAAAAACAAAAGCAAAACCTAAGAAGGTGAAAACTAAAAAACCCAAAAAGAACAAGAATAAGGAGTCTGTGTTTATCTACTCTTCAGATGAAGAGCCTTTACAAGAAATAAAAAAAAGAGCAATTAGGGGCAGAAGGCTCCGCCGCAAATACAGAAAGGGCAAAGTGCAGTTTGTATGCGAGGCTTGCGAAAAGAACTGCTACACATACCAAAACTACCTTAACCACATGAACACACACAAAAAGAACCAAGAACTGGAATGTGTTAAATGCTCACAGAAATTCAACTCGAAGAACTCCTTAACTGAGCACATGAAAGAAGATCATGCATCTTCCAAATTAACAGAGGCATTGAAAAACTTGCTGAAAAAAAAGCAAACAACTCCAAAAGAACAAGAAACCAACATGAAACCATTCAAAGTGGTTCTACAAAAAGTCAAAAGCGTCCGAACAGAAGTTGCAGCTACAATTAAACCCGTAGAAAACAACCTCTCCGTCAAAAACTTCATTGAGAACTTCACTCCGGACATCACCGACCCTACCCCAAAAGAAACTATCCCAGTAACTTCAATGATCAGCATTAAACCTTACCTCAGTCCCTACCACCGACAACCATTAATAAAACTCACCAAGTTCAAGGACGTGCCGACCTACGAACCGGTGCCTCTGAAGATGCCCCAAAGGTTTAAGCAGCACGATCTATTTGTTAAAACTAAGATCAGAATACGTAAGGTGGACTCTATTCAAGAAGTGTTGCCAGAGTTGGATCATAATTATACTGAGAGCTATGATGACGACAGTTACTATGACAGGTACGTAAGACTGCTTGCTTGTTTATTAGCGTCTCCCGGCGTCTTCGCTCATCTTGATTATTGAATAGCGTGGCCTAAAATTCATAATAAAACATTACAAAAACGAAGAAAAATACAAAAAGACCTCGAAATTATAGAACTGCAAATGCAGTTAGTTCGCGGCGAAATTTCAGTTAGCCATTATTTAGAAACTTTGCGGTTAAATAAATGATCGAATTAATTCTAATTTTATTGCCTTTTCATTATTACTATTTAATCTCGTTTACTTATTATTTTATAACATACAATTACATACCACATTGTAACAAAACGGTCAAGTGTGTGTTTGGTGGGACCACGACAAAGTTTTGTCCCACCAGTCGCAGTGGGACCACGGTTCCGGAGTGCCTAATATCCAGTGTCGATGGAACGGAAGAAATTGGTAGAACTGACAGCAGTGCCTTATATCAGTTAGGGCAGGGATAACGTATGCTAACTGTTATTGGTTTCTTGGCTTGCGTCGACAGGCCGGCTTATGGCGGCGCTCCGCATCAAATGGAGTTTAGTATTCTTAGTATGGTTTGCCATAGAACTGCGTCCACTGATCCGCTCCGTTGAAGGTGCCCACGAGCTACGCGTCAGCGGAACAGCGCGGCGCGGCACTGCGCGTTCAATTTGACCAATTCACCAATAGTTCGCTGCGTCGTGCCGCGCAGTTCCGCTGCAGTGCAGTTCTGATCAGTAATGCTTTCGTACGTTTAGTGATCGTACAAAATTCGTACGGTTGCTACGAAAATCCGGATGTGGAAGTTGAAAATTTGCAAATAGTGGTCGCGGCGGCGATCCGCTTGCGTTACAGTAGACGCCCCCTCCCCCCCCCCTCCGGTATTGCGAATGGCCATCAACTAGTGAAGATTTCAGATCACCCGCAGTTTTTTTTTCATTCAATCCAAAGTTAAACTCATTTTTTATTTAACTTTTTAACACCTTGAATGCCCATAGCTGATGTATATACCTAGATCACATATAAATATTGATTTTAATAGTAAGGGCTAACATGCTAGATGTAAGAAATTAAATAAGTCCCAAATAATTTAGATTTGGGCGGGACTCGAACCTGCGCCCCGCCCTCGGTACTGTAAAGTTTCCCCTGTAGGTGGCGCCAAGTGGCCGGAGCTGGTTCCATGGACCTTGTCTAAGTTATACCTAATGATATCGTTAGCATTTCCTTTGATGTTCAGGAACGACATCCCCGAGGTGGCACAAGAGGTGTCTCTGGACGGGACCGAGGAGCCCCCCAAGTACGAGGTGGACGGACCGCCCACCAAGATAGTCATACCTAAGATGCCTAAAGGTTAGTTGTACTATTATTGTTAATGGCGCACACAACATCCGTTTTTTCTCAGTAAATAATTATTTCCAGTGGCGAAGGTTCCGTAAAAAACGGATATGCAGTTTTGTATGTGTCCTAAAATAAAATTGCAGCACAACAGGGTTATGTAGGTACTTCATCTTTAGCTACAATTAGATGTACCAACCTACATAATAACTATATACTCGTCCCGAGGCGGGAATCGAACCCGCAACCTCCTGCGTCGCAGGTGGACCTTCGCCTGCCGCGCCACAGAGGTCGTCAGTCAAATACATAATTACATATTATAAGGCCCCTAGAAATAAGTTGGAGCTCCAAAGTACCAGCTTAGAGGACTTGGCATGTACATTTAGCACTGCTACCGTCAAAGATATAAGTTGGAGCTCCAAAGTACCAGCTTAGAGGACTTGGCATGTACATTTAGCACTGCTACCGTCAAAGATATAAGTTGGAGCTCCAAAGTACCAGCTTAGAGGACTTGGCATGTACATTTAGCACTGCTACCGTCAAAGATATAAGTTGGAGCTCCAAAGTACCAGCTTAGAGGACTCGGCATGTACATTTAGCACTGCTACCGTCAAAGATATAAGTTGGAGCTCCAAAGTACCAGCTTAGAGGACTTGGCATGTACATTTAGCACTGCTACCGTCAAAGATATAAGTTGGAGCTCCAAAGTACCAGCTTAGAGTCTTGGCATGTACATTTAGCACTGCTACCGTCAAAGATATAAGTTGGAGCTCCAAAGTACCAGCTTAGAGGACTTGGCATGTACATTTAGCACTGCTACCGTCAAAGATATAAGTTGGAGCTCCAAAGTACCAGCTTAGAGGACTTGGCATGTACATTTAGCACTGCTACCGTCAAAGATATAAGTTGGAGCTCCAAAGTACCAGCTTAGAGTCTTGGCATGTACATTTACTCGTAGCACGGCTACCGTCAAAGATATAAGTTGGAGCTCCAAAGTACCAGCTTAGAGGACTTGGCATGTACATTTAGCACTGCTACCGTCAAAGATATAAGTTGGAGCTCCAAAGTACCAGCTTAGAGGACTTGGCATGTACATTTAGCACTGCTACCGTCAAAGATATAAGTTGGAGCTCCAAAGTACCAGCTTAGAGGACTTGGCATGTACATTTAGCACTGCTACCGTCAAAGATATAAGTTGGAGCTCCAAAGTACCAGCTTAGAGTCTTGGCATGTACATTTACTCGTAGCACGGCTACCGTCAAAGATATAAGTTGGAGCTCCAAAGTACCAGCTTAGAGGACTCGGCATGTACATTTACTCGTAGCACGGCTACCGTCAAAGATATTTTTTTTTATTATTAAGATACCTATTCTTAATATCCAAATACAATCTATCTACCTATATAATATTTGAATGCACATTTTAGTGCTGTGCGGCGAAGCTGCGGTCCCGATCCGTGACAACCTGTAAGCTGTTATAAATGAACCATAATATGTTCCAGGCTACTCTAAAATCCACGTGGCGACGCTGCAGGCCGAGGCGCCTTACTTCAAGATTATCAAGGTGGACTCGGACAACATGACGGAGATCAAGCAGGAGAAAAAGGCGCCCGCCCTCGGCACCGAGGTATGTCCGATGTCCATCATCCTATAGTAGTCCACGTCCACTGCTGGACGTAGTTTGTTTAAAACAATTAAATTATTAAACAGAGTCTCCCCCTCTCGTTCGCAGGTGATCAGTCTCCCCGACGGCAAGAAGCTGGTCTCCGCAAACCCCCTGGCACACCTCCTGGGGGACATGCTCCCAGAGCCGCTGCCGCAGCGCTACAAGCCTCCGCCGAGAGACTTCCACGGCATGCTGGCCACGGCGCTGAGGAAGCTGGACGAGCCGCCACCCCCCAAGCGGAGGAAAACGGGGGCTGGCAAGAAAAAGGGGGCTGCTGGGAATGGGGGTGCGGTCGACAAGTGAGCAGACGAAACAAACGGTGACTGTGACGGTGCCGGCGGTGTGGGGATAGCTGGGGGAAGGTGGACGGCGCGTACGATGCTACCGCAATGAAAAAAAATGCTGGACAATTTATACAGCATTATCTTGCCCCAAGCTAAGCAGAGCTTGTGTTATGGGTACACCTGGAACAAATACCTGCAGATCGTACAAATATTTGTCGCAAGGTGGGAATAGAACTCGCAACCTCCTGCGTCGCAGGCGGACCTTTTACCGTAGGATAGTAAAACCCGTAAAATTATAAAAATCCTAGTCACTTTATAATTTTACGTAAAATAATCAATTGGGCCGTAGCACTTACAATCTAACGCATTAAAACACCTAAAATTATGATTTTACGAAATCTGTCCGGAAAATAATAAACTAGTACGTGACGGAGCGCAAGACGCCCGCTGATTGGCTGATTGACACTAGCCTAGCGCCGCCATCTTTGGTTGTCATTCATCATACGCCCAAATAATAACAACGAAGTTTTTATTGCATGTTTTTCAATTATTTAAGAGTTTTTAAATAGTTTGTTCATTAAATTTTAATTAGTTTGTTATTAGTTAATATAATTTTGATACTAAAATTGTTAACTAAGTTGTAGAATTAGTGGAACAGTGGCTAATAGTACCTATCCAAAATGACTGTGCACCCAGAAATGAGCACGTGATCGCCAGAGAATTTGTAAAATAGTAAAACAAGGCCGTGATTGGTTCACTCACAGCTTTGTTCGTTTATTATCTTACGAATAAGCTCAGGAAAATGATAAATTTACGTGTTTCAATACGTTAAATTATAAGTGCTTCAGTTCTGTTGATTATTTTCCGGAAAATTATAAAGTGACTAGGATTTTTTTAATTTTACGGGTCTTACTATCTGACGGTGACATATATATATGCAGCTATCGTTCCTTTTGTAGTTAGAAGGCTTTGTTCTTAGGAACCTTCTATTTTATTTTGAAGAAAAAAATATTGTCATTTTTAGTTTTTTGAAAATAAGTACGGTTTGCCCAAAAAATGACATTTGTCAAAAAAAATAAGTTGGTCTTAATCGACTCTACTTCCAATCAGGAACACTTTTCCCAAAGTAACTTACCAAATCAAATCGTAAGTTTTGGCAATAATTAAAAAAATTCCCATACATTTTCTATGAAAAAACGAGTAAGCGAAAACAACAATGTCACTCATTCAATGGCTCTTAATTTAAATTCGTATGTAACTACTTTTTTAAGTTGGTAGGCTAATTTTGAAGGCTTATAATTATATTTGATAATAATTACTATTTATAAAACTGTTTATGTATAAAATTTAACTCGTCTTAGTGCTTATTTTGTAAGCCTAAAGAAATAAACGTTATTGATATTTGAATAGTGTTATGTCCTACCTTTAGATTTTATGTTTTTTTTTTATATTAAGTTCTAATCAAAAAGACGACCTGCCTTTTGTTATACATAAAAAAAAACAATTTAGAATATGTCTTCAATTTAATTCATGTTTATGATATACTAACATATTCACGGCCCTCGACACAGCCGTTCATGCACGCACTGCCGCACCGACCTGGGCAGCGAATGCGTTAATCTACTACCTATGTTATGTACCTATATCTGTTAGTATTCTAATTCTATGTAATTATTAATTTAGTTAGATTACCGAGCGAAGTTCAAACGTTGTATTGTAAAAACAATAAATGTTAATTTTAATTAAATGTTTTTTAATTTCAATTCACACAGCATCATCTAGCCCCAAGCTGAGCAGAGCTTGTGTTATGGGTACTAGATAACTGATATTCATAATATTCTGTCATTCTGGCGCACTTAATCATAAGTATACAGCACATAATAACAATGAAAAAATATAATAACAATAAAGGGGAAAAATAGTTTATAAATACATCAAAATTGACCACCTACACAAAACTCAATATATTTATTGTTGCAACACCTTGGTGTAGTAGGTAGGTGATTATGTACAAACACAGACCCTGTTGGGCGTCCAAAGCCGAGCACAAGACACTAGTCAAACAATTCAATAATAGATATTTGTTAAAAAGCGAAGGATCCTAAAATTGAATCACGCACGAGCGTAGCGAGCGATCTCTTCCAGACAACCTAGTATAAGAAAAGTTTTATACCGTTAAGGCCTTTTTAGTGTACATTCCTGCAAATATTTCAATTATGATTTAGGTAGGTATGTTTAATCATTATCTTTTATAAAAGCCGCAACGGTCGCGGCGCGGCGGCGGCGAAATAATCGAGCCCTTCAACTCAGTCCGTGAGCTGACTCAAAGAACTTACCAGAGAGCAGCCTTCCGTCTGTGTGCTTCTAACATATTATGTACTGCGATGACCGGCACCATCTGTCTGCCAAGCGGCAAGCGTGCTGACGTGTCCCAGCAATCCCCCTCGTTCTCGTGAGACGTTGGGAAGAGCTGCGTCTCCCTCTTTCTCGTGAGACGTTGAGAATACTTATCCTTTTCATGAGACGTTGGGAATGAGTGCGTCTCACGTGAAACGTTGGGAATAGCTCCTCGTTATGGGGAGGCGTTCAGCTGTGGACCTATGTGTATCGATAAGTACCTATGTGTGTTGATAACGCAATGTTACTTACCTAGGGTAATTATTTATCACATATGAAACGTTATTGAAACGTTAAGTACCTAAGTCGAGCCGCTTTTGTAGTAGTTTTGGATTGTATTCATCAAGCCTTTTTCATACAAACGCCTTGAAAATTATAGAAGCAAATCTATGTTGGAACTAATCTCTCATCGTAGTGTAGACGGCATAGGTAGAGGGAAGAAATTGTAACAACCGAACAAGATAAAGGTTTCATGCTCACTTTGATCAAAAATCAAAGTGACCACCAAACCACCTCTTGGTAGGTATTTGACGACCTCTGTGGCGCGGTGGGCAAAGGTCTGCGTGCGACGCAGGAGGTTGCGGGTTTGATTCTCGCCTCGGGACAAATGTGTGTACGATCTGCAGACATTAGTTCAGGCCAGGGTATTCTGGTCGTTTTCTATGTATAATAAAAAATGTATTTAAGTATTGTATTATGTATTATTATGATGATGATGATTGTATTATGTATAACAGTTATCTAGTACTCTGAAACTATTGATGTACCTACTATTTAATAGCGTATATATACATAACTCAATCCTGAAACCGTCTCTTTCAAAAGAGAACATATTCGACAGTTTGAGTTTCCATTTCATCTAGTGTCATTTTAACGCTCTTGTTAGGAAACTTCGCGTGCCGCGTGGCGCCGGCTGTGCTGTGTGGAGAATTTGCATCAACTTTGCCCTCGGGTGTCGTAAGAGGCGACTAAGGGACATACACCGGGGGACGGGCAGCAGCACCCTTGCCGAATAAATCTACCACCGAACTGCGATCCCGAAGCCGCATGTCCAGCGTGTTGATTATGGGCATTACCTCCATGAGATGAAAGCCAATAAGGGGATTATCAGGTAGAGGCCTGCGTCCAGCTGTGGACCAATATATGCTGTTGAGGGGAAACTTCAATAGTTACGGGTACAGTTGGTGATAACTATTATAAAGCTTTTTTTTAATGCGTCTGTTATAGTTTTATTCCATTTAGTTTAGGCAGTGAATCGAAGTTGCCCTTGGTGGCCACCAAAATCTATTTTCGATTCACTGCCTAAACTAATTAGAATAAACTATTACAGACGCATTAAAATAGGCATCACAAACTGTGCGATAGATTTTTGAAATTTCCTTTGTTAAACGGAATGATAAGATAAAGAAGGTGGCGGCGCTAGTTTGACTGGGGTATGCGCCACAAGCGTTTGTATGAAAACAGACTCACCTGACCTCAAGGGTAACTGACATTGCAATCAATAATTAATATCTATTTAATTATAAGTAAATAATTTGTTATCATTTATTAAACGTGTCAACTAAACGCTTGATTAACTTGTAACAGCTAATAAATGCATTTAAATAGAAAACAATAAGACAAATAAATAGGTAAGTGGTTTTATTTGTACAAATGCGGTTTTGTATTATTTTGTATAAATAGTTAGGGTAATTTGTAGGGGGCATAGTATCTCTGGTACTAACATGAGACTTATACTAATCGGGGTGTTATTGGTAAGTACATACTTCACTTAAATAATATTATTGTATAAAAAAAAATTACGATTTCAAATAACATAATAATTTACACGGCTTTTAATTTTGAGGCAAAAAACATGAATGAATGAAAACTTTATTGTACTTGAAATTGACATAAGTAAAAATCATATAAATATAAAATAAACAAACCAACGGTGGCCTTATCGTTGAGAGCGATTTCTCCCGGGCAACCATTGCATGCAATACTGCAGTACTCGACCTTATACAGCGATTGTGAAGGTCGAACAAAAAAACGCCGAAAAAAATGTTTTTACTTTAATTTTTAGAGTTATTATATTTTTATTATGTTGTTGTAGCAACAAAAGCACTATACAGGGTGTTTGGTGGAGGGTTAGACAGACTCGGTGGGTGTGTTGGTGGACCTATTTATTTGTAAAATACAAATTGAAGTACTTAGAAGAGCCTAACTCTTATCTTTCTTCTTAATCCTGTTTTTGCATTTTTTTAAGATTTTCCGAAATTTTACCTCTCTAACCCTAAATTTTTTTGGAACATATTTTCGATTGAATTTTTTATTTGATTTTGGTCTCAGATGTATCTTTCGTATGTTGAAGGCATTATTCATCCAAAATAACGAGTAGGTAAATAATTAATTATAAGCTTTCAAAGATAAAAAACTAAAAAATAATTGTTAAGAAGGTTATCTTTGCATCGTTTTAAAAAGAAAACTCATATCGATCGAGGAATTAAATTCTTTTAATAATTACTCTTATTATCGCTTATTACAACGGTATACCACATGTAGCCAAAAAATCTATAAACTTTATAAAAAATTAACACTTAAAAGAAAATCGGAGTAAAAATAAATAAACATTGTCTTAAAAGTTTAGAAATTTGTTCAAAAGCCTCTCCCCTATTTCTAATAGGTACACGCGCGACCCCTACGTCGGATTTCCACTTGACTGTTGTAGTACGGAGCGTCATCTCGTCTTTCATCTTTGCAAAAGCTAAATCAAATCTTTCAATTAATTTTTCTCTTGTTTGTATTACATCTTCGTAAACCAGATCTTTTGCACGTCCCCATATGTTAAATACAAGAGGAGTCAGATCTGGGGACCGTGCAGGTCATGAGATGGGGCCAAGTCGTCCAATCCACGCGTTGGGGATCTACGCACCCACCGAGTTTGTCTAACCCTCCACCAAACACCCTGTATACCTGCTCTGGGAAAAATTTAAATATCTACCTCATAGGTTCATGAAATAAAGTCGAGAAACAGACAGCGGGGGCTAAAATAATACTTAGCAAAGAATATGAGCTGACATCTTGGATACAAACCTCTAAAACATACCATAATATACAAACTAAACAAAATAAAATTATTTAGAATAAGGTACGTACTTAATAATAAATAAGTAATATATTCTTTATTAACAAAGAGAATTACAATTAAATATTAGAAACAAATTAGATTTACAATTATTGAAAAACTGCAGACTGTTGCAAACAATCTTCAGGTAGCTCAACTGATCCATGTCAATACCAGTCGTCGTCGTCCCCAAGACGCTGGCTGCATTGCCCCGCTGTATGGCAATGCTGATGCGCTGCGCGAGATACTCACCAGCTCTCGGGTCGCGCGTCGCATAGATCAAAAAGATATATAAGTTACAAACGAACGATGAGGCAGCAAAAGTTAAAAAAAAACTGTGGAGCAACAGTATTTAAAAAAAAGTCATCGCATCGCCCATTCAAATTATTTGGACATTTATTCATATACAGCCGAACATAAATAATTTCATAAATAACAATTAATATACCTAACTAACTGCTGCGCGGCGGGCGAAGCTCCGCCTGCAACCCGCGGGTATGCCCGGCCCACGCGGAACAGCTTAAAATTGACGCAGGCCTCCAAGGTCCGACTGCAACCCGGGTGTGCCCGGCCCACGCGGAACACCTCTTGGTCCACTGACGCAGGCCTCCGCCTGCCGTCTTATTGGCTTTTATACACTTGAACTGGCTAATCTTCATTATTATTTGTTTGATTGACGAAAAAGTACGTGTCCAATATCTTCCGATAATCTAACTGAAGGGCTATTTAGATTATTTAGGACACTGGCCAGACGGGAATTGAACCCAGGACCACAATAACTGATACATATACTTTACATGAGTGATTTGGTTTCCAGGCCCTTGTAGCGGTGCAGGTCTTGTCAAGACGTAAGTTTATTTTATTAATGTTTTTTATTATTATCGTAGTTATAGTTAGTTTATGAAGTCAAACAACCCGATTTCGTCTGTAGCACCTTATTTTGCCTGTTGTACCTTATTTCGCCTGATATTATTTTTTATGGTCGCAATATGGACTGTAACATCGATAACGGTTCTACACCTTCCATTTATTAGACAATATTTTATGAGGACTCGTTTTGGGTTAATTCTGCTCTACTCCTACATGCGTGTCGTCTTAAAATGGAGTTATATGCCCCGTCAGGTAGGCAATTCGACTAGTCATTGACATAAATCAAGAATAGTAGAGGACCTAATATTGAGCCCTGAGGAACTCCTATGCTACTATAATTCCTTATCCGATGTGACATTAGCGACACTGACAAATTAAGCTCTGTCTTTCAAATAGGATTCTAAAATATGCAGCTCTGTACTCTGTACCCTCAAACCTGTAAATAAGTTTGTGTACTAGCACATCGTGGCTCAGCTCTCATTTTGTGTTGTACCTAGTCATGTCATGTCGCTAGGACGCATAGTTTCCGAGATAAAAGCTTAAAACTGTAAAACCTCCCCCCTCCCCCTGGCTCAGGGCTACGGGCGGGGACTTTTGAATGTCCACCTCCTCACTAGTCCAAACAAAGTTACGAAGTCAGAAATTGTGTTCCAAGCGTTTCTCCATACTTTTTTTGAGCATTCATTGCCTGGCCTATACTTGATGTAGGAAGTATTGAAATTGGCCAGATCAGGGGCTACCATATATTTTATGATGAGGAACCAATTTACTTTATTTTATGAGATCAGGAAAAACTCCTGCGTCGACACAACTATTGAAAATATAGGCCAAACAAGGAGCAACTTCCCTATTAATAGAACTCATTACTTTGATTGAAAGACCCCGAAGATGCTCAGTATTTTTGATGTTAATAGATTTGAATATTTTCTAACTAAATATAAAGACCGGTTACATTTTTCAACGCATGATTCTAACAATTTACCGCTACTGAAGATGAGGAGTTTAGAGGCCGGGTCACAACTCCATGAATATCAGAAATGAATGCATCAAAAGCATCGGTAATAATCTTTATCCTCCTAAACAGGGTGGAAAGAATCTATGGGCCCTGGAGGGGAACTACCTTAAATCCTTTAGCTAGCTCATTTTACTGAAAGAAAATATTCTTTTATTTTTAAAATGAAACATAATTGCATTCAAAAATCTGCTAAAAATTCCTTGTCTCACCTGGGAATCGAACCAACTAAAAATTAAAAAAATAAACCCTGGCTTTTTTATAATGCGAATCAGTAGGATTATTGTTCAGGATAAAAATTATCTAATAAACATTGAACCTTTCACTCATCTGTTGTACAAGATACCCATGAAATCGAATATTTATTACATGTTCTTTATTAACAATACCTAGTATTGTTTACTTGTAACAAGTAAATGACACGTTATAATTTTCTTATCTCTAACATCCAAACACATCGTATGATGAAGAGGCTTGCTAATGTTATTAATTGCTAAGAAGGTACCTTGTTGCACACTTCGATAAGAAAATCGTTAAATGGTAATAATAAATCTATGCAAAATTCCTTCTTACATGAGGCGTTCTGACAAAAAGTTTAAAAATGGAGTATGTTTTTTATCGACTTGCGGCAACAAATTTGAATACATTTGTTGCGAACGATAACTTTTATCATTTTTAGGGTTCCGTGGATCCATCCAAACTTTCGCATTTATAATATTAGTGTGATAGTGTGACTTTTCACTGGTCAATATCCGTCTACTTAAAAAGATGTTTCATGTTTTGTGTTTTTGTTTGTATTGATGATAAAATAAAATTAATATTAGTCTTCACTTTTTTTTTATTTCTAAGACATTATTTCTGTTTATTAGATAAATTTTATCCTGAACAATAATCCTACAGATTCGCATAATAAAATAGCGAGGGTTTATTTTTTTAATTTTTAGTTGGTTCGATTCCCAGGTGAGACAAGGAATTTTTCGGAAATCTTTGAATGCAATTATGTTTCATTTTAAAAATAAAGGAATGTTTCCTTTCAGTTAAATGAGCTAGCTAAAGGATTTAAGGTAGATCCCCTCCAGGGCCCATAGATTCTTTCCACCCTGTATAGTATTGAACCATACATTTTGAACCTTATTCGTTTGTTAGGGACGTGGATTTCGAATACATTCGAGTAAACCCGCCGCTATCCACGGTTTGATTATACGCTTATTATGTGGCACTCTCAGAGTACGTGTAGGTATTTGTTTTCACTACTTCCATAAGATTCGTTACAAGTAGGTCAGTAGCTTCATCAGAAGTCGTTACATTCAATATTTGCGAAAAGTCTGTATAATATGTAAGTTGATCCTTAGCAGCTTCCATTTTAGTTTTTAAAATGGTCTTCTTTGGTTGACTTCTATCTCTAATCTTTGAGATTACTTAGGATTGCTGGACAATGATCTGTTAAGTAGGAATTTAGAACAAAAGTAGAGCAGTTATGTTTACTTTTTAATATTTGTGATCGATGCGTCTTTCTAGTAATTTTGTTGTGACTCGGCACCGTCCATGTGTTGCGAGTAACTCAAGAAAATCAATCTGTATTATCTTTTTTAATATCTATGTTAATATCGCCTAAAACTTAGACTGTAATCTTCAACATTTTGTAGAGTTGAGTCAAGGGATTATAGAAATCTTTCAATACTGGCAAAAGATGGGGATCTCTAAAGAGCTATGTCATATACATATGTAGTAATTTGTGTTAATAGAGACAATCGGAGTCTTGAAATTCTGGTTCCTCTACTGTGCAGATGATATGTGTTTTGCAATATGTTACAATTCCACCGTTTTTGTTAACGCGTTTTTTGCTGTAAAATAATTTATTATTATGTTAGATCGGGTAGAGAGGCTTATCATTTTTCCGGCGCTCCGTCAATACTACCAGGTCGGAGTCGAACCCCAGTCTGACCTGGAGGAGCTCGGATGAGTGCATAGATTTTTTTATAAATACCTACTGCGAATATTTTGGGTCAGAATGTTCAACGAATTGTGCGTTTAATTAAGCGATTTACAATGTTCAGGATGTCATTCATGAACGGTCGCGATAGCTAGATCATCGATGGTGCTCAACATTTCGGTTTGAATATTTTTATCCATATTGATTTGGGCACTAAACAAGGTGTTACGTTTTGTAATAATATGTGTATAAAACAGTAGGAGAGTCTACTATTTAACATGATTTTATAAGGTCGAGGTCGAGAGCGAATCAAGTAAGAAGAAACCGTTAACAACTATTATGTTAATGAAATGGGTTTTCTTAACATCCGCCAACAGATTACTGACTGTAAACTCTGACAAACCATCTTAGTCCTTATACTGTTAGTAATAAGTATTACCATTTCATCAACAATTTAATAACGACGTTAGTTTTAAGAACAGTAATAAACTTCATCTTTAGTATACTTTTATATCTAATGCTTTAAAAATATATTACATGTACGTAAGTAAATAATGCTGGACAATTCACACAGCATCAACAAACCCTATGTTACTTAACTTTATACATTACAGCGAGCGGCTGCTCCCATGGCGGCGGTGGCGGCGGCAAGGAAGGAGGATGCAAGGGATCGAAAACTGGTTGTAGTCGTTCCACCGGCTCCAAGCCTCGCGGAGATTCTGAAAAAAAGGAGCCAGCCAACTCAGGAAAAGACAAGAAGAAGTGTAGCCACGCTGACGATTCAAAGAAAGGAAGTTCTAAAGATACTGGTAAACCAAGTTCTAAGGAATCTGTGAAAGTAAAGGAGAAATCCAAAGAATCTGGACGCTGTAGCCATGGTGGTAGCGATACGGAAAAGGAAAAATGTGGTGGGCACTTAAAGGATTCAAAAAAATCTGAAAAGTCAACAGAAAGAACCCCGTCAAAAGACTCCGCGAGAAAAGATGAGCATGAAAAACTAAAGACACGCTGTAACCACAAAAATGACTCCGACGAAAAGAAATGTGGCAAATGTAGTCCTTCGAAAGAACCTAAAAAGATCAGTACGAAAGATTCAGAAGAATCACGTTCTAAAGATTCTGAGAGAACAGAAGGAACAAAAAAAGTAAAGGGACAGTGTAACCACAAAAATGACTCCGACAAAAAGAAATGTGGCAAATGTAGTCCTTCGAAAGAATCTAAAAAGAACAGTACAAAAAATTCAGATAAATCACATTCCGAAGAGTCTGAGACAACAGAAGAAACAAAAAAAGTAAAGGGACAGTGTAACCACAAAAATGACTCCGACAAAAAGAAATGTGGCAAATGTAGTCCTTCGAAAGAACCTAAAAAGATCAGTACGAAAGATTCAGAAGAATCACGTTCTAAAGATTCTGAGAGAACAGAAGGAACAAAAAAAGTAAAGGGACAGTGTAACCACAAAAATGACTCCGACAAAAAGAAATGTGGCAAATGTAGTCCTTCGAAAGAATCTAAAAAGAACAGTACAAAAAATTCAGATAAATCACATTCCGAAGAGTCTGAGAGAACAGAAGAAACAAAAAAAGTAAAGGGACAGTGTAACCACAAAAATGACTCCGACAAAAAGAAATGTGGCAAATGTAGTCTTTCGAAAGAACCTAAAAAGAACAGTACAAAAGATTCAGATAAATCACATTCCGAAGAGTCTGAGAGAACAGAAGAAACAAAAAAAGTAAAGGGACACTGTAACCACAAAAATGACTCCGACAAAAAGAAATGTGGCAAATGTAGTCCTTCGAAAGAATCTAAAAAGAACAGTACGAATGATTCAGAAGAATCACGTTCTAAAGATTCTGAGAGAACAGAAGAAACAAAAAAAGTAAAGGGACACTGTAACCACAAAAATGACTCCGACAAAAAGAAATGTGATAAATGTAGTCACTTGAACTATAAGGACCATGATAGCAATGGGAAAGACCACGTCAAGAACCACAAAAACATCGATGATAGGAATGATGATGACGGTAAAACCAACAGAAAGAAAAATATGTATGTTAATAAGCACGATGAGAAAAAAAACAATGAATATAGTACGAAAAACGAGAAGAACGAAGACAAGAATAATTATGATAGAAAACAAGAGGTAAAAGATAATGATCATGATGATAAAAAGAACCCTAAAGGTAAGAAAAATCACAAAAACGACTATGACGTTAAATGTAAAAAACAAAACAAGAAAAAAGATACTGACAATGATAACGATGACAATGATACCAAAGATGATAAAAAGGTAAAACCTAAAAACCACGATCTTAAAAAACCCAATGAAGAGGCTGGCAATAATGACAATGACCATGACCGTAAGAAAAAAAGAAAAGACGTTAAGAGTAAAGAACAAAACAAGACAAAAGACGCTAGCAATGATGACGATGATAGTAATACCAAAGACGATAAAGTGGTAAAACATAAAAACCACGATGGTAAAAAACCCAATAAAAAGGCTGGCAATAATGACCGTAACAAAAATAGAAAAGACGTTAAGAGTAAAGAACAAAACAAGACAAAAGACGCTAGCAATGATGACGATGATAGTAATACCAAAGACGATAAAGTGGTAAAACATAAAAATCACGATGGTAAAAAACCCAATAAAAAGGCTGGCAATAATGACCGTAACAAAAATAGAAAAGACGTTAAGAGTAAAGAACAAAACAAGACAAAAGACGCTAGCAATGATGACGATGATAGTGATACCAAAGACGATAAAGTGGTAAAACATAAAAACCACGATGGTAAAAAACCCAATAAAAAGGCTGGCAATAATGACCGTAACAAAAATAGAAAAGACGTTAAGAGTAAAGAACAAAACAAGACAAAAGACGCTAGCAATGATGACGATGATAGTGATACCAAAGACGATAAAGTGGTAAAACATAAAAACCACGATGGTAAAAAACCCAATAAAAAGGCTGGCAATAATGACCGTAACAAAAATAGAAAAGACGTTAAGAGTAAAGAACAAAACAAGGCAAAAGACGCTAGCAATGATGACGATGATAGTAATACCAAAGACGATAAAGAGGTAAAACATAAAAATCACGATGGTAAAAAACCCAATAAAAAGGCTGGCAATAATGACCGTAACAAAAATAGAAAAGACGTTAAGAGTAAAGAACAAAACAAGACAAAAGACGCTAGCAATGATGACGATGATAGTAATACCAAAGACGATAAAGTGGTAAAACATAAAAATCACGATGGTAAAAAACCCAATAAAAAGGCTGGCAATAATGACCGTAACAAAAATAGAAAAGACGTTAAGAATAAAGAACAAAACAAGACAAAAGACGCTAGCAATGATGACGATGATAGTAATACCAAAGACGATAAAGTGGTAAAACATAAAAACCACGATGGTAAAAAACCCAATAAAAAGGCTGGCAATAATGACCGTAACAAAAATAGAAAAGACGTTAAGAGTAAAGAACAAAACAAGGCAAAAGACGCTAGCAATGATGACGATGATAGTGATACCAAAGACGATAAAGTGGTAAAACATAAAAACCACGATGGTAAAAAACCCAATAAAAAGGCTGGCAATAATGACCGTAACAAAAATAGAAAAGACGTTAAGAGTAAAGAACAAAACAAGACAAAAGACGCTAGCAATGATGACGATGATAGTAATACCAAAGACGATAAAGTGGTAAAACATAAAAATCACGATGGTAAAAAACCCAATAAAAAGGCTGGCAATAATGATCGTAACAAAAATAGAAAAGACGTTAAGAGTAAAGAACAAAACAAGACCAAAGACGCTAGCAATGATGACGATGATAGTAATACCAAAGACGATAAAGTGGTAAAACATAAAAACCACGATGGTAAAAAACCCAATAAAAAGGCTGGCAATAATGACCGTAACAAAAATAGAAAAGACGTTAAGAGTAAAGAACAAAACAAGGCAAAAGACGCTAGCAATGATGACGATGATAGTGATACCAAAGACGATAAAGTGGTAAAACATAAAAACCACGATGGTAAAAAACCCAATAAAAAGGCTGGCAATAATGACCGTAACAAAAATAGAAAAGACGTTAAGAGTAAAGAACAAAACAAGACAAAAGACGCTAGCAATGATGACGATGATAGTAATACCAAAGACGATAAAGTGGTAAAACATAAAAATCACGATGGTAAAAAACCCAATAAAAAGGCTGGCAATAATGACCGTAACAAAAATAGAAAAGACGTTAAGAGTAAAGAACAAAACAAGGCAAAAGACGCTAGCAATGATGACGACGATAGTGATACCAAAGACGATAAAGTGGTAAAACATAAAAACCACGATGGTAAAAAACCCAATAAAAAGGCTGGCAATAATGACCGTAACAAAAATAGAAAAGACGTTAAGAGTAAAGAACAAAACAAGACAAAAGACGCTAGAAACGATGACGATGATAGTGATAACAAAGACGATAAAGAGGTAAAACATAAAAACCACGACCGTAAAAAACCTAAAAAAGGCGCTGGCCATCATGATAAAGACCATAATAAAAATAAAACAGACGTTAAGTGTAAAAAACAAAACAAGACAAAAGACGCTGGCAATGATGATAATGATAATGATAATCATACCAAACTTAGTAAAAAGGTAAAACATAAAAAGGACCATAATAAAAATAATAAAATGGACTACGACTATGACGATGATACCAAATATAATAAAAACCGGAAACCGAAAAGCAACCAAAATAACCCAGAAGATAACAAGCCGGGCAAATATAATCCAGCTAATGATGACTTTGAAAGCAATGCTGGCAATTCCAATATTAAGTGTACCGACTGCGGGTGCAGTAACTGCGGTTGCGGCGGAAAGGAGTATTATACCACAACCAGCGAAAGCTACAATGAGGCTCATTCTAAAGCGTCAAGCTCTAGCTCCTATGAAAGACACACCACTGACAAAGATGGAAAGACGAAGACTGATAGAGCAACCACATGTGCAAACGCTGAAGCCGATGCTAAAGCCTCCAAGAAAACTACCACCGCGGAAACTTCAGGCGAAGATACCAAAACAGATAACGGGGAATATTCCTCCTCACAACCTGAGGCAGATACAAAATATAACACGGATAATCAATCTACCGATGACGGTGGATCTGAAGGTGACGAACCCACCGCCTCTGCTAAAGCTGTGGCAAGTGCAGAAGCAGATAGTTCAGGAGCAGATTCTGAAGCTAGTGCCGAATCTTCAGCAGGCAAATCAGAGAGGGATATCTCAGAAGATGACAACCCAGGGAGCAGCGACAAGAATGATAAATATTCCACAAGCAGCGAAAGCTACAATGAGGCTCATTCTAAAGCGTCAAGCTCTAGCTCCTATGAAAGACACACCACTGACAAAGATGAAAAGACGAAGACTGATAGAGCAACCACATGTGCAAACGCTAAAGCCGATGCTAAAGCCTCCAAGAAAACTACCACCGCGGAAACTTCAGGCGAAGATACCAAAACAGATAACGGGGAATATTCCTCCTCACAACCTGAGGCAGATACAAAATATTACACGGATAATCAATCTACCGATGACGGTGGATCTGAAGGTGACGAACCCACCGCCTCTGCTAAAGCTGTGGCAAGTGCAAAAGCAGATAGTTCAGGAGCAGATTCTGAAGCTAGTGCCGAATCTTCAGCAGGCAAATCAGAGAGGGATATCTCAGAAGATGACAACCCAGGGAGCAGCGACAAGAATGATAAATATTCCACAAGCAGCGAAAGCTACAATGAGGCTCATTCTAAAGCGTCAAGCTCTAGCTCCTATGAAAGACACACCACGGACAAAGATGGAAAGACAAAGACTGATGGAACAACCGCATGTGCAAATGCTGAAGCCGATGCTAAAGCCTCCAAGAAAACTACCACCGCGGAAACTTCAGGCGAAGATACCAAAACAGATAACGGGGAATATTCCTCCTCACAACCTGAGGCAGATACAAAATATAACACGGATAATCAATCTACCGATGACGGTGGATCTGAAGGTGACGAACCCACCGCCTCTGCTAAAGCTGTGGCAAGTGCAGAAGCAGATAGTTCAGGAACAGATTCTGAAGCTAGTGCCGAATCTTCAGCAGGCAAATCAGAGAGGGATATCTCAGAAGATGAAAACCCAGGGAGCAGCGACAAGAATGATAAATATTCCACAAGCAGCGAAAGCGACAATGAGGCTCATTCTCAAGCGTCAAGCTCTAGCTCCTATGAAAGACACACCACTGACAAAGATGGAAAGACGAAGACTGATAGAGCAACCACATGTGCAAACGCTGAAGCCGATGCTAAAGCCTCCAAGAAAACTACCACCGTGGAAACTTCAGGCGAAGATACCAAAACAGATAACGGGGAATATTCCTCCTCACAACCTGAGGCAGATACAAAATATAACACGGATAATCAATCTACCGATGACGGTGGATCTGAAGGTGACGAACCCACCGCCTCTGCTAAAGCTGTGGCAAGTGCAGAAGCAGATAGTTCAGGAGCAGATTCTGAAGCTAGTGCCGAATCTTCAGCAGGCAAATCAGAGAGGGATATCTCAGAAGATGACAACCCAGGGAGCAGCGACAAGAATGATAAATATTCCACAAGCAGCGAAAGCTACAATGAGGCTCATTCTAAAGCGTCAAGCTCTAGCTCCTATGAAAGACACACCACTGACAAAGATGGAAAGACAAAGACTGATGGAACAACCGCATGTGCAAATGCTGAAGCCGATGCTAAAGCCTCCAAGAAAACTACCACCGCGAAAACTTCAGGCGGAGATACCAAAACAGATAACGGGGAATATTCCTCCTCACAACCTGAGGCAGATACAAAATATAACACGGATAATCAATCTACCTATGACGGTGGATCTGAAGATGACAAACCCACCGCTTCTGCTAAAGCTGTGGCAAGCGCAAAAGCAGATAGTTCAGGAGCAGATTCTGAAGCTAGTGCCGAATCTTCAGCAGGCAAATCAGAGAGGGATAACTCAGAAGATAACAACCAAGAGAGCAGTGGTCATAGAAATAAGAAACCAGGACCTAACAAGCCGAAATATGACAACCCAGGGAGCAGCGACAAGAATGATAAATATTCCACAAGCAGCGAAAGCTACAATGAGGCTCATTCTAAAGCGTCAAGCTCTAGCTCCTATGAAAGACACACCACTGACAAAGATGGAAAGACGAAGACTGATAGAGCAACCACATGTGCAAACGCTGAAGCCGATGCTAAAGCCTCCAAGAAAACTACCACCGCGGAAACTTCAGGCGAAGATACCAAAACAGATAACGAGGAATATTCCTCATCACAACCTGAGGCAGATACAAAATATAACACGGATAATCAATCTACCGATGACGGTGGATCTGAAGGTGACGAACCCACCGCCTCTGCTAAAGCTGTGGCAATTGCAGAAGCAGATAGTTCAGGAGCAGATTCTGAAGCTAGTGCCGAATCTTCAGCAGGCAAATCAGAGAGGGATAACAAAGAAGATAACAACCAAGGGAGCAGTGGTCACAGAAATAAGAAACCAGGACCTAACAAGCCGAAATATGACAACCCGGGGAGCAGCGACAAGAATGATAAATATTCCACAAGCAGCGAAAGCTACAATGAGGCTCATTCTAAAGCGTCAAGCTCTAGCTCCTATGAAAGACACACCACTGACAACGATGGAAAGACGAAGACTGATAGAGCAACCGCATGTGCAAACGCTGAAGCCGATGCTAAAGCCTCCAAGAAAACTACCACCACGGAAACTTCAGGCAGAGATACCAAAACAGATAACGGGGAATATTCCTCCTCACAACCTGAGGCAGATACAAAATATAACACGGATAATCAATCTACCGATGACGGTGGATCTGAAGATGACGAACCCACCGCTTCTGCTAAAGCTGTGGCAAGCGCAAAAGCAGATAGTTCAGGAGCAGATTCTGAAGCTAGTGCCGAATCTTCAGCAGGCAAATCAGAGAGGAATCACTCAGAAGATAACAACCAAGGGAGCAGTGGTCACAGAAATAAGAAACCAGGACCTAACAAGCCGAAATATGACAACCCAGGGAGCAGCGACAAGAATGATAAATATACCACAAGCAGCGAAAGCTACAATGAGGCTCATTCTAAAGCGTCAAGCTCTAGCTCCTATGAAAGACACACCACTGACAAAGATGGAAAGACAAAGACTGATGGAACAACCGCATGTGCAAATGCTGAAGCCGATGCTAAAGCCTCCAAGAAAACTACCACCGCGGAAACTTCAGGCGGAGATACAAAAACAGATAAGAGGGAATATTCCTCCTCACAACCTGAGGCAGATACAAAATATAACACGGATAATCAATCTACCGATGACGGTGGATCTGAAGGTGACGAACCCACCGCCTCTGCTAAAGCTGTGGCAAATTCAGAAGCAGATTCTGAAGCTGGTGTCAAATCACCAAGGAGGGAGAACCCAGATAACGGAAACGCCTTTGGAATTTCAGAATGTCAAAAAGAAGATCATAGTACCTGTCAACACCCTCGAATAAATAACAAATCAGGTGATAACAACCCAGACAGCAGTGGCCCAGGAGATAACAGACCAGGCGATAACAAACCAGGAAGTGAAAATGCCTCTGAAAGTACCCAAGTTTGTCAAAAGAAAGAAGATCACGGTTACAAAAATACAAAAGAAACAGACAGTTCAAAAGGAAGCAGTGATAGAGGCAATGGATCTAAGAAAGACGTGAGAAAATTTAAATCAGAAAGCCAATATTCTCAACAGTCAAGTCAGCAATCAAGCCAAACTGTCACTTCATCACAGCAAGACTGTCAAAAAACTGACCACCGCGGTTGTAACCATGCTACAACAGTAGCCGAATCTGAACAACGCAGTAGTCAATTCACACAAGAACAATCTCAGTCTAGAAGTAGCACCAGCCAAACAGAATCTGACTACAGTAGACCTTACCCACCATACACATCTCAACCTGACTCCGGCAAACCATACCATCATCAAACTGATACTTCTCAGCAATATGCCAGCTACGGTTACCAGCAACGCGCTGAGCAGAACCGACAAACCTACCATGCACAACCCAAAGGTGGTTCGACTTCTACCGACGAAAGTACTCTTAATAAAGAATCAGGGTCTGGCAGCCAAAAGTCTTACCACGCGCAAGGCGATGGATTTTGTCATGATTATTCTGAACAGCAGGAGGCAAGTGATCACGCCAGTGGTGGTAAGAAGTCTGAGGTGGTAGTCTGTGAGAATGGAGATAAGATAGAGAAACATGAATGTCATCACCAAGAGGCGCACGCTGAGAGTTATCAAATGTCAGAGTCTTACCACTCGGCAACGTAAGTGTCCAAATACAATCATTGTTAAAGCAAATTGATTGACCCTCGAGGTCATTATTACTTAGCACCATCACACACAGGCTGCACCGATTACTGAGCACCCTCACACACAGGCTGCACCGATTACTGAGCACCCTCACACACAGGCTGCACCGATTACTGAGCACCCTCACACACAGGCTGCACCGATTACTGAGCACCCTCACACACAGGCTGCACCGATTACTGAGCACCCTCACACACAGGCTGCACCGATTTTTGATTAAAAAAATAGCTCTCTCCAGTTCGATCAAGTGACTTTTCAAACAAAATTAGTTGATTCACATCGGTCCACGTTTCGGAGTCTTTAATAGCTGGTAAAACAGTACTATCGTGGTAAAATGTCGGTTAAATATAACTTCTGTTGTCTGCATTAACTATATACTTTTTAACATGTTTTTGTTTAAGTTGAAAATAAAAATATTCTATTCTATTCTAAAATCATCGCAATGTATATGTTTTGTTTTTTTCAAGTTTCGGTCATTTCTTGTGATTTGATTATGCCTTTTGGGCCACGGAACGAAAACGTCCCGGTCAATTGGTTATTATTTAAGCATAATATAGGCTGAGGAATCTCTTTTCATTCTCTCTTCAGGAATCTCTTTTCTTCGCATTTGTAAATGCCAAATATTGAATCAGGGAAAAATTTCTCTTTATTATATAGTACCTAGTGTTAAGAAGTTTCGTTTACCTACTGTAAAATCTCGTTTCTTAGAATGTACAAAAACAAGATAATTAGGTATCTTATAATTGAATTGTACCTACCTAGGTACTATGAATTAAATAAAGTTACGTTCAAATTTACTTGTTTTATTTGGATACCCACCTTCACAATATAACTGTCGATTTTCGCGTGTCAGTCGCTCATTGAAGAAGACTCCAAGAAGAAGGTCAACGCCGAGATCCTGACTTGTAATGTTTTGCAGGCCTTCGCACCTTTCAAGAAAACTATCTCTTGGTGCGGCGAAGAGGCTTAGGTATAACAACAGGCCTGCTATTCCGCGTCCTTTATTGGTATTCTTATAATGATTGTGTTAATATGCCACACTTGCTACAATAGCAATTGTGGCTGTGGCATAGCGACCTAAAGCAGGGGCCGAGCTCGACATCTAGACGATAGTCAAAAGGAACGAATGCTACGTTCACCCACGTTCGGAACCCCAGGAGCCCGGGGGCTCCGTATCATTGATACGGTTGATACCGCGGTAGCTGCGCCCCTGAGATATACATACATACTATCTTTATTAACAACAAGCGGTCCGCCCCGGCTTCGCACGGGTATATTCTGAAGCCTATGTTCATCAGGGATAATGTAGGATTCTAATGGTGAAAGAATTTTTTAAAAGAAGAAAGCTTATTAGCGTCGCCGCCGGTCCGAGTGTAAAGAGAGCGCCAAAACGTGAATTTCTGATTCAAAATATTTAGAGCAAAAAGTAATCGTTTGATAGGTCCCTGTGGTGATTTCAACAAGTTTACAGTTCGCTCCGCTCGCCCTTGTCAGTTTTGTTATATTTCACTTCCTAAAACCTTTCTGTCCAACCACTGAAAAGTCTCAAAACTTTTCGCTAGCTCCATGTCCGTTGTTGCCATAATTTTTTACCTCGGGCTCGCTAATGCTAGGCGTAACTACACCTTTCGTAAATATTTACCAACCAATACAAAAACCAACTACTTCTCTTTTACTTACTTCTATTTTGAATGCCTGCTTAACATACTTTTGTTGACCACTGGGAAACTTCGACGTTTTTATGTTACTAACCCTAATCCACCAATCTTGAGCTTTGCGGCGGCTCGTCACGTCAACAGAGGGGCGCCGCCGCCGATGAAGTGTTTGCCTAGGGCGTTGTCTGCGATTAATCCGCCTCTGCCAGACGGTCTTATAGTTTTTTGAATAAACAATAAACAAGCTATTGATAGAGCTCTCGATGAAATACATTTGCAATAAATTCAATGACCTAAGGTTAAGCATCCACACGCACGGGCGGGAAAATCGCCGAACTGTTCGCTTGCCTCTAGGCACTAATAAACCAACAACAAATAAATAAATAAATTAAATAAATAATGCTGGACAATTCACACAGCATTATCTACCAAGCTAAGCAGAGCTTGTGTTATGGGTACTAGATAACTGATATACATAATACAATACACAAAGTAGATACATATTTTTTATACATAGAAAACATTCAGAACGCCCTGAACTAATATCTGAAGTAGAAGGTGATAACTGTTAATGTTCAAGTTGAGCGACTGACTGATGCTGGCTTCCAAAATTCGGTTAACAAAACATATTTTTTTGTGCCTAACAGGGCTGCCAGACTTTTAAATGTGTTATATATCTATTCTTAGCATCTCTGTCTACATACTTATTGTACCTACAAAGAATAAACTGACACGACGAGACTCGTACCGCCGCCGCCGATTCCCTCGCTGGTAGAGGCGGTCCCTTACGGCACGTGTGCAGGTTGATTATACTGTATAATGTTTATGCATCCGGCTTCCTGTGACGCTCTCCAGAGAGCCATGTGCATGTGGTTCCGTGCGGTCGGTAAATGCGCGTCTAATACATTCTCATGTTACCTTTTCACGTCTAAGCGGTTGAACGGAAATTTCAGCCCTATCTCCCTCCTGTAGTTTTCACCAAAGATTTAAATCATTTACCTGCGACATCTAGTTATGGTTTTGGAACTAACGCGCTCGATAGGAGTCTGTGAATCGGGTGTTTGCTGTTTAAAGGGTTCCGTACCCTAAGGGTCGATGAGGCGCAGCAAGCGAAGGTCCATTTGCGACGCAGGAGGTAGCGGGTTCGATTCCCGCCTTTGAACCAAAATTTGTACAATCTGCAAACATTTGTTCCGGGTGTTCTGGGTATTTTCTATGCAGGTAGATTATAATAAAAAAATATCAGTTTGTACCTCATAGCACACACTCTGCTTAGCTTGGGGCTACATGACGCTGTGTGGATAGTCCAGCATTATTCATTTATTAAGGTTGCCAAAGGGACCCACACTGTCTGTCTGTCTGTCTGTCGGTTTCAGGGCTATTTGATGTACAAAAATACAAACTCGTACCTCTAGATTGTTGACATAGTCGGCAGTAGCTTAGCTTTTAAATAAAAACAGGTTTCATACTTTTATTAAATCTATATTTGGTATGATTTTGTATACAACTAAAATTAAATAATTACCTACTTAGGTCCTTAGTGTAAGGTAAGGTACTAAGGCATATAAACATTTATAATTACGCGAGGTACTTACCACGGTGTGGAACCTATGTAACAATATTTATATTTACAAACGTAACCCTAAAATCTAATTATCTGTAATAACTAGCTGTGCCCCAGTGTTGCCCGCGCTGGTAACCATTATTCGAATTATTTAATTCCACTCGCGAACATTGCACTTTCCGGGGAGAAAAGTACCTAGCTTATGCAATCCAGGATATAAATTAACCTGGTAACAAATTAACTTACATTAGGTATTATTATGGTTTTTTGCAGGTTATTAAAGCATCTCTAAGATTTTTTTATTGTTTTATTAGGTATTATTATTCTGATTGGGGGAGGCACGTTCAGCAGACGTGTGTGTGTTTGTGTGTCTGAGAGGGTGTGTGTGTGTGGACGTGTGTGTGTGTTGATGAAGGTAGGAGTAGTCAGGCTACGTCTGCAGAGTCTGCTCAGTCTTGAGCTCGAGAGCCCACACGTGCTGCGGCCAGCCCGTCCGACCCTTGCCTCGCTTCTCAGAGGAGCTGGTGAGTGATTAGGTAGTCAGGCTACGTCTGCAGAGTCTGCTCAGTCTTGAGCTCGAGAGCCCACACGTGCTGCGGCCAGCCCGTCCGACCCTTGCCTCGCTTCTCAGAGGAGCTGGTGAGTGATTAGGTAGTCAGGCTACGTCTGCAGAGTCTGCTCAGTCTTGAGCTCGAGAGCCCACACGTGCTGCGGCCAGCCCGTCCGACCCTTGCCTCGCTTCTCAGAGGAGCTGGTGAGTGATTAGGTAGTCAGGCTACGTCTGCAGAGTCTGCTCAGTCTTGAGCTCGAGAGCCCACACGTGCTGCGGCCAGCCCGTCCGACCCTTGCCTCGCTTCTCAGAGGAGCTGGTGAGTGATTAGGTAGTCAGGCTACGTCTGCAGAGTCTGCTCAGTCTTGAGCTCGAGAGCCCACACGTGCTGCGGCCAGCCCGTCCGACCCTTGCCTCGCTTCTCAGAGGAGCTGGTGAGTGATTAGGTAGTCAGGCTACGTCTGCAGAGTCTGCTCAGTCTTGAGCTCGAGAGCCCACACGTGCTGCGGCCAGCCCGTCCGACCCTTGCCTCGCTTCTCAGCAGAGCTCTGGAACAAAGAACACATTATATTTTCATTACAAAAGGTGTTTGAGGCGTGTTGGTAGACCGTCGCCCGCCCAACTCGCTGTTCCCAGTGCTCCTGTGTTATATAGTTGCACATGAGAGACAAAACTGAGACTACTGGGACAAAAGTAAGCTGTAAAAATGTATGTCAATGAATTTCAGCAAATGTCAAAATGACAGCAAATGACGGAAATTGATAAAAATTACAGCAAATTTCAGAAAATGTTGATTAGGTATGTATGTTATAAAAACTATCCCTACATAATAAAATAAATATATATAAGTAAGTATATTATATTTTCTAATAATCCTCAAAATGATGTACTTAGTTTAAACAATTTTGTAGTGAGAAGTTCTAAACTAAACAAAGGTACTACACTACCGTAAGCAACAGAAAAAAAACTCAATACATTAAATATACCGATAAACAATAATGTGAAAGGCCACGTGTACGGTGTTAGTGTAACAGATCTGCGCGCGCGCACAAAAAACGGACAAGTGAACTCAAGGGGCCCATTCACTACTGTACAAAAAGTGATACCGAACTTCTCATGGAGTGAATTCACTAAAATTCCGACATACAGTGTATAAATAAACGAACCAAGACGGCTTTGCGTCGTAATTTACAGGTAGGTTAATTATCGAGTTAATACTGATTTGATTTTCTTGAATAAACTACAAAACGACTTGAAATTCTTTTCAGGCAGCCAGCGGCACCCTGAACTTCGTCATTTTATAAAAACCGGTCAAGTGCGAGTCGGACTCGCGCACAAAGGGTTCCGTACCATTATCTATAAAAAGGCAAAAAAAAAACATCTCTGTGGTATGGAAACTCCCTTAAATATTTATTTTATTATAATTTTATGTATTTGTTGTTTTAGCGGCAACAGAAATACATCATCTGTGAAAATTTCAACTGTCTAACTATCACGGTTCATGAGATACAGCCTGGTGCCAGACGGACAGCGGAGTCTGGTACGGAACCCTAAAAACTGAGGGTTGTAAGCGTATGCCCGGAAACGAGTAGTAGGTACCCTAACCGGGATTACCTATGCCCCCAACCCAAGTCGATCACTTTGGCAGATTTGGCGCAAAGTTGCAATGAATTTGCACCAAAAATTGGTCAATTTTTGTATATTTCAGTTCAGGATAGCACCTACTAGAAACCAAGTCTGTCCACTGCCAGATACTTTTCCTAGTAACTTTGGACTGCACCTTCGATAAAAGTAAAAAGTATTTACTTTTTCGAAGGACTGCACGCTTTAAAATTTTATAAAATGAAGGCATAGTGAAGGTAAACTTCCCTCTTACTCAGTATAAAAGCTTCATACATACCTAATACCTACCTATAAGTTGTTTCGTTTCATTTATTTAATTGTTATACACAGGTATCACATGTTCACATATAAAATTAAGAACAATACGGAGTAGGAGCCAGATGGACATACAGCTCTGAAACACAGAACCAGGCCTAGGGCTTCTATCCACACGAATCGCGAGACCGCTTTTACATGGATTCTATGACCTTCTTGTACCAATCTGCTACGGAAACTGAACTAAGCACTTATCTTAATCTTTCCATTTCTTTTCTGTCCTCCTGTAGAATTGATCAACAGCAGACGCTTGAGATTCGCATAGAGTAGAATATCTGCATTGCAAAGGATTAATAAGGTTTTAACCGTGCACCGTCGTCAGCTGACACCCTGATTGCGTCACGTCTCGCCGTCAAATAACGCGTCTTTAATTTTAGTGTTTAATATTGTATGTATGTTAGTTTTAAGGTATATATTACTATGGACCGTAGAATAAGTTAAAATAAGATCTGTAACTGTTCTATAGTCTGAAATAAATGATTATTATTATTATTATTAACACCGAAATGTTCATAAAAACAATAATTAGAATATCCAATGATAATTTCTGGAGATTACACACTCTCTTTACAAAGCCATCGACGCGGCATCAGGGAGAACTATTGTGTCAATCACTAGGCAAGTGAGTGAGTTGATTAGCTTTAGAGAATTACAATAAATGTTGATATTTAAGCGGAAACCAATGGGAACTTTAACGGAAGGGGAATAACCCACGTGGTCTATCATTAGGGGTACAAATTTAATACAATAATTTAGAAATACAATAAAAAATAACAAAAATAGTGAAACGAGGTAAAGTTTAACGAGTTAGTTGAGGAACTGGCAAATTGTGTTTTCATTAGTAGGTACATATACCTACATACTAAGGAATTTGAACTGAACCTGTGTAAATACATAGTTTTTTTTAAGTTTTTCGGAACAAATTCTAATCCCACGATATTAAAATAGTATGGGACCACCTCAGGATTATTCTCCATGCAATAGCGACAGAATTATCCAAATCGGTCCGTAACTGATGAAGAAACCGACGAACATACAAAAAAATATACAACATCTAGCCGAACATAGAATCTTCTCTTTTTATCGAAGTCGGTTAAAAACAATGAAATATACAGCGGGGCATGCAGCCAGCGTCTTGGGCACGCTTTCGATTGGTATTGATATGGATCAGTTGAGCTACCTGTAGATTGTTATGAAATATTGGCAGAAATCATTTTATGTTACAGGTTGGTCATCACAGGAGATCGAAAGAGTAAGATATAATTATTGATTTTGAAAGCTTTCATTCATCATAATTATTTGTCCGTTTTAAAACTCGAAATTGAACCTCTCTTGCCGCGCTGTGGAATAATGAGTCGTTGAATTTTATGTTTTAGTTTTTAGTGATTACCTTCGTTTTCTGTTATTGTTACATAACAGTTTTTGTGAGGTTTTCATTCATTAATGCCATTGGCATGACATAAATATCTTGGGCTGTTATGTTACCCAGCAGGTAATGTGACCCGGTGCAGGAATCCCAGCCGACCCCTCAGCCACCACGCCGCGCCAGCCGCCTGGCCATCCCACCTTGTTTACAACATCATCCCAACCGGCGCGGGCGCAGGCGCGTGTTCGACATTAACTTTACTACTTCCCGCCTCTGTTTAGTTTTACGTTTAGTTTACTTCGTTCGCTGGATTTTTGCTATTTTTACATTTATTAACTACTTTTTTGAGCTGGTGAGATTGGTTTATCTTTATGAGGTGGGGCTTGTCCGAGGGCCAGTTAGTCTTATTGGTATCATCTTAGAATGTCTAGTTACTCTAAGGGTATCATCATAAATCATATTCATAACAGCTCATAAGTACGTCTATGGGTATTTTTAAGCTTACGCGATCTGAACACATAATTATTAATACTATTTAGTTTAGTGAGGGTAGCTGCAAATAATGTTGCCCCTGCTTCGGAGAGGCGGTAGCTCCAGTATTCCAGTCATCCCGTGACCACGGCAGTGTGTAAACCTGTCGAAACGTTGGGAAAAATAGGTAAATAAACGCGATAAATACCCGTTAAATAGTATTAATAATTATACGTCTATGGGCCCTAAAGATTCAATTCGATTTCGACAAAAGACAAAGGACGTACAGTTATCTGGCGCAGCGCATCAGCATTGCCAATTGCCATACAGCCAGCGGGGCAATGCAGCCGGAGTCGCCGGTACGCGCGCGACTGGTATTGATATGGATCAGTTGAACAGAACAACTTAGATAAACTTTTCAAAAAAGAAAATTACAATCAAATAATATAATTAAATTAAAACTAGTAGGTATTTACAATTGAAACAATTGAGCTAACTGCAGACTGTTGCAAACAATCTACAGGTAGCTCATCTGATCCATATCAATACCAGTCGCGCGCGTGCCCAAGACGCTGGCTGCATTGCCCCGCTGTATGGCAACCAAATGCTGATGCGCTGCGCCAGATACTCACCAGCTCTCGGGTCACGCGTCACACAGACCAGAAGCTGAAACTACTAGACTACTTGGTTGTAATTTGACTTTAACAAAGAAAATTACAATAAAATAATAGAATCTTAATAGAACTAGTATTTATAATTGAGCTAACTGCAGACTGTTGCAAACAATCTACCTACAGGTAGCTCAACTAATCCATTCCATATCAGTAGGTACCAGTCGGAAGCGTCTAAGAAGTCATAAAATGATGAATGGAAGTTTTCAAAAACATATTCTGTTTGTAACTTTTGCGATTTGCTCGGACAATCCAGTTTCGTACAACAGTTACGACAATATTTATTTGATTTTGCAACCTCTTTGTCACAAGATATATCAAACAATCTAAAACCTTTTTAATTCAATATCAGAAGATGAAACTTCCCAAAAACACGACCGTCCTAATCGAATCAAACCTCCATTTCCAGTATATTAGAAGTGGATCTGCGGCTGCGCCGATAAAAGTATAATTTTACTTCACTAATGATATTGGAGGGGTCTGGTTTGTGCAGCGCGGTGGAGGAAGGTATAGGCGGTAGCGGGGGCGGTAGCGGGAGCGTAAGCGGGTAGAGCTTGTTGCCAGTTTTGAGTGCTTTCATGGTTACTTAGCAGACCATGTTTGGAGACAAATTCAGACACTATTCAACTGACTTTTAAAATAATGATGTAGTTTACAGTGCGTCGGGGTCACGTAATAAATTAATGTTAGACGAATTTAGCCATATTTTCTAATGCTGCCTACATTCATAGCGTTGGCGTCGTAGAAAATGTTGGCTACCCCAACGGTTTTTTAAGCCCTCGCACTCTGGATAATCTCTAAGAAATTAAATAATTTCACAAAAAAAAACGATTTCGGGGGGACTCAACCCGCGCCCCACTCTCAGTACGGGTTTGTTAGAGCCATAAGAGATCCCGGAGAAATCTTAAATTTTTTAGGACATTATCTAATTGCTATAGGTACCTATATTTTTTATGTTTAATGTATGTACCCGGGTCACTTATCTTTGATTCTACCGCTATTTTAAACTATTTATGGTTCTGTGCCGGTCCCATATAATATACGATTTATTCCCGAAGGATTAGCTATTAGTAGTTTAAACCATTTGAAAAAAAGACCAGTCTAAAATACTCAAATTTAAAATTGACGAAGACTTCGATAAAATGGTGGGGCCGGCCGGAGCCAACAGAAAGATCCTTTACGAGAGTTTAGGACTACACATAGCGGATATCATCCTCGGGTGCGCAATATTATTATTATTTGTCTCACTCCTGCTTATGCCTAAGCTATTTTATCGATAAGTAGTACAACGTTAATTTATACTTACTTATTTATACTTTTTATACTTAATTAAGTACTTAAGATGTTATATTAAGAAAATTATTTAGAATAAAACTACATCAAGTGTATCAACAAGTACCTACGGTGGAAGTAATAAATGAAAGTGTGAATGTATGCTTCGCCCGCCCCCGCTGCCGCTCGTGCCGTGCGCCGCACCCAGCGCGGACCACATGGCCCGTAATTTATACTTTATCTTCATCCGAGTAATGTTTGTTTTAGATTCGCTTTCAGGTGTTTTGGTGTTCTTTGAAATTCTGTTTATTACGGAAAATTTTCGGAACAGACTACCTACTTATTCAGGTAGGAGGAAGTGGCCCATTCCAGCGGAAGTTTAGGGTAGTCTCAGGTAGTTTAGGTAGATATTTGTTGATTACAACAACTTATTGTTTTGAATATAATCATAATGACACAGAATGGCGTCTCAATTGTAATCTTTAATTCTCTGTAATTAATCATTTACCACAGACTAATTTAAGATAAGAAGACCTGTCAGAAAATTAGTAGAATACCGTTTTTTGCAAGGATTATGAGATCAATGTTAGCTGTCAAAACTACGGCTACAATAGCTAGACATTGTGTTAGTAGAATACCAAATCGTGTCAATGGCGGCAATTGAGACGCGATACCATTGAGATTTTGAAGAGATTGGTTAGTAGAATTCGGCCCCTGTGCATGTGCAGTGTGTACATCTTCAAATCAGCTGCAACACTTACAAGTTGCAACATGTAGATAATCACTCGAAATAACTTCTAATGCAGTTCAAGTGTGCGCCTGCGCCGCGCCGCTGGCGCCGCCTTATCACCACATGTAGTAGCTAGTACAGTACGGATAGCCGTTCCCTTGAGAACGGCCACTCGAGTATCTACACTTGTTCTTTCATGGTTAGGTTAGTAGTCATGTCTGACTGAACCATGTTGAAGAGTGCATGGCCCTCTCAGGTAGGAGTACTAAATTAAATCTATGTTTAAAACGTGTCCACCTCTAAAAACAAAGATTTAAATCGTTAGATACGCCCTGACACCGGTAACTGTGGCATCGTCTTTGACTTTTCTGTGCCTGACTACTCCGAGCGAAACTAGCGTCGTCTCCTATGTTATCTTATTATTTCGTTAAACAAAGGTAATTTCAAAATTGACAACGGGCAGTTTGTGATACTGTTATTATATATACGGTGTTTTCTCTGAAGCATAGGATTCGTAACGAATACATCCGTCCGACAGAGAACCAAAGTTATCGACATAGCTCTAAGAACTAGCAAGCTGAAGTGGCAGTGGTCCCGCCATATCTCGCGAAGAACCGACAACTGTGGGGGTAAACATGTTCTTGATTGGAGACCACGACTCGGCTCGGAGAGGTCGCCCTCCGCCCAGGTGGGTTGACGATCTGCGTAAGACTGCTGGCAGATGCTGCATGCGTCAAGCTGAAGACAGGGCGCTATGGCGCTCATTAGGGGAGTTCCAGTTTCAGCAGTGGACTAACATAGGCTGATGATGATGATGACACTACTCGCTGTTACCTGACTGTCCTGGTTCCTCCTCCGTCCGGTGGTGTGCTGCAGGTCAGCGCGGAACCCTCCCGCGGGTTCTCCGTCCGTCTCCAGCACCTTCAGGAGATACGAGATGTAGGAGGTCGCCAGGCGGAGCGTCTTGATCTGTGGGTGAGAAGCCAGGTCACTAGGGTTGCACTGATTGGGGATTTAATGAGACGAGGGTACGAATCTAGGGTCACAATCACAATACCTCGTCCACACATTTATTTACTTTGACTGAATTAAAGGATATAGTACATTATTTCATAGACTCCGTTTCTTTACATTAATAGTTACTTATACTTTTAAGCTATATTAAGCTACAAAAGTTTTATTTAGGGATCTACGATGCTAGCAAAGCCGCAGGCACATGTTAGTAAGTATTACACCTGTGATTGTGCCAATAACCACAAGAACAGAAGTTTGCCTCTTCTAGAGTAGATAAACTTTGCATAAGTCTATGTAAAAAGTATAAGAGCCCTCTGTCAACTATATTTTGGTAGGTAGCCCCATTGATGGGGAGGTTGATGGGGTAGTTGGGAATATATCGCACCCCTAGAATAAAACTCCGTCAACTCAAAAAACCACATTTTTCAGAAATTACGAAAAATTGATATCTGCATTACTAGATAAGATAAAAAAAATCTAATTATTGTTCCTGAAAGGATTTTTTTTTTAAAGCTTGTTTTATTAATTCATTTGTTTATTGTCTGTAACCAAGCTGTAAAAATCAGTTTTTTTTAGTTACCGTAGTTTTGTAGGGAGAATAAAACAATTTCTTGCGCACTATTTTGAGTTAATTTGGTTAACGTGAAAAAAAAATTGTGTTACGTTACTTTTCACCTCAAAAATTACATAACTATTTGACAGTTCTTAGCATAACTCTAAACCTGGAGATTGTAGTTATGGTCTAAATAATCAATTATTGTATATTTAAATACAAAGTCAACGTTTATTTACTTTTTAAAATCTCAATTAACTATTAAAACAATTATTTTTATGGCACAACAAAAATCTAAAAATAGGTGATGAAAGCAACCCTCTTTCAGTTGGTAACTGAGGCCCTTTTACTTCCTTTAGCATTTCCTACTAATGGTTCTTGGAGCATCCAATGCTGCTGGCTGGTCAGGACTGAAATTAAAATTAATTAATTTGGGTAAACCTAGAAACCAAGTTCTTGGACATCAACTTATCTTCATTCTAATCACATCAATATTTGTGATAGTGATTCGTTTTTCTTTTTTCGTATCATCTCTAACATGAGGCTTTCCTCGGCTTTTCATCGTCCTAAAAATAAATAAAGATTTATATTCAATAACAAATCAAGTAAAGTCCACCAACTCAAAAAATCCAAAAATACCATCTACTGCTTTGCAAAACTTTAAACTGTTGAAATTATCCAATAAAATATGCCTTACACAACCTTTTTTTTGTGCTAAAAGTAGCTATTTCACTAAACAAACACTAATAAATTACATTGAATTTTCATTCAACAAAAGTACCGTATATCGAAATTATCATTTACTTTCATGTAAACCTCACTAATTAGAAATGACAAAAATAAAATGACGATCGTAAATCATCAAAACTCCCGCAAGTCAAAATGAATAACTGTTGTTATCAGGGAAAATTCAGTAAAACTCAAACAACTCGAAATAAAAAATTCAACTTACCCAAAAAAAATCACGTTAACTCCAGAAACTCAAAATCACCCACTTTGCAAACGTCCTCCACCTACGACCACCGTGTGGCAACTCAAAATGGCGGGTTAGTATTTTCGCCGTCCGTGTCAAGTTCATTCAAGTAAAGGAACGTTTTGCGCCATCTTTTGACAACCGTTCAAGGTATCGTTACGCGAGTTATTTTCCCGTGTAGGTATTCTAATGAAGATATTGAAAACGCCACTAAGTCAAAATGCCTGCTTTTTGAGTTGACGGAGTTATATTCTAGGGGTGCGATATCGTCAATTTGATATATTCCCAACTACCCCATCAACCTCCCGATCAATGGGGTTACCTACCAAAATGTAGTTGACAGAGGGCTCTTAAACTTTCAACATAGACTTATGCAAAGTTTATCTACTCTGGAAAAGGCAAACTTCTGTTCTTGTGGTTAATGACACATTTAGGAGTTACTCTATCGTCCATATGTTTCGAAAACACGATTTTATAAAAATTTCTCGATAGAAAAATAACACAAGGTTATCTCAAAATGTTAACTTTAGTCAATAAATACAAAAGTTAAGTTCTTGAGAATAAACATGTACTAAGTGTAAGTGTAAGTTAGTTAGATACACGATGGCTTATTTTTTTCGTCCACAGAGTTACTTTGTACCCATTAAATATCTGTTTAAAAAATATAGAAATAAGTGGCACATGCCATACCCTAACTACCATACCTACAAGCACACAGAACCCGTTTGTTTACCTAAAATAAGTTAGGTACCTATCTCAACTTTACAAAAATCAATAAAAAGCTTCGTAAATGTAGAAGAACTTCCGAAGGTAAGTGACAAGGTGTTTTTCTATTGAGATACACAAAATCATTATTAAATTTAAATGAAAAGCGTTACAATAAAGCTTTAGTGTTATTTTAATTGTTTATTTATAAAAAAATTAAAAACCTTTGTCATCTTAGTGTCCGGGAGGACGTGGGGGATCTGCCGCCTCAGGGTCGAGAAGGCAGTGTTGATGTCCTGCGATCTCTTTCGCACCATCTGAGGGGCGGGAAAATTAGAGTGAGATAAATATATTATCGAACGGTAGAGAGAAGGCATTTCAGCTGATTTTAAAGTAAAACCTTAGCTCCTTAGTTATGAAGAAATTTTAACATTGAGTGAAAAAAAGGCTCTGTGTGCTGAAAAAATACCTGCCTAAATTAATGATTAATTGATTACCTACTCACTTAAAGCGTAGGCTTAGGTAGGTATAAGTACCGAATCTAATTTAAATTATTGGTAAGTAGTACCAGTTGCCTTTCTAGTGTAGACTCTACCAATTAAAATCGTGACGTGACGTGGAAGTTTGCTTGGTGTCAAGTGCAGATATAGAAAATTGCAAGCAATATTTAGGTATTAAGGGAAGAATCTCAAATCGACAAGTAATGTACCAACATTTCGCATGAAACGCGACAACCACGCGACAACAGAGCGAATTTTAGGTTAAGTATGGGAGGATGGAGGCAGCTCAGGACAACTATACGGGCTGATGATGATGATGTGTGGTGTGGTTTGTTTGTTAACAAACATTCTACATCAAGTTTGGATAGTATAGGTACCTCAAATAGCAAGATCAGTCCTTGCCGCCTTGTCGGTTTTATTACAATGAAAGACCGTGGGTTACAGCATCTTCTATTCAGAGGCGATACGGACGAAGGAAATATCTTCTTGTATATTCACCTTGCTGAGTTTAGTATCTGGCGGCACATTGGGTATGCACTCCCGCAGGTCGGAGAAGGCCGTGTTGATGCTCTGGGTCCGCCGCCGCTCCTTCTTGTTGGCCGTGCTCCGCCGTTTCACGACGCGGACGAACGAGGGCGGACGCACCTCGCACTCTACGGCTGAAAGAAGGACTCTGCAGTGAAATTACGCTAAAACCATCCATCCTAAAGTGACATTTCAAAGCCATTTGAATGGTCATTAAAAGGGTTTTCAAGGCCATTGAAATAGTCAAATATAGGAGGGTTGTAGATAACAGCTATATTTATACAGGTCTGTATGCTGTGTGAATTGTGTATAAACATTATTGGTTGTGTAGGTACTGTGGCCCGGTCCATTGAGAGGTATGCGTGGGCCAACAGCACAGCACAGAGGCCTTTTGATGTAAGTAATTGCAAAAATAGCTATAGTGTTTACTGCCGTTACTGGCCTCTCTTTGGACATGAAAAAAATAACTTGCAGATTCTAGAAGCAACTCGTTAAAGTTCATTTCTTTAATTTAGTTTTATTTGTATTTCTCCGTGAGGGCGCTAAATGATTAGCAGCAGTCTTTCTGCGAGACAACACTGTCGACTCGCACTTGGCCGGTTTTATTTTATTTCGAAATGTCTAGATAGAGCTAGAGTATGATTTACCTCCATTGTTCTGTGCGTAGGAGTGCAGCGGATGGTACCCGTCGTAGGGCTCGTTGCCGGCCATCTGCATCTCCTCGTAACCTGCGGAAGGATGTCAATCAGATTTTCATATCGGTCCAGTAGTTTCGGAGCCTATTCAATTCAAACAAACAAACAAATTTCCTCATTATAAGTAGTTATTGTACCATAACTGTAATAGTTAGACATTAGTATCGCAGATTTTTTGTAGATATTGGTGTCCTCTATGAAACTGTAGTGCGTCACTTTGCTCTATTGTCAATAGTTTCCGCACCGTACGCGATGTAAGGATTGTTCATGGTATTTTTTTTCGCACCTTGGGTTACATTATCGAAGTTTTCATACGGATCCCTAACTTTTTTGAAAATATTCTATAGCCTATAACCATCAGGGATATGTAAGATTCTAATGGTGAAAGAATTTTTTTTTTTTTTTTGTGCAGAAACAGACGAGATAATAATAGGTTACGAACACATCAAGCTAGCACCGCACTAATGCGGAAAAGTGTTGTTAGTATGGCTCCTAAAATTTATCAAAAAAACAGTTAAAAGAACTAAATGTTGAACTCTTTAGACAGAAATTGAAAATGTTACTAGTGTTAATAATAATACTAGTGTAATGTTACTAGTTGTAAGTGTTATTATAATATTGTCGATTTGTTCAATGATAAACTTTAGTAGGTACCTAAATAATAAGTTATTGCACGTCATTCTCTCTCAAACATATTTTTGCATGCCGATTGACGGTCAAGCATCCATAAAATGTATTTACCTATTACGTTACATAGCACATGTTTTGGCAAATAAAAAATCTTTATCTTTTATCTTTATCAAATCGGTCCAGTAGTTTCGGAGCCTCGTCCCGTCAAACAAACAAATAAAAAATCTTTCTTTTATAATATTATGCATAGTTTAAATAAAGACAGGGTATGCCTTGTAGTCCAGTAGACACCATCGTCTGTGAGACTACAGAGATACCGGTAGACACTTACCATACGCTCTGCCGATGTAGTGCGCGTCATTGTATACGTCTTGTGGCTCGTACTCGTGCGACTCTGTGCCCGTCCAGTAGACACCGTTGTCCATGGGACTACCTGTGTGCAGAACACTTCTTGTTATGGTCTAGCCCTACTTTAAGCAGAGCTTAGCCTAGATAGGTGGACATAGGAAACACTTGACCCAAAACTAATATTTCTTCGAAAATTTAATAATATTCCATAAAATTTCGATGTCGGCGAGACTCCAGTGCGAGTTACGCACAATAATAGCAAAAACCTAAATATTTACTTCACTACAGATCATTGAAAAGTTTTGTCTCCCCGGGAATCGAACCGCTCCACACCGTACATGCACGTACCTTGATGGTTGGGGGCGCAGTAGTACGGGGGCTCGTACCGCTCGTACTCGTCGCAGGGGGACATGCTGCCGTAGCTGGACATCGGATCTACAACAACGGAACAACAACCTCGAATCTGAGGGCTTGAGGGCTGAGGCAAACATCGGAGCATCGGACACTTTCATTTCGAAGCCTTTGCAGTCCAAGAGCGGTGCCACCAGCGAGGGCATGCCACCGCCACGTCTGCGGCGCGTCGTCAAGACGTTGCATTTATGTACAAAAGGGTTTTACATAGCTCCATGTCCTCACGTAGAGGTGCTGTAGGTACCAAATCCCATACACAAATGGATCGTCTAGTTGACTCGCGCCGCCGCCGCTTCCGGCGCTGAAGGCGGCATGCTGTCTAACTTGGACAAGTGCATCCGGCAATTCACGCATGGGCAATCAATGTGTTATGAGATTTTTGATAAACGTTAATCTGAACTCGATTTTTATGCAGTTAAGGACAATTTTCAAGTCTACACTAAGTCAAAATTTGTGATCAAAATCCGAAAACAGATGGTCCATTTGACGGTGATTAAAACCCCCTGTTATGTCGCCGCCGTGAATTGTAGAATAAGCCCGTTTGTAGAACGGCTAGGCCGATTACAAAACGAACGCCGAGGCCAGGCCGAGGCGTTCGTTTCAGGCACAGGCACGGAATGCCTGATTAATTTGTTTCGGTGGGATGCAGAGGCGGATTAATTGTCGACAGCGCCCTAGGCAAACCCCTCATTGGCGCCCCTCTGTGAACGAGCCGCGGCAAAGCTCAGTATTGGGGGTGGTGTTAGTTACATAACAACGACGTTCCTCAGTGGTTGACAAAAAGTATTTAAGGCAGGTAAAAAACTAGAAGTAATGGCGAGCGAAGAGAGCCGCAATTATTTTCATGCTTTTGGTTAGCATGATAGAGGAGGTTGTCAATTGTCAAAGTTAGAGCCAAGACCATATGGTCTTGGCTAACCCATATGGGTTTTGGCGGGGTTAGCCAGAAAGGCAGGGAAAGAAAGATAACGGCGAGCGGAGCGAGCCGCAAGTTTTTTGTGAATTTTTAAGATGAAATAAGATAGGTATGTAAACGGTGAAACGCAAAACTTTTGTGGCTATCGGTAATAAAATTATTCCCCAATTATTAAGAAATTTATGGAAGCAAAAACAATAGAAATTACGGCAACAACGGAGCGAACTAGCAAAAAGGTTCGACACTTTCCAGTGGTTTGACAGAAAATTTTCAAAGTCATTAACATCTAGAGTACAACAGATAGAAAACAACGGCGAGCGAAGCGAGCCGTAAAAAATTTTTGAGTGTGGCGATCGGTGTTGTACGCACGCACGTACCCCGCCCAGCTGCACAGTTCACTCCTCTCTCAGAAGTCACCATATAAACCCATCAAACTATAGGGTATATCGGGGTATGATCGGACGAGGGGAAGACCGTATGACACTAATTGTAGCCGAATTAAGCCATATTTTCTAAAGCTGACAACATTTTATGCCGACGCCCTCAAAAAAGATGCGGCATTAAAACACTTGCCTTTCAAAATCTCGCGAATCTATGGCAAAGTGATTTTAAAACTTACAGCCAGCCTAATGCATAATGATTAAAGCGTAATTTCAAACCAGTATTTTTTTTCAACAAAAACCGAGCGCTGGATCCTCATAGCGGATGTGCGCCACGCTCCCGCAAAAGCCGCCCTTAATGCTAATACAGCCTAATGCCCACGATTGTTGGTGTCTTTTAAAACATATACCTCACTATCGCCATGCCGGCGGCGGTGGCGTCGGGCATAACAAGGGCGCATGGTCTGGGTAAGGAGGCCTACGGCTGCCACCGGGGTGCATTGCATGGCGCCCCCTATGTTCCTGCGCCCGTGTGCGCCGCTAAAGCCGTCTCTGACGCTCGTCAACCAATATCATTACACTAATCATCTGATTTTTGCTAAGTTCCTTCTTCTTTTTTTTTTCTGGACATAGATAAAAATAAAAAGTTTCGACAGAATTAAATAATGATTTATATTTTGTAAGTAGGCGGGATACCTGCCCACTCATATAATTAATTTTACACTTAGGTATTACCTTACATATTAATTATTTAGTAGTATAAAATTTTCCGCGCGCGCGCCCCCTGGAACCTCGCGCCCCTAGGCACATGCCTACTTTGCCTTGGGGATGATCCGCCACTGGTGGGATGGCTAAGTCTACCGTATTGTTCAACATTGATCGTTCAACAATCGCATTGATATAGGCAATTATCTGAATTGTGCCGTTTTACACACGGATAGCCATTCTACAAACAAGCTGATCCGTCGGGGCGGCGGCGGCGGGGCGGTGACATCCCCGAGCCGAGCACCCCAGTTTTGTAGATTAGTTATCAATTATCATATATGACCATCCTGTAGAATCATTGCTGAATATTTTCGTTCTTTGATTCTACAATGATGTTTCCTTTAATTAATTTGAATAATTCTCGGATGTTCGGAATTCACATTAAACTATTTTGACTAGGGCTGTGCCACATTCTGTCGATAATCTAAACATCGTAATAAAGTTATCTAAAACAAAATGTGTGTCCCACGTGTTCATTGACCAGATTGTACGGATCTATCATATGGAAGAGTTTTGTTACTAACTTGACTGTGGAGGAGAATATTATTTATAACCCCGACTTTTATTAATTATTAACAAGCTATCGCATGCAATTTTTTAGCACATAAAAGTAGGTAGCCAATGTCCTTCCAGTGGCCGTGATCTTTATATTAAGTACATACAGGGTTATTGGTAAATTAGTGACAATACGTGAACTGCAGGTTCAGCCCATCATCACAAACACGTTTGTGAAGACGCCAGGTCTTAATTCTTAATTTTGGTATTGGTAATGTAATGGGTACCCCCCGCAATTCAATAATCGTTCGTTAGAGAGGTTTTATTTGAAACTCAACATGAAAACAGCTCTGCCCTGAATTAACAGAAGATATGATTAACTTCAATGGGGTCCACACATAGATAAGTTATCGAAGAGCCTTAGTTCTGCAGCGTGCAGTCAAATAAAATCCGTCATCTTACAGAAGTGGATATAATCTAGACTTGTTTATTTCGGCTACTTCCACAGTATCTCATATGGTTTTACTGCTATGGGGGAATGCTGCAGATATTAAAACCGTATTTGTACTGCAGAAGAGGGCTGTTCGTGCAATCAACATGGGTCCCAGAAAAATCCCTACGTGATAAATTCAAAGAAATAAACATACTGACAGTACCATCTCAATATATTTCTGAAATCTTGTTGTACACTCATAAAAAAAATATCAATCGGTACCCTATAAATAGCGATGTAGGTACATAATTTAAATACTAGAAAATAACTCGCTGTACCCACAACTAAACTATACAAAATTTATTATCTTTTAGGGCAGTGCAGGGCGCTTCTACAACAAAATTCCTTGTGAGTTGCCAAAATTATCAGTACCTAAATAGATTCAAATAAACTGTCAAAAACTTTTTATGCAAAAAGGCTTACTATAAAACATTTGATTACTACTAACATCAGGCTAAAGGTTTCTTCATCGCTCCTTTGCTTTAGTCTACATACCGAAGTGACAGAAATAAATAAATGGTACCAATTTACTTTATTTCAGTGTTTAATTTTAAGAATTTGAAGTTTTCCTTTTTTCCTTTTCTTTTATTCCTTTTCTAAGTGTACATTACACTTAGAACACGTCAAATTCTTAAAATATTGTATGTTTTGTAATAATACTAGAAAAAGGAGATTTTTTTTTTTTTAATTGCCGTTGAATTAAGTTGAGGCCTCTTTTTTGCAATCTGATAAAAAGAACCTTGACTTAAAATCAGGTGCATAATTTCAGAAAGTCTGGTTTGACCATTGATGGTACCGTTCCTACGCGTCCCCACAACACAGATGACGAATTCTGTAATCTGTAACCCAGAATTCGTTTTTTTTGTAAGCACTTTAGATCTCTGTCAAAAGAGAACCACTTCATTTTTCGCAATCGGATAAAATTCCTTTGAATAAAATCTGGGTTTGACAGTTGCAGCGTGCTGCGTGCGTGTTTGTACGCCTGTTGAAAAGTCGTATTAAATTTAATGTGATGAAGCTACCTACATAGAAATATCAATAAATAGGTAGTTTTAATGTAATTTTATTATTTGATTGTAATTTTATTTATTTAAAAAATAAATAGGTACTAATAAATATGTAGGTATCTATATCTACTGCTTTCAATATGATTTGAAGACTTCGTATTTCCTATAATATATGCATATTATAACAAATCTATCGACCGACACCTTACTGACGACGACGACGACGATGCTCACCTGAATATCGATAATCAATGCTTACAGCACATCACTATTTATTCAAAATACATGGCGGAAATGCAATGAAAAACTTTGACACACTTTTCACTTTCACAAAAATGTAATATTGTGAATCAATCATTTATTGCACAATATTTATTCACAAAATCTTTTTGCATCAATTTCTAAACTTTATTAAAAGAAAAAAAGGCCAGAAATGACTCCACTTTTCTCCCGCGTTTGGCAATTTGACTTTTGACGTGCGTCCCCCGTTCCCGCCTTTTAGAACTAATAAGTTTCTATTGAAGGAGGCGGCATGGTGGGCGTTTGTGGGAGGAACCGGGATGAGACGGGATAAAAAAAAACAGTGGTGCGAGTGAGTATAATTTCAACTGTAAGTTTAGTGTCATAGAGTTTAATATTGCAAAATGAAAATGCTTTAGAATGATGCTCAGAGTTTTTCATCTCTGTGTCGAGTTGGTTAGGGTCAAAAATTTAATGTAAGTAAGGATAACCTTATAACTTTATAAGGTAGGTGTAGCAAAGATATAATTATTAAGAGTCAAAGAGTTTACGACTGTTTTATTGGATGGTTAGAGTCTAAAATAGGATCTCATTATAACTTAATCGCAGTAAGAATTCGATCTCATGACGTCACGGTTCACGATACACGGTAACGCATGTCAAAATAATACAAAAGTAAAAAAAAACGATGCTGGAAGCACAAAAGTTTATTGCTAAAATAGATTTATTGACAACTAAACAATGCAACACTCTTAGGTACCTACCTGCCTATTACGATTTTAAATTCCTTTAAAAATGTGCTTACTTAAACTTAAAACAAATAAAATAAACGTTGGTGACGTAGATTCGCCAGTTCGACTCTCGCAGCTGTGTGTGCTTAGTGTCGGTGCCCACTAGGTACCTAATAATTTAAAATAAAGTGTTTTATTATTAATTATATTGAATAACTTGGTACCTACCTACAACATGAATAAGCACCTCCGACTAGACAAGTGGAACACGTGCAGCGCGTTCGCTTGAATGGTATAAATTAAAGAGGTAGGTAGTGTACATTTTTAATATAAATTCTCGTCGATTTTTGTCAAATGATAAGAAGAAATGTTTTCTTTTCAGGGCAAATAAATTATCCAGCCATGGGGGCGTTCAAGTATTACAGAAAGTCGAATTCAAGTATTACAGAACGCCGAGTTCAAGTATTACAGAACGCCGAGTTCAAGTATTACAGAACGCCGAGTTCAAGTATTACAGAACGCCGAGTTCAAGTATTACAGAACGCCGAGTTCAAGTATTACAGAACGCCGAGTTCAAGTATTACAGAACGCCGAGTTCAAGTATTACAGAACGCCGAGTTCAAGTATTACAGAACGCCGAGTTCAAGTATTACAGAACGCCGAGTTCAAGTATTACAGAACGCCGAGTTCAAGTATTACAGAACGCCGAGTTCAAGTATTACAGAATGCAATTTTTGAAGATTTTGAGAAGAAGATTAGTTTGCGTAAACACTAACAAATACTGACAACGAAACCA